>CM048747.1:159547500-160077500 GCA_026315105.1 Locusta migratoria
GATGAACTGGAGAGGAATTCCGCCTTCTGAATACACCTTTACTTATTCACCCGGACATGTTTCAAAAGTGATGTGCTATCTTCAGTGGGTATTATGTCCTTAATTTCTTACACGAAGTTATTAGTAGAGTTTATTCAAAATCAAATGTTTGTGTAGTCTATGGGACTTAACTACGGGGTCATCAGACCCTAAACTTACAAACTACTTATGAACTACTTACGAACTAGGACGGGACAAATATCCATGCCCGAGGGGGGATTCGAACCCCCGACCGTAGTGGCCGCGCAGACCGTGACTGGAGCGCCTTAGTCTCCACCGCGGCCGGCTAGAGTTTATTTATGGCTTAAAGTGTGTATTAAAATGCTTTACGGCTTGGCATTTTGTAGCGCTGTGGTGTTCTTTCTTTACTGAAATATTATCGCGTTTGTTCTTCTGTTGTTATTTTAGGGGTTTTGTACCATTAGCTGTCAAAGAGCTGTGTTTATAACGCCATAAACAGTGCGCTTTGAATCAAATATTGCAAAACCCCTAAAATAACAATTACAACAGAAGAACAAACGCCATGAATAAGAAACTGTTTTCTAATTTTGCGGTCTAATTTCTTTTTATTAACGTGCGGCCTCGACTGCCTATTACAAATGCAATAAGGTTTTGTCAAAAATTGAAATTTTTGAGGGAGTCATTCTGTTTTCTCATTTTACAAATTTTGTTAAGGACACCCAAACAGGATATGGCTCACAACGCAATAACGGCTGTGCCCCTCCAAGACATTGGAAAAATATAACATCTCCCCAGTTCGTCACCATATTCACCGTTGATTGCCATCGAGATAGTGCTGATCAGTGATTCGGCATTCACCATAATGTGACGCCATCTTCATAAATTTATAAACTTCCTGGTAACCGCGCCACTGTGAATGCAGCTATTTTGTGTCGTGATGTTAATGGCAGCCTATATCTGAGAAGGCATTTCGTTAGCCTTAATGCTACTAGTCTTGATCCTACTGGACTGCACGTCACCGAATATTGCAGGGAGATCACTACATATTCTCGGATAGCGGGCAGTAAATGTGAAGAATTTACGGTGTGTTTTCTACACAACAGTGTTCTCCCCCTTGTGGTGGTCTCATCTGGTGGAACGGAACCTGCACGATGTGTGTGCTTACCCCTGCTGTCCAACATGACTTTTACATTCGACTGCTCAAAAAATCTGGATATTGCTCGATTAGTCGCGTCAGCCAAATGGACACATATTATGAGGCCTCTTTCTGTTGATGATAATGCTGTATCACAAGAGTATGCGACATCTGCGTGTGACTTGAAGTAGTCACTAACCTTCTGATGCTGTATACCCCCTCCTCGACCTCAAAAATTTACATATGCTACCAACACTTGTTAACAACAATCAAAATTAATGCACTCTGAAGGCCATGCTACGTATCAGAGAGAATTGCAATGAAGTATCAACCGGGGAAAAAGGGGGGAGGGGCGGGAGGAGGGGCAGTCTTCCCTCCCCCCCCCCCACCGTGAACTTTGGAGGTGCAAGGCACGCCGCGGTGGAGTAGCCGGACGGTGTAAAGCGTCTCGCTGCGGAGCGCGCGGTTGCTCGCAGTGGAGGTTGGAGTCCTCCCTGGAGCATGGGTGTGTGTGTTGTCCTTAGGTTAGTTTACCTAGGTTTAAGTAGTTTGTAAGCTACGGACTGATGACCACTCAGTTTGGTCCAATAGATTTACAGACATTTGAACATTTGATTTGGCCCCCCCCCCCCCCAAATTAACTCAGTTTTATTTTATGTTAAGGCAGAGTCAGTGAATAAACTACGATGCCGTCAGTCAGCGAGCTGTGCTCGCTAGCCGTCAGTAATTATGAGGCAGTAAGGCAGCATCTCGGAGCATCTTGGAAGAACTACTATACGCTACTGATACACGGTGAATCAAAAAAACAAAAACAAAAAACTTTTACAAACTGACATAGTACATTGTGCATACGACAAGGATCAGCCATCGCATAAAAACTGGGCCTCCCAAACACCATCCACGGCTATTAAATGGCATTGCAGCTATTTAGCCATATGCTGCAAATGGACGCCCACTGCTCAGAGTTTTGTCCAGAAGTGTCGAGTCATGCCTCACAATTGACACTCCATTGAACGGTGCACCCTCTCAAAAATACCTGCTGTACCTCGAAGAAATCTTGCGGCTGGAACAGTCCTACCCACAAGTTTCTCCGGCGACGTGAAGGGTCTTTCATAAACAAAACCCTTCAGCTACTCCCACAGGAAAAAGAAAAAAATCTGTTGGGGACAGGTTGGGTGATCGTGGTGGCCCTGCGACTGGACACCGAGACCAGTCCAACGGCCGGGAAAGGTCGCCTGCAGATGTGCTCTCGGGGCTGGTTGCTCTCACACAGATTTTGGACGGCCGGTAAAATATCGATCGGTATTTTACCAGCGGAGCGCTGCTTGCACACAAGCCGAAATTTTACCGGTCAAACGAGCAGTCGCTTCGCTGTCGTGGAAGAGTTGATTCCAAACATAAGTTAATGAATCCCAAACAACTTTGCGTACTATTATTTGACAGATATTGCGAAGAAGGGACAGCTGAAAGGTGGGAAGAGTATATAGAGGAGCTCTACAAAGAAAATGAACTTACAGACAATATTGTTATAAGGGAAGAGAAAATAGATGAAGATGAAATAGGAGATACTATACTGAGAGAAGAATTTGACAGAGCACTTGAAGATCTAACAAGGAAAGTACTTGGGCTCGAACAAACACATATACACCAAAACAGTATGAGAGATAATGTAAAGATCCCTTATTGCACTAGTGATACTCCCGCATCTGCAAATCTCTGCAGTCGTCCGTTAGAGGTCTCTGCGTGTGCCATGCCGCATTGCACTTTGACCTGTCGGTTCGCCAGTAGGGACGGTGCAGTGTGCCTCCGAAATTGCGTTTTGTGATGTTATTTGTGTGGTAAAGCGTCAGATGGGGCGGCGATTGCTAATCAATTCTGCTAATGTATTGCGATTAACTGAGATGAAGTTACGAAGAATCCTTCTTCGTGAAGATGGTATTAGTGTAGAAGATGAATCATTTGCATGCTTTCTCGTGTCTATTATGGTACAGAAATATGAGCATAAGTTAAATACTGTTGTTACAAACTCATAATAATGATAATAGGGATGGTAATGACGAACAACTCATTGCAAGCAGTAGTGCTACGGTAACTGCGGGAAGAGGCGATGGAAGCAGTGGCAGTGAATACCAACAGTCTTTCGGGAGGAAGGTTAAAGTAGAAACTATCATCACGGCTTTTGCTGACAATTCTCTAGAGAACGTGTACGATGATTATTACATACGTTATAGTTAAGATATCTGCATTACGAATGGCGTCTACAATTACATCTACAGTGCTATCTAGAGCATGGTTGCAGAGCTATACAGAAAAACGACACCCACCAGCACATTGAGGTCTACATAGAGATCCTGTAACCAAACGTTTATACAGATATGTTTCTTCGAGCCCATGTACTTTCCTTGTAAGTCGAAACAAGGTCCCTGGAGTAAATGACATTCCGTCAGACCTACTAAAGTCTCTGGGAGAACCAGCCATGACAAAACTATTTCATCTGGTGTGTAAGATGTACGAGACAGGCAACATACCTTCAGACTGTAATAATCCCCATTCCAAAGAAAGTAGGTGCAGACAGATGTGAAAATTACTGAACCATCAGTTTTATAAGTCATTGTTGCAAATTTTTAACACGAATTATTTACAGAAGTATGGAAAAGCTGGTAGAAGCTGACCTCAGAGAAGATCAGTTTGGATTCAGGAGAAACTTAGAAATACGGGAGGAAATACTCACTTTACGGTTTATCTTAGAAGATTAGATTAATACTTGTTCCATAGATCATGAATACGACACTTCGTAATGATAATGAAGGGTGTCTGTACAAGACTTAACATTACACAAAATATGACATGACACATCCAATGAGTAGAAGGAGTTGTCATTCAGAAATTCTTTTAATTTATTTTTAAATGCTATCTGTCAGGCTTCTGATGCTGCTTGGTAGGTGACCAAAGACTTTTGTGGCAGCATAATTTAACCCCTTCCTGTGCCAAACTTAGATTTAGCCCTACATAGTGAAGATCATCCTTTCTTCTGGTGTTATAGCTGTGCACACTGCTATTACTTTTGAACTAGGTTGGATTATTAAAACAAATTTCATAAGATAGATTAAGGAAAGGGAAATCTACATATATACCTTTTATAGATTTGGAGAAAGCTTTTGAGAATGTTGATTGAAATACACTCTTTCAAATTCTGAAATCAGCAGGAAAAAAATATGGGGAATGGAAGGTTATTTACAACTTGTACAAAAACCAGACAGCGGTTATCAGAATTAAAGGGCATGAAAGGGATGCAGAGGTTGGGAAGGGAGTAAGACAGGGTTGTAGCCTTTCTCCAATGATATTCAATTTGTACATTGAGCAAGCTATAAAGGAAAGCAAGGAGAAATTTATAGAAGGAATTAAAGTTCAGGGTGAAGCAGTAAAAACATTGTGTTTTGCAGATGACATTGTAATTCTGTCAGAGACAGCAAAAGACCTGGTAGGGTAGATGAACGGAATGGTCAGTGTGTTGAAAGGTGCGTATAAAATGAACATTAACAAGAGTAAAACAACGTTAATAGAGTGCAGTCTAAGAAAATCGGGCGATGCTGGAGGAATTAGATTAGTTAACGAAACAATAAAGATGGTAGACGAGCTTTGTTACTCGGGCAGTAAAATACCATGCGATGGTCGCAGTATAGAGGATATAAAATGCAGTAGGGCCATGGAAAGAAGGGCGTTTTTGAAAAGAGAAATTTATTGACATCGAATATTAAAGTTAAAGGAATTCCTTTCTGGAGGCATGTGTTTGGAGTGTTGCGTTGTATGGGAGTGAAACATGGACGATAAACAGTGTGGACAGGAAGAGGATAGAGGCTTTTGAAATGTGGGGCTACAGAAGAATGCTGAAGATTAGGTGGGTGGATCGTATAACTAATGAGGAAGACCAAGAGATGGATACAGTAAGCAGATTCAGGCAGATGTAGGTTGCCGTTCTTATGTGGAGTTGAAGAGGCTTGCTCAGGATAGGGTATTGTGGAGAGCTGCATCAAACCAGTCTCTGGACTGAAGACCACAGCAACAACAAGGGGGTGAAATAGGAGATGAGCGGTTTTTTTTTTAATACGTTCCTGTTAAGGCAATTTTGAAGCAAGAAATACAAAACTTCGGATTTAGATATTTGATTGGAATTTTAAAATCAAGTGTTTCGATATTTTTGGAAATTAAATCATTACGCGTGTGACATCGGGAAAACTTTTAAGGGTGCTACTAAGACTATGTTGATGTTAGAAATGCGAAAATTTGGAACCATGGTTAGAATTAAAAAAAAAAAGGTGTTTCTGGATGTTCTGAATTTGCCATCATCGGTGCAATAGGGGGTGGCAAGTTGTATCAGAATACATCATTAGGAAAGCATTTTTAAAGCTAAATATATGAAAATTTATATTTGGATGCAGAAACAGCCAATGCAGACCATCTAGTCTACGCGTGCGAAGCAGCAGGAATTAATATATATGCCCACGCAACTATTGTCACCGAGGATGTACATGACAGTGTCTCATGAACAAAGGATGACTTCTGTATTTGAGTGGGTTGAAGGGATTCCTTCTCTCGCTACTACTTTTTTCTTTTTTTTAAAGTAAAACTTATTTATGCTGATCTGTCTTTTTCTACCTTTGTCACTCATGGTACTACCACTGTACCAAAACAATTACAGTACTCTAAATAGTTATAGTACTTGTAGACTGTCGCACAAAAGAAAAGCGCTGTGCAACTTGACAAGTGAAGACGATTTTACCTGGTGCTTCCAGGAGCAGAAAACATATGCACTAGAGCTGTGGAAAACGGTATGTATTCGGTACTGAGTAAGGAATACTTTGGCGACTCGAAGTACTGAATCGTAGCTCATAAATACATTTCGTTACTGGCAACTATCGTATCGATACGAAATTGCTTTCATCTTCCGTATCTATACGAAATTAGTCGCATCTGACGTACCGATACAAACTCCCTAACGAAAACGAATACGGAGAATGCATGTACTGGACATGCAGCAACGGCGAATGTGATACGAACGTACGGATACGAAATGTAAGGCATTTCTCCTGGATTCGACATATACGGCATTTAAAAACACCGTACAGAAATTGTTTTAAAAAAGGCATTTTATACCGTAGAAAAATTCAAAAGTGCTTTGAATATGAACTACAAAATAAATCTATTAAATGGGTAGCGAAATTAAGAGCACATGATTCATCCAAAAACAAAGAATTTAAAATATTAACTGTAGCAGGTTTGTACATATGAAATAATAGACCTAATTTTTCAAATGAGAAATTGTAAATTACCATGAATCACAGACATTCATAACCACAATACTAGAAATAAGGAAAATTATTATATACTTCGCAAAAGACTGAAATTGACAGATAGTGACTCTGCAAATGCTGGACAACCTCTTGGCATAAAGGAACCAAGTATCCTCCAAAAAACTGAAGGGACTAGCTGTATGTTAGTATCATGTTAATGAGTAGCCTACTAAAACGATAGTTAAATTCTAGACTAGGAATATAGCAACACACTTTCCATCTCCAAAAAGAAGGTAAAAGGCAACATATATGTGTCTGTGGAGGGGTGGATGTTTTTTATTGAAATTTTATAAAGACTATTATTGACTATTATCTATAAATGATAAACCTGTAAACGGTTTGCCACATGTACAACTGTAAATGTCCAATATCATTGTAAAGTATGCCGTACAGACAAAACAGCCGAGTGAGTCGATCCTATCGCAAAGTCCAGTGCCGCAACGTGACTATATACATAAACAAACTCGTTACGGCACCGTGCTTTGCGAAACGTGACTATATACATAAATAAACTCGTGTCGGCTCACACGGTTCTACCATTGTGGTTCTAATCGGCTGTTTTCGAAGATTTAAGTATGCGCGAGCGTCTATAGAGAACAATGGTTTAGTGGTGTACAAGTTCTGTTGCGCGTCTCAATTTAGTTTCATTTTAAATAAGGTTTTTTGAGTAATTAGAGTATTCCGTGATAATAATTATTCTAAGGTAAGTAATTTATATAGACATCCGTCTGATTATTAAGAGGGTATTCCATAGCTCTACGATGTCAGATGGTTATTTTTGCTATTAGACATTTTAGATTCTAGTTCTTGACCCGTGTTTTCAGGTATATCCTCGATGATCTGACGTCCGCTTTTAATGCAAACACAAGTTTAATAATATTTTTTTCCTGTAAAGGTTCCTGTTTAGTGGTTAATTATTTGTTTTTGATCTTGTCAAGTATAAAGTTTAGTACAAGTATCGGTAGTAACAAGTTTTCATGTACATAGAGTTTACGTCACACCGAGCGAGGTGGCGCAGTGGTAACACACTGGACTCGCATTCGGGAGGATGGTGGTTCAAATCTACCTCCGGCCATCCAGATTTAGGTTTTCCGTGATTTCCCTAAATCACTCCAGGTAAATGCTGGGATGGTTCATTTGAAAGGGCACGGCCGATTTCCTTCCATATCCTTACCCAACACTCCGAGCGTAAGCTCCGTCTCTAATGACCACGCTGTCGACGGGACGTTAAACTCCAAGCTTCCTTCCTTCCTTCCTTTACGTAACAAGCGATTCCAAAGACAGTGGTAGCGGCCGTATTTCTAAGTGGCACTGGTAAAGAGAGTAACAAGTAGCGATACTGACAATACGATACGTTTGTAACTAGTAAAATTTCTTTTAGTAACGAATACACACGGATACACTTCTTTTCGTTACTCTTTACAGCTTTATTCAGCGCTAGTTAAAGAACATTCATTTATTACGGAGCACTGCCAACGGTACGTAGCCCGTAGACACGAAATATTACTGCACACATTGTTACAGGTAACGTTTCCAACACTGCGACGCTGCCTTCTGCCAACGCCATGGCTTTGCTTCTGCTCAGTGCTCCTCGTCCCCTGGCAGCAATGAATGGTACACGCCTCCTGCCGCTGCAAACAGCCAGCACACGAATTGTCAACGTAGACAAACAGTACTGTATCCGGCGTGTCATTATCAAAGAATGCACTGAACAACACTGCAGAAATTGAAAAAAAAAAAAAAAAAAAAAAAAAAAAAAAAAAAAAAAAAAAAAAAAAAAAAAGCTTATCGTAAAAGGTAGGCCAATTACGGGTCAGAATCAAACAGCCAGTAAATACACTACTGGTCATTTAAAATTGCTACACCAAGAAGAAAAGCAGATGATAAACGGGTATTCATTGGACAAATATATTATACTAGAACTGAAGTGTGATTACATTTTCACGCAATTTGGATGCATTGATCCTGAGAAATCAGTACCCAGAACAACCACCTCTGGCCGCAATAAAGGCCTTGATACGCCTAGGCATCGAGACAAACAGCTTGGATGGCGTGTACAGGTACAGATGCCCATGCAGCTTCAACACGATACCACAGTTCATCAAGAGTAGTGACTGGCGTATTGTGACGAGCCAGTTGCTCGGCCACCATTGACCAGACGTTTTCAATTGGTGAGAGATTTGGAGAATGTGCTGGCCAGGGCTGTAGTCGAACATTTTCCGTATCCAGAAAGGCCCGTACAGGACCTGCAACATGCGGTCGTGCATTATCCTGCTCAAATGTAGGGTTTCGCAGGGATCGAATGAAGGGTGGAGCCACGGGTCGTAACACATCTGAAATGTAACGGCCACTGTTCAAAGTGCCGTCGATGCGAACAAGACGTGACCGAGACGTGTAACCAATGGCACCTCATACCATCACGGCGGGTGATACGCCAGTATGATGATGACGAATACACGCCTCCAATGTGTGTTCACCGCGATGTTACCAAACACGGATGCGACCTTCATGATGCTGTAAACAGAACCTGGTTTCATCCGAAAAAAATGAAGTTTTGCCATTCGTGCACCCAAGTTCGTCGTTGCGTACACAATCGCAGGCGCTCCTGTCGGTGATGCAGCGTCAATGGTAACGTAGCCATGGTCTCCCAGCTGATAGTCAACGCTGCTGCAAACTTCGTCGAACTGTTCGTGCAAATGTTTGTTGTCTTGCGAACGTCCCCATCTCTTGTTTCAGGGATCGAGACGTGGCTGCACGATCCGTTACAGCCATGCGGATAAGATGCCTGTCATGTCGAGTGCTAGTAATACGAGGCCGTTGGGATCCAGCACGGCGTTCCGTATTGCCCTCCTGAACCCACCGATTCCATATTCTGCTAACAGTCGTTGGATCGCGACCAACGCGAGCAGCAATGTCGCGATACGATAAACCGCAATCGCGTTAGGCTACAATTCGACCTTTACCAAAGTCGGAAACGTGATGGTACGCATTTCTTCTCCTTACACGAGGCATCACAACAACGTTTCACCAGGCAACGCCGGTCGACTGCTGTTTGTATATGAGAAATCGGTTGGAAACTTTCCTCATGTCAGCACGTTGTAGTTGTCGCCACCGGCGCCAACCTTTTGTGAATGCACTGAAAAGCTAATCATTTGCATATCACAGCATCTTCTTCCCGTCGGTTAAATTTCGCATTTGTAGCACGTCATCTTCGTGGTATAGCAATTTTAATGGCCAGGTGAGTATGTTGCGCCAAGTTTGACATTCCTTCACGACCTAAAATCAGGTTTTCTGTGTCGCATTGTTCTGAATCAATTTCGTCTTCATGCTTTGTAAAGTGGCTACGCAAAACGTGATGAGTTTTCAAGAAAGCTTTCCCGATCAACAAAATTACACTTGACTGTGTTTCTAGAAGAATCCTTTGTATGTCATGTGGGAAAAAATGACATCGGAATTTCCAATTTGCTCCAATAACTGGAAAATCGGAAAGTGTAGCTTCAAATAAAACACTTCATAATGGGTGGCAGTACTATTAGTGAATAGGAAAAGAATCCAGAGAGATAACTATTTACTTAAAACACTTGAATGGACCAGCCCGAACGCAGTCCTAGAAATTCACGATTTTTCTCACATAGTTAAATCCTTTAAGTTTATTTACATATGAATAAAACATCCCCATAACTAATTTACTCGCAAGCAATCATGGAATAGTAAACGCCTTTATGTTTTATTTAGTATTATCGTAAATTACTGACAAGAAAGGAGCGATAAGCAATTAAATGGAAGCATAACACGAAAAGTCAATTTACGTTATGGTAGTTACAGGGATTTTTCATTTTTAAGCTCATAGTTACACGCTGCCAGTAAGTAAAAGTTAATTGATTATTTTTATGGTGAGATTCTCCCTCGCCCTTTCTCTCCCTCTCCCTTTCTCTCTCTCTCTCTCTCTCTCTCTCTCTCTCTCTCTCTCTCTCTCTCTCTCTCTCTCTCTCTCTCTCTCTCTCCTCTTCTTCTGACACTCTGTCCCTGTCATGCTAAATTTAAACGAACACGAAGTCCCCAGGATTGGCGGTCCTACACAAAAGCTCGAAATTTAGCGAGGACTTCAATGCGAGACGCCTATGATACTTACCACAACGAAACTCTTTCTCGAAATATGACTGAAAACCCAAAAAGATTTTGGTCATATGTTAAATATACTAGGGACAAATCACAAACAATACCCTCACTACGTGATAGTAATGGCGATCCTGCCAATGATAACGCTACTAAAGCAGAGTCACTAAACATAGTTTTTAGAAACTCCTTCACCAAAGAAGACGAAACCAATATTCCAGATTTTGAATTACAAACAGAGGCCGTAAATAGTAACGTAGAAGTAGATATCATCGGAGTAGTGCAGCAACTAAAATCACTTAACAAGAACAAGTCTTCTGGTCCGGACTGATTACCCATTAGATTTCTATCTGATTATACTGAAGCGATAGCTACTTACTTAACAGACATGTACAACCGCTCTCTCAAAGAAGGATCTGTACCAAAAGATTGGAAAGTTGCACAGGTCACACCTACATTCAAGAAAGGCAGTAGGAGTAAGTTTTTAGAAACTCCTTCACCAAAGAAGACGAAACCAATATTCCAGATTTTGAATTACAAACAGAGGCCGTAAATAGTAACGTAGAAGTAGATATCATCGGAGTAGTGCAGCAACTAAAATCACTTAACAAGAACAAGTCTTCTGGTCCGGACTGATTACCCATTAGATTTCTATCTGATTATACTGAAGCGATAGCTACTTACTTAACAGACATGTACAACCGCTCTCTCAAAGAAGGATCTGTACCAAAAGATTGGAAAGTTGCACAGGTCACACCTACATTCAAGAAAGGCAGTAGGAGTAACCCACTAAACTACAGGCCTATTTCATTGACGTCAATTTGCAGCAGGATTTCGGAACATATTCTGTATTCAAATATTATGAATTATCTCGAACAGAACGATCTATTGACCCAAGGTCAACACGGATTTAGAAAATATCGTTCATGCGAAACACAACTAGCTCTTTACTTACACGAAGTGATGGGTGCTGTCGACAAGGGTTCGCAAATTGATTCCGTATTTCTTGATTTACAGAAGGCTTTTGGCACCGTACCTCACAAACGTCTTTTAATCAAATTGCGTGGTTATGGTATATCGCCCCAAATTTGCGATTGGATAGGGGATTTCTTGTCAGAGAGGACACATTTCGTAGTAATCGATGGTAAGACATCAACTAAAAAAGAGGTCATATCGGGAGTTCCACAGGATAGTGTTATTGGTCCTCTGCTGTTCCTTATTTACATAAACGATATAGGGGAAAATCTAAGTAGCTTTCTTATGTTGTTTGCAGATGAAACCGTCATTTACCGTCTAGTAAAATCATCTGAGGATCAAAACCAACTGCAGAACGATCTGAATAAGATATGCCTATGGTGTAAAAATTGACTCTAAATAATGAGAAGTGTGGAGTTGTCCACATGAGTACGAAAAGAAATCCGTTAAACTTTGTTTACAAGATAAATCAATCGAATGTGAAGGCAGTTAACTCCACTAAATACCTAGGAATTACTATTACTTCAGACTTAAATTGGAAAGAACACGTAGATAATGTCGTGGGAAAGGCGAACCCCCAGGAGGTAGCATATTGGCGCTCCCGCGGCAGGGAGGGCGAGGGGAAACGCTGCTTTTAACATTGGAGTTGGAGCTGGCGCAGACAGCAGCTCTTGGCAAGTGGCTATTCGAGCTTGGCGTTACCCACGAATGGTCCCGAAGCAAGACAACAGAGCTACCGTGCGCCTCGCCTTGAGCATACACAAACCTCCATGAAGGCAACATTGGCGCATTGAAGATTCATCAGAAATGTCATATTTGGTAAAGTATCATAAATTAAAGAGGCATCAACTGTAAAATCCTTCAGAAGATTCGATCATGAATAATAATGACGTCACTACTCTCCACCTAACAAGAATAGCCGTGTGGTTAGCGGCTGCGGCGTCGAAGGTAGTGGGTTCGAGACCGAAGCGAACAATTTTTTTTAACCCAATCTTCTTTTTAACAGATACGAGAACAACAATGACTCTTTAATGTTACTTGCCACATATATTTAGACGTTTTTGCTAATGTGTCGCGATTTTGAGGGTAAACGACTTTTGAAGATATGAAGTAAATTGTGATCTAAGTACCGTTTGCAAAGTTTTGAGATAATGATTTTTTTCCATGAGACCAACTTTTTAAATCATAAATACTCCATATTAAAGAAAATAATTTAAATTGGGTCTAAGTAATTCCATTTTTCAGTTCTTTTATTTTTTCAATCTTAAAATGAAAAACAAATCAATGTACACAGTGTCACATGCAAATAGTGATCTAAGTGTCACATGGTTGACACAGAATGCCAAAAATGCTTCTATAATAAAGGAGGCAAAAAGTGTGGAATAGTTTTAGGCTTATATGATGTTTTTTTTAGGTAGGCTACTAAATTAAACTAATAGATTCAGTACGGACTAAAGTTTTCATTTTAGTTATGATGTCGGTTCTTCATAAAACTCTGTGGCTTCTCTGTGTAAAGAATGGATTCATACCTTTCAAATCAGACTTCTTTGCTTCAGAAGGAAGTTGAGGGTTTAACGTCCCGTTGACAGCGTGGTCATTACAGATGGAGCTCACGCTCGGATTTTTGGGTGAAGATGGGGAAGGAAATCGGCCGTACCCTGTCAAAGAAACCATCACAGCATTGCCTTGTAGTGATTTAGGGAAATCACGAAAAACCTTAATCTGGATGTCTGCTGGTGAATTTGAACCACCGTCCTCTCAAATGCGAGTCCAGTGTCATACCACTGCGGCACCTCGCTGGTTTCTTTGCTTCAGAAAGTCAAGGCCCACAATCCAGTCGTGGAAGATCAGCGGTTTTGATATCTTCAGTAGTAACACCTGGTTTAAAAACTTTTTTTTTTTAGTGGGTGCGGCAACAACCTTTATCCAAACAAGTTTTCCGGTGTTCAGTTTCTTGGTATTCAAAAATTTTTCACTGGACTCTTTAATGGTGAAAAAGTCATTGTCTTCCATCATTTTAACAATAAAGGAGTTTGTATCTTTGATCGTTTTGATCATTTCCCTCAGATCATCAGGTACAGAACACCTTTTTACAGCTTTCCACTTTTCTAATCAATCGTAAAATCACGACCGCAGGCAAGAAATGTGTGTCCTTTCACAAGAAATATGGTTTACTTCCTGGTAGATTCCAACTGCTGTCAGGTATATCCACAACAACTTCAGCGTCTAGTTTTTAGTTTGGCCAGCACAATTATTGCTCTAAGCAATTAGTGTATATTTTGAAGTGACATTTTTCAATACTTTAAACAAATATGAAGCTACTTCATTACCACCTCCGCGTGATTGGTTTTCATACCATACTATGGAAATGGGCACCTAAACTGTAGGCAGACAACTGACGCAGATAGTACATATTGCTCTGGGTAAGTGTGGGCACAGAGAGAACTTGTTAAAGATCAAAAGAGAAGACAGTAGTATCACTGCCAATTTTTTGGGCATTTTTATAATCTTCTTTTGATATTAACCTCGTTTTTTTGCTTTCACATGGTGCACATCATGTTGTCTTTGATTTTGTTTCTTCTCATCCCCTATAGAGGATGCAATTCTTGCTGTAACACTTCACACATTGCGCAATTATTAGTTCTAGGCCTATGAAAAAGGAGAGTTTAGGAAAATTCTTTTTGAAAGTGTCATTGTTGAATCGTACTGTGATGTGATGGTTGTATACTTGACATTAAATGCCTTGAATAGTCTACTAATGTTAAGGTCTTGGGATAAGTAGGCTACTCGTCCATAGTGGCCTACCTCTCTTGGAATGGAGTTTACATCATCACATACTAGTTTCTCATCTTCAATGGTGTATTTACGGAGTCTAGTCTTGTTCCCCATTTTCTCAATGTGCTTAGGATTGACCAGTCTCTTATAGCTCCGCCAATAATTGCATTCTTCTCTAAAGAAAAAATCTATTGAAAAGTTGATCGACAGATCCGAACAATTGCACCTTCCCCATAAGGAACTGCATAAACAACAGTAGCATGTCGCCTACTTTCAAATGTTCAAATGTTTGTAAATCTATCGGACCAAACTGCGTGGTCATCAGTCCGTAGCTTACAAACTACTTATACTAAAGTAATCTAACCTAAGGACAACACACACACACACACACACACACACACCCATACCCTAGGGAGGACTCGAACCTCCGACGGCGAGCAACCGCGCGCTCCGCAGCGAGGCGCCTTAGACCGCTCGGCTACTCCACCGCGGCCTTACTTTCATTAGGATTATGTATTGCCAATGGTGTCTCCTGTTTACCGGTTTAACAGTAATTAAGCCTAACATATCATTTTGTTGTTTGCAAAAATCAACTTTGTAAAAATTCTTAAACAGTGCTATCTTTTAGGCATGTGAGATACTTTTGCACTTGTATTAACACTTACAATTCACATTTTGAGGTGGAGGTGTCTTGGCGGGAATCACAATATTCTTTTCAGTAGCATGTTCCTGCCCACTGTTCCTTAGTTTCTTCCTTTCTTCTGGAATTCTTCCTTCTCCCTTTTTTAGAAGTTTAACACCTTCTGTCATTATAAAACAATAAATAAGTTATATTAAAGCAATATTTGACACACTGTCACTTCACATAACATCATCAGGAAACACACAATCTCAAAACACAACAAGAAAGAAGCGACAAACACAATAATGATGTTTGCCGCGCATACGGCACTTGGATCATAATTCACACCCAGTTCTGAAGGCGATGAGCTGAAACGCAACAAACAGCTTTGGCGCTTATATCAGAATACACTGCACCTGGCTTGGCCCATATTTCGGGTTATATTTCCAAAATGGAAAAAATGGCACTTAGATCATAATTTACTTCGGGTCTTCATTGTAACAAATATTAAACTGATTGAAAAGATTGGGGAGAGTAGCCTTTGCGCATGTGTAAGGTTGGGAGTGGGTGCTGTTTATAGTGTCACTTGACGCCGAAGGTAGCTTGTCTCTTCAACGTAACAGATGCATTTTGTTACAGTCACTTAACAGTATAATCATCTACGTGCTGTGTTTGAGTATTCCTGTGCCTTTTCATATGTTCTTGGTGTTTATTATCAAAGAAAAATTAACAATGTTCAGTATCTCTTAGATACAAATTTCTCAGCTTTAACTTTGGAAGGAAAGTGTGAAATAAAGAAGCTTGGCAGACCTACGTCCTCAGCTCAAGTTGAAGGAAGCGCAAACAAGCCGATGTAAGACATTCTGCAGATCTTTTAAGGAAAAAAAATGTAAAAGGAGGGCGGGGGGGGGGGGGAGGCAAATCGGGGTGCTCTTCCCCGGCGCCGCTCGCAAAAGTGCTCCAAAGCCAAATTCACTACGTTTACATGCATCACATCTTCCAGAAGACGAAAACCGATTTTCGTAAACCGTTTTTCGCTGTCGTGTTTAATGTTATAGCCTGAATCGGATTTACTAGGCCATTTAATATGGTGGTTGAAAAACAGTTGATTCAGTTCCTGATTTACTCAGCACAATTGCTATTTTTCTTTATTAAATACACAGTTTTATGCTCACTCTAATATTTATACTTATATTTCACGGTATAAAATGTTACTCTGCCCATATGTGCCAAAAATTCTTAACAAGAAAACACAATCTGACAAGCCAACTACCGGTACATTTCAAAACCGGTTGCGTGTATGTGGGCACGAAAATCGATCGTGAAACTGAAAAATCACTTTACAGAGGTGGATTTCCAGAATCGATTTTGGAGTGTTTCCATAACCAAACAAAAGCAGAATTGGGAAACCGGTTTACGAATTCTGGTTTTGGGAGTCCACGTAAACAGGTTGACTGTCTCTCTGGACGCCGAGCAGGGGGCGAGCGGTGCTACTATCAAGACCCGCCACTGAAAGAAGTGAACCCCAAGGCGCCACTGTTCACAACAGAAACATTCCCTTTATAAAAATTGCTTTTCTCATCAACGACTTCAAATATATAACTCGCAGACACAAGCAAAATACAGGAAACAATATTCCACTCTGTTAGAGCAGTGTACTTCTTGTAAATGCATTCTGGTGATATGTCAAATATGTAAGTATAAAGATAAGAAATTGAATTGAAAAAATTGAATTCAGTATTGAATACTGAATTTAATTGATGAAAGGAGAAAATATAAAAATGCAGTAAATGAAACAGACAAAATGGAGTAAAGACGACTAAAAAATGAGATTGACAGGAAGTGCAAAATGGCTAAGCAGGGGTGGCTAGAAGCCAAATGCAAATCTGTAGAATAATGTATAAGAAGGGGAAAAGTAGGTACCCCCTACAGGAAAATAAAAGAGACATTTGGGGACAGAAAAGCAACTCTATGAATATCAATAACTCAGATGGGAAACCAGTTCTCAGCAAAGAAGGGAAAGCTGAAAGGTGGAAAGAGTACATAGAGCAGCTCTACAAAGGAAATGAACTTAGAGACGATGTTGTAGGAAGGGAAGAGGAAGTAGATCAAGATGAATTAGGAGATACTATACTGAGAGATGAATTTGACAGAGCCTTGAAAGACTTAGGTCGGAACAAGGCCCCAGGAGTAGATGACATACCTCCAGAGCTACTGAAGTCTCTGGGAGAGCCAGCCATGATGAGACTATTTGAAATGGTGTGTAGGATGTATGAGACAGGCGAAATACCCTCAGACTTTAAGAAAAATGTAATAATCCCCATTCCAAAGAAATCAGGCGCAGACAGGTGTGAAAATTACAGAACCATGGTTGCAAAATTTTAACACGAATTATCTACAGGAGAATGGAAAAGGAGGTAGAAACTGACCTCGTGGAAGATCAGTTTGGATTCAGGAGGAACGTCGGAACCCGGGAGGCAATACTCACTTTACGACTTATCCTACAAGACAGATTAAGGAAAGGCAAACCTACATTTTTAGCTATTGTAGATTTGGAGAAAGCATTTGACAATGTTGACTGGAATACACTCTTTCAAATTCTGAAGTCAGCAGGAGTAAGATATAGGGAAAGGATAGTTATTTACAACTTGTACAAAAGCCAGACTGCAGTTATTAGACTCGAAGGGCATGAAAGGTGAGCATCAGTTGGGAAGGGAGTAAGACAGGGTTGTAGCCTTTCTCCGATGTTATTCAATTTGTACATCGAGCAGGCGGTGAAGGAAAGCAAGGAAAAATTTGGAATAGGGATTAAATTTCAGGGGGAAGAAATAAAAACATTGCGTTTTGCTGATGATATTGTAATTCTATCAGAGACAGCACAGGACCTGGAAGAGCAGTTAAATGGAATGGACAGTGTGTTGAAGAGAGCGTATAAAATGAACACTCTCAAGAGCAAAACAAAAATAATGGAATGCGGTCTTAGAAAATCAGGCGATTCTGAAGGAATTGGATTAGGTAACGAAACAATGAAGGTGGTAGATGAGTTTTGTTACTTGTGTAGTAAAATAACATGGGATGGTCGCAGTACAGAGGATATAAAATGCAGAATGGCAATGGGAAGAAAAGCATTTTTGAAAAAGAGATATTTGGTAACATCGAATATTAATTTAAGTGTAAGGAAGTCTTTTCTGAAGGCATTTGTGTGGAGTGTTGCCTTGTACGGGAGTGAAACATGGACGATAAGCAGTGTGGACAGGAAGAGAATAGAGGCTTTTGAAATGTGGTTTTACAGAGGAATGTTGAAGATTAGGTGGGTAGATCACATAACTAATGAAGAAGTACTGAACAGAATTGGTGAGAAAAGGAATTTTTGGCATACCCTGACTAAAAGAAGGGATCGCTTGGTAGGACACATTCTTAGACATAGGGGAATCGAAAATTTAGCATTGGAGGGAAGTGTGTGGGGTAAAAATCGCAGAGGGAGACCAAGAGACGTGTATAGTAAGCAGATTCAAATTGATGTGGGTTGCCGTTCTTATGAGGAGATGAAAAGGCTTGCTCAGGATAGAGTAGGGTGAAGAGCTGCATCAAACCAGTCTCTGGACTGAAGACCATAACAACAAAGATAAGATCCATACTGTACAAGATTAAAAGGTAGCTTGATTCGCATGTGTTAACAGAGATACATTGGAGTTAACAGGGTTACAGACCAGCGTCACACTGCCCTATTTTAACTCCGTCAGTTTACACGAGTATGACATTTTTATATACCTTTGAAGTATAAGTGTGTCTACTAATTTCACTTTCTTAGTAAGCCAATTGCAATATGGAATTGGTCATCTTTGGGACGATGGTATCTAACTGCTGCAAAAATAAATTGGTGGTCGCAACTAGTGAAGAAGGAACGAAGATATAGTCAGAAATGAAACGCAAAGTGTATAAGCAGAGTACAACACTCCTCTTAGCCACCCACTTGTGGCGCTGAAGCCCCCCCCCCCCAGCACCTCCCAAAGATTTTGTAATTTTATTGTTTTCATTTTTTAAACAGATAGGTACAGGAAGTTTGAAATAGTACACATCTAATAAGTCACAACATAACTATAATTTGCCAAGCACAAGTGAACATGACAATGGGTCGCCAACGTGATGTCGCCACGAAGAACGTGTGCTGCTGTTACTCTGAGCGGTTTTAATGCTGCCCGATTGTTCATATGCAGTGACTCGCTGCATAGCAGGTCAGAGTTGCCGCCAAGTGGAATCTTACGAAAAACAATAAGTAATGTTATTTTGGTAATTTTGAAGATGTGTTACATATAGCACAGCGGCCTCCACACAATATATATTGGAACAGTAGGTATCGAACAAGCGAATGTTAAGGTTTTTACAAATATGTCATGTTTTAAAAGGAAGTAGTTAGGCAGGAACGTAAGAGTATAGCTTTAAATTGTTTTTATGAATATGTCAAGATCTTAAAGGATGTGGATAAGCAGGAACCTAAGAGTACAGCTTAAATTGTTGCATGTGAACAAACTGTACTTTTAAGGAGCCCTCAGACGGTCGATATTTATTGAAGAGAAATATTTTGTCAATATATTGCGCTAAAGTGCGAGGCCACGAAAGGCACAATATCTATTGCGCAATATTTATGCCGGGGAGCGTCAGTTAGAGTGAAGTGTGTTGATTTATCGAATTGCGATTACTCTCTGCATACATATCTCTGGCTTGTGTCTGTTCCTTGATATGTGTAATTATTCTTTTGTTGTTAACTAGTCTGTGCATATGTTACAGTTGGATGTAGTATGTCGTTAATAAAATGTGTTTCATTACGCGACAATTGGTGACGCCGACGTGATCACGAGCCGTGTTTCGCCAAAAATAAGCAACCGCGTCGCGTATTACGCCTAGCCGCGGTGGAGTAGCCGAGCGGTCTAAAGCGTCTAGCTGCGGAGCGCGCGGTTGCTCGCCGTGGAGGTTCGATTCCTCCCTGGGTCATGGGTGTGAGGTTAGTTTACCTAGGTTTAAGTAGTTTGTAAGCTACGGACTGATGACTACGCAGTTGGTCCGATAGATTTACAAACATTTGAACATTTATTACGCCGAACCGCGCCCCTGTAACTGTAAAAACATCCGCGTCAACCGCGTCGCGTATCTCCCGCGTTCTTCGCAACTGTAACTCAAATCTCAACGATGCCAGACCCGCCACCGGCTGCTGAAGTACCTACAGGGGTGATAATCGTGTAGCGGTTAAACCGCCACCATTTTGGCAGCAAAATCCCGTCCTTTCGTTCGCGCAGCTAGAAAGCCAGTTCGTGATGACGCACGTTACCGCGGACGAGACAAAATAGTTATGTCGTCGCCGCTCTCAACGAGGACATGGCTGCTGAAGTACAGGACATATTAGCGTCACCACCAAGCACCGACCGTTATATGACTATCAAGAATGCCTTGATTACTCGCCTATCACAATCTGAGGCGAAACGCTTGGAAAAGCTATTGCGCACGGAAGAGCTGGGCGACCGCACTCCATCACAACTACTACGCCGCCTACGCACATTAGCTGGAAATGTTATTAGTGACGAAATTCTTCGCAACATCTGGTTATCACGCCTGCCACCGGATACACAGGAGATATTAACAGTGTGTGCCGGTGATCTTGATGCACTCGCACAGACGGCAGATCGCATAATGGAAATGTAGCCGGCGACGTGCGTCGCCCCAGTTAGCTCACAGCCTAAAAAGGGTAACACACTTTCTGACCTACAAACGCAAGTTGCTGAGCTCACCGCTCAAATTGCAAGTTTACGAGCTGAGTGTTCTAATCGTTGATCCCGTCGCCGCTCACAAGGTAGGCACAGCCGCTCACCTTCATCATCTAGGGTATGTTGGTACCACAGGCGATTCGGTTCAGAAGCACGAAAGTGCAGCCCTCCCTGCGAGAAGGGAAACGCACAGGAGAGTCAGTGATGACGGCCACGGGCTTTCCAGCCGGCAGCCGTCGCTTATTCGTGACAGAGAGCAATACCAAGCTGCAGTACTTAGTTAACACAGGCGCTGACGTGTCTGTCTACCCATCAAATTGCCTGCCGCACCGCAGCCGCGACGACTATAAACTTTTTGGCACCAATGGTACTGCAATTCCAACATACGGACATGCCATGTTAATATTGAACCTAGGCCTAAGACGTAACTTTGAGTGGCGATTTTTTGTGGCAGATGTAACGCAACCAATACTCGGAGCAGATTTCCTGCCTTATTATTGACTCCTCCCAGACCTCCGACACCGCCGTCTTGTTGACTCTATTACGAAACTAACAAGTCACGGAAAAATACGTTGCGTGGAAGACACAACGCTTCGAGTCATTGCAGGTGATTCTCCGTTTATAGAAATTTTGAAGCAGTTCCCGGAGATAAGTTATAAGACACCCAAATTAGCTCCAATCCAACATTCAACACTGCATTACATTCCAACTACGCCAGGACCACCACTCCATGCTCGGCCGTGCCGTCTTACACATGAAAAGCTGAAAGTAGCGAAACAAGAGTTCTCATCTATGGTTGCAAAAGGAATCTGTCGACCATCTAGCAGCAGTTGGGCTTCTCCTCTATAGGTTGTACCGAAGAAGAAGAACGGCTGGCGTCCGTGTGGAGATTACAGGAGACTCAATGCCAGGACTCTGCCTGACCGCTACCCTGTGCCGCATATTGAGGACTTCACAGCAAATGTTCATGGTAAATGCATCTTCACTACCTTGGATTTAGTGCGTGTACAAGAAGACATCCCTAAAACCGCCACTTGGTTTGTTTGAGTTTGTCAGAATGCCTTTCGGACTTTATGACGCTGCCCAGACATTCCAACGATTCATGGACGAGGCTATACGTGATCTTGATTTCTGTTATGTCTACATAGACGATATTTTGATCATGTCAAGCTCCGAAACAGAACACCTGGAACATTTACGACAAATTTTCACCCGCCTACAGACCCATGGCTTACTCATAAACCCATCAATATGTGTTTTGGGTGCAACGGAAGTCCAGTTTCTTGGCCATATAGTAAATGCAGAAGGAATACGACGACCACCAGAAAAAAGTTGAGGCAATTATCAATTATCCACAGTCAACAACAGTGAAACAACTTCGACGATTTCTTGATGTACTGAACTACTACCATCATTTTGTGCATAATCATGCCCTCCTTGCTTCACCTCTAAATTAATTGTTACGAGGCACTCCAAAACCATCTGATAAACTATTGTGGAACAGTCAAACAGAGACAGCATTTGCCAATTTAAAGACCGCTATTGCCGAAGCTGCCCTACTGGCCCATCCAGTTTCGCAGGCATCTCTCGCCCTCATGGTCGATGCGTCTGCAAATGCAGTCGGTACAGCACTCCAGAAGCAAGTAGGGGATCACTGGCAGCCCCTAGCTTTCTTCAGCAGGAAGTTATCACCAGCACAGAGAAACTGGTCCACCTATGATCGAGAGTTGTACGCAGCATATGCCGCTATCAGGAAGTTTCGTCACATGCTGGAAGGACAACACTTCACCCTAGTGACTGACCATAAGCCGCTCACTTATGCTTTTCAACAAGGCCCAGATAAAGCCACACCACGTCAGCTACGCCACCTTGACTATATTGGGCAATTTACCACCACCATTGTGCACGTTGAAGGAGACTTAAATGTGCACTTGACTTTGTGGCTCTAGCTCTGGCACAACAAGCTGACGACGAACTGCAGGACTTGTTAATACGACCATCAGGTTTGCAGCTCCGCCAGATGCAAGTGCCGCCATCCAATGTCATGTTGTACTGTGCTGTATCTACTTCAAAACCAAGACCGTATGTCACAGTAGATTTCCGGCAGCAGGCAATCGCCTCCCTCCACAATATTTCACATCCTGGAGTACGTGGTACAATAAGAATTGTCAAAAGAGCTTTCGTGTGGCCTAACATAGAAAAAACATGCAAGGAGTTTGTGCGTCAGTGCTTGTCATGTCAACGCAACAAAGTCAGTCGACATGTGCGATCTCATCTTGCCACATTCCCTCTCCCCAATCAAAGGTTTGAACATGTGCACCTAGACATTGTAGGACCACTTCCACCGTCAGAAGGTTACACCTATTGTCTCACTGCCACTGACCGCTATACTCGTTGGCCGGAAGTGTTCCCTATCACCGAAATTACCGTTGAAACTGTTGCGACCACATTCTTCAGAGGACGGATTGCACGTTTTGGTATACCGCTGCGAGTTACTACAGATCAAGGGAGACAATTTGAGTCTTATCTGTTCAAGAAACTCACCTGTCTGTTAGGTATAAAACGCATAAGGACAGCAGCTTACCACCCAGCGTCAAACGACCTAATTGAAAGAATGCACAGACAGTTAAAGGCATCCTTGCGATGTCACGACACACAAAGATGGACTGAAACGCTGTCTATCGTCCTGCTTGGCCTCCGCACAGCTATTAAAGAAGACATAGGAGCCTCATCTGCAGAACTTGTGTATGGGCGATCGGTTCGTCTACCTGGTGAGTTCTTGGGCAACATGCCAGATGATCACATTGAACCATCAGAGCCGGCCGCGGGGACTGAGGCACTTCAGTCACGGTCTTCACGGCCACTACGGTCGGGGGTTCGAATCCCCCCTCGGGCATGGATATTTGTGCCGTCCTTAGTTGTAAGTAGTTCATAAGTAGTTTGTAAGTTTAGGGACTGATGACCCTGTAGTTAAGTCCCTTAAGCTTAACAAACATTTGAACCATCAGATTTTGTGTCCAAACTGCGCTCTCATATCTGGCAATTATGACCTGTGGCTCCAAGCAACAAGTAAGTCACTGTCCATTTGTATTCAACGAACTAAGAACATGTGATTCTGTTTTTGTGCGACACGATGCAGTGCGCAAACCACTTCAACCACCATACGATGGACCCTATCGTGTGCTCAGTAGAGAAGAAAAGACATTTACAATAGATATAATGGGTTCACCAATCACTGTCAGCATTGACAGGCTAAAACCAGCCTTCAGTACCTCTTTCAATGACAGAACCGTACCTTCAGACCCAACTGACATATCACCTGCTCTGCTTCCTACAATCAACCACAATGGACGTCACGGGTCGCCGCACAGGATACCGCTGCATCCAGTTCAAGACCTGTTGTGACCCGTTCCGGACGACATGTCAAATTCAACCCTAAATATCTTTGATACTAAAGGGGGGAGTGATGAAGTGTGTTGATTTATCGAATTGCGATTACTCTGTGCATACATATCTCTGACTTGTGTCTGTTCATTGATATGTGTAATTATTCTTTTGTTGTTAATTAGTCTGTGCATATGTTACAGTTGAATGTAGAATGTCGTTAATAAATTGTGTTTAATTACGCGACAAGAGCTTAGCTCCATAGGGATCATGTAGACGCTCGAAGACGTGAACCTGGCTTGTATTGCGATTGCCATTGCTACGTGCTGCAAACAGAAAAACAAGAGGAAGCGACGGTGGATGAAAAAGTGGCTTGGAAGGCGTTATACACACGGCCATACAAACTTGTTGAGAGGGATGATTATCGCAGGATTTTTAAGGATGAATGAGGAAATTTTCAACGAATTGTTGAACCTTCTTACGTCTTATGCACAGAGAAAAGATACTGTGATGAGGTCTTCCTTCAAAGCCGAAGGGTATTTTTCCTGAAATACTTTCAAGAGAACATCTTAGGCCTCATTTTTTAAACTCACGATTCATGTATTCGTCTGATTTTATGCCGGCCGTGGTAGCCGAGGGGACTAAGGCCCTCCAGTCACGGTCTGCACGGCCACTGCGGTCGGGGGTTCAAATCCTCCCTCGGGCATGGATATTTGTGCCGTCCTTAGTCTTAGCTAGTTCATATGTAGTTTGTAAGCTTAGGGACTGATGACCCCGTAATTAAGTCCCATAAGTTCTACAAACATTTGATCATTTCGTCTTATTTTATCTTCCATAACGCTGGAAGCGATCTCTCTGTCAGAAAAGAGTACATTATTGTAGAGAACAGATATCAAGGTAGTGCTGGAGAAATAATTCTTTGTGCAAAAAGTAACAAAGAAGCAGTTTCTGTGCTATTTTCTCTGCAATAATCGTTTCATTGAAACTTTCTGCAGCTAATAACTAAATATTAAATATTTAATGAAATTACTCACCTGAATGCACTTCAACAGATGAGTCCTGTCATCTGCCTTCCTGTAGAACTCATGCTCATTTACGTCGCCGGATAACGTATATCACGTCCGCAAAGCATAAATTCTCTGTGGGAACTACCGTGTATTGCTCAATATCGCCCTCACACGGTACTATATATTGCGTAATATCCTGAATGACCGTCAATATTTTTAAAACTCGGCAGTCTCCTTCAATATATTGCGCAAACCATCAATACTGCTCTCAGACGGTCAATATTATTGTACAATACTGAGTATTATTCAATAAATATTGACCGTGTGAGGGCCCCTTTAAAAACATGATGTTTGTAAAAATCATAACATTCGCTTGTTTGATAAATATATTTTCAATAAAAACTGCTTCGATATGTATCGTTTGGAGGCTGCCGCTGAGCTATGAAACACATCTTCAAAATTACCATTATTTTAGTTCATTTTTTACAAATAAAGTCTCATGTTAATTAAATTGTAAAGTCCTTTCACTTTGGCTAGTAACATAGAAGCTGCTTAATTATTTTACGAGCTGATTATATGCACTCCATTTCCACCTTCTGCCTGCCTGATGGAGAATTTTGCCCACACTTTCAGTGACATCTTGCACTTAAAGTAATAGGGTGTTGGTTTCAGCATGCCCCTAGCCCCTCCACCCCTTATTGGACTCATCCTTTCTTAACATTGTCTATCTCACACATCGCATAACTGTTGGCCACAAAGATTATTGGAAATTTTGTAATCCCACCTTCAGCTGTTTGACAACAGTGATCCTTTGAGCCCTCTTAGTTATTGTGTGTTTATGGCAAAGTATCATTTTTAACTGAGGCTGTGAAGTTTGGCCACCTGCTCTCTATAAAACTGATGTGGCTATTTGCAACAGTGGTAGCATTCAATAGACACCACAATGGCAGAAATGCATTTATGATAAGTGGAGAAAAATTTACGCTTTTCTGCAAAGAAAGTGACACCAGTCCTTGCAGAGGGGCTAACTGACAAGCCACTAGCGAAGATGTGGAACAATCCAAGCCAAAAATAAAGACTTACACAAACACCGTACTCATCAACAATGTTAGAAGCAAGAAAGTGTTGATGAAGTGATTTCTTGTAAGTGTCCCAGTTCTCGTCTGATTCATTGTATGGCGGGAAGAGCGCCACAGAGGTCTAAACAACCAAAGTAGTCAATGTTGCTGATAAATTCGTGATGGAGCCATAAAGGCTCTTTGTTGCTGCAGACTAATGGCTTTTTGTTGCTCATAAAGAGCCAGAAGTACTGCCACCATTCTTCATTACCAATCAGGTGTTATAACTTTTAATCCAGAACTGAGGCACTTCAACACTACTGGTGTTATGTATAGGGTTGCCAGATCTCCGGGCGCCGCCCGGAGTGCCCGGGTTTGGAATGAATTCTCCGGGTCTACGGGCCAATGAGTCTCATCTCCGGCTTGAATGTAACCTTCATCTTAACTTTTTTTGCGACGCTTTTTAAGTACTATGCTCATGTAGCGACGATCTACATCGAACTTAACGTAACTTAAACTAAGGACGAACACAACACCCATGCCCTAGGGGAGCATTCGAACCGCTGGCGGAAGCAGCCTCGCGCACCGTGGCAAGACGCCTCAGTGCGCTCGGCCATTCCCGGCCGGCTCCTCTCTAGTAATTATGAATAACTTTATATAAATGTCTTATTGCAACAAAACGCTACTTTTCTATTCTCCCTCTGAAAACTTTTCATTGTTGCGTCGGTAGTAATCGGATGGCGCATTATTAAGCATACACTGTTGCGGCAACGTGTCAACTGGCGACGTCTTTTATTTGTGTTCGTTCGATCATTGTTTGTTATCAGTTTACCGGCAATTTTTGGAATACTCTGATCGTGTGTGAACAGACAAGCTTACATTAACTCAGATTAGTGAGTAATAACAGTGAAATGAAGAGACGACATCTAAGTTCGTTCCGTGAAGAATGGTTGCAGGAAGAAAATTATAAAGAGTGGCTACAAAAAGTTGATACTGTTGAGTGTATGTGTAAGTGCAGAATATGCAATATCTTATGTACTGTTAAGTACGACGGAGTGAAAACTGTGAATAAACATTTACAATCAGAAAGACACAAAGCGAATATTACCACACAAAAGAAGAATCAGTCGCTTCTTAAATTCTTGCTGAAACAATTTTCTGCAGAAGACGACAAAGTCACTGCAACGAAATTAACTTTGACTTACCATGGTGTGAAACACCACCATTCTTACAATTCTCAATATTGTGGTAATAAGCTATATCCTTATGTTTTTAGAGATTCCTCAGTGGCAACGAAAGGAAGGTACGGCCGAACAAAAAGCGAGGCATTAGTAAAAAATGTGCTTCTGCCTTATGCTAAAGAGAGGCTACTAAGCGAATTAAAGCAAAATGTCCCGTTTTCATTAGACATTTTTTTCTTTTAGAATTCACGTGTAATCCTGGTTGGTGGGGGGGGGGGGGGGGGCGAGTCATTGGCCAAGGGGGAGGGGGGCACACGTCTGGTCTCCGGGCCTGCCTCGAGTTCAATCTGGCAACCCTAGTTATGTATCTGCCATAAAACATGTAAGTGGCTGCTGAGTTGTGTGGCATGGACTCATATACAGTGAATAACTTTAATATTCGGACACTGTGATATTTCAATCTTGGAACATCATAACTTTATTTATAACAAAACAAACTAAACATATAAGCAATTATTGCATTAAATGATGTGTCTTGTAAGTAATAATATAGATTTTATTGAGATAACTTACATGACTTCCTTAATAATACAATTTAAATACAACTCGGTCCTATATTCACGTTACTTTAATATTCGGACACTTTGCAGAATTAAGTATTTCAAAACAAAATCTTATGGAACATAAATGTTTCAATATCTTGTTGGGTAGCCATTCTGTTTTATCACTTCTTTCAAACGCTGCGGCATACTGCTAATGATATTTTTTTAAATAGTCCGCACGTAGACCGTCCCATTCTTCTTTTAGTCGACGCTTCAGACTTTCTTTGGAAGATATTGGTGTACTTCTAATACGTCGCTTCAGCTCTCCCCACACATTCTCAATCGGGTTGAGATCTGGTGACTGAGGTGGTAGTTGTAGGACTTTGGGGTAGTTGTACAACAAATATTCCTGCACAATGCGAGCAGTGGCGGCGCTAGGCGTCGGCGACGTCGGCCACCGCCGACGGCCTCGCGTCTGTGGGGGCCTCGCAAAACATTGTTAAAATTTTAGTTTTTTTTTTTTTTCTTCTTTTTTTTATTTGATGTTTAACGGCGCTTTCCAACTGCTAGGTTATACAGCGGCGACCTAAATCTAATTTACATTAGCTTAACCAATGGACGAACACAACATTCGTACCCAAGTGTGGGATTCGACCCACGGCGAGAGCGATCTCGCTCACCGTGGTATGATGCCTTAGTGCGCTCGGCCATTTCCGTATGAGTGCAGTAGTGATGCAATTTTTAGTTAAATACTTACATAATAATTTCTTCAGTACATTTTAGAAAACGATTTGGAAGAAATCTATCCAAATGTTTTTATAACAATCAGAATCATCCCCCGTTACAGTCAGTACAGCTTCGGTCGAGAGAAGCTTCACAAAAGTGAAAATTGATTAAGACTAACTTGAAAAGCAAAATGATCCAAAAAAAACAATCTGCGTTGTCAGTACTATCAACTGAAGCCGAAATAGCGGCTGGTATTAAGATATGGTCTTAAAAATTCAGTGAGACGAAAAGGTAAAAAGTTCCTCTAATTTGTGTTTTGTAACTTTTGTCATTGCAATAATATTCGTAGATTATACTAATAGAATTTTAGTATAATGATTATTGATGTGTAATTCAGCTCATTTAACATTTTCTTCATTAATGATAAAATGAAAGGGGCCTCACAAAGACGAGTTCGCCGACGCCCAGTTTTCGTTTAGCGCCGCCACTGAATGCGAGGCTTATATTTCGGGTCATTGTCCTCGTAAAATTTTAAGGTGTTTGATATCCCCGTGGTTTCATCACTTTTTGGTAAAGTGTTCTTTAATATGTTCAAATAGACATATTCGTCCATAGTATTGTCGATGAACACCAATTCGACCGGTCCAAATGTCGATATACAGCCCCAGAAAAGGACGCTGCCACCTCCATGTTTTACACTTGGTTTAATATTTATGAGTGTAAATTCCTCATTCTTCTTCCGCCACACCATGCTTCGTCCAGCCGATCCACAAACGTTAAATTTACTTTCGTCGGAAAAAAATGACGCCTTTCCACCAAATTGCATCCTTCGTAATAGGCTCCATAGCAAAGTCCAATCTTTTCTGTTGATTCAAATACAGTTTCTTCCTAGCCACTCTTTCATTGTATTCACTTTCTTCCAATGCTCTGCGAATCGTTTGAGAATGTACCATCTTGCCAGTCTCGTTAAGAAGCTCAGGTGCTAATCTCGGTGCACTGAGTGTAGGCTCCTTCTTTATTTTCCGTATTAGATTCCTCTTGTCACGTTCATCCAACTTCTGTGGCTGTCCTATTTGTGGTGTGCAGTCTACACGGTTCTCGTTTCTGAAACGCCTGACAATATCTGCCACAGTACTCTTACTCATGTTGAGCATGGAAGCAATTTGTCGATATGATTTTCCTTTCGCATTGTGAAAAATAGTAAGTTGTCGTATCTCAAAGCTGAGATACGACAACTTACTACTAGCTTTGCGTGGCATCGTACCGTCTGGACAGTCGACCGAAGCAGGCCTACTCACCCCGGCGCGGCGTGAATGGTGACAAGTGCGACACTGCCATCTGTCCGGATATTAAAGTAACGTCACCATCGAAGAGTGGTTTATTTTAATCGCATTCTTTAACAACTGTTTTACGTAATGTAAACAAAGTTCATACCGCTATTTACGAGACATGTACCTTCATATAATACTTGGTTATATTATATTTTTGTTTGTTCAGAATACAGTTATAAAGCAGCAAACTAAAAATATCTTAGTGTCCGAATATTAAAGTTATTCACTGTACGTAGCTGATGGCAGCTGCATCAGTGCTACAGTCACTCAAAACACTACTCTTTTATTTATTTTATTACAAATCCTGTATATCCGATTAGAGTGTGATTCGCTTGGATGTAGGATGAGTAAAAAGATTACACTTTACATACATTATACAAATGTTACTAAAATGTTGACGTAATATTATAAAAATGACTTTTCAATAAACAAAGTAGTGTACAAAGGATTACTTGGAACAATGCTATTCAATTATAAAGGAAACATAAATAGTAAAACATATTGTAAGATAAACAGATAAATCACAAAAATAAGCAATATCTATGAGAATAAATATTTAAGTAATACATTGCACTGATTAGCACCGAATAAAAAATTATGTTGTTTAGAAGATCAGGAACACAGTTCATCCACATTAGAGCTGTGGATGATCAGGAGCCACACCAACTGCTTATTAAAATATTTATCACAAGTGTATACAGAGATATACAATAGGAGCACTGGCACAAACTGCAGTTAATGGTTCACTTGAAACTATGCACGAGCTTGCTATAATAACCCCACACCCAATAATTTTATCTCGTTTGTCTAAATGTCACCCTGGATAGACCTAACCACTATTCAATCATACAGCCATGCAATTCCACTGAAAATACCGGTACTGATTACCTGGTTTCAAAAAGAGATGTACCAGTTTCCACATCTCATGGGTGTAACTACTACTTAGTATTAAGGGCTTCATTGTTTTTTAATACTTTTCTTTCTATTTAAATTGCACTATTTGAACTACCGTATATTAACCGTCTGGGTCTGCCAAGCGCTGTTGGCAAGTAGGATGCACTCAGCGCTTGTAAGGCCAATTGAGAAGCTACATGATTGAGAAGTAGCAGCTACAGTCTGAAAAACTGACAAAATGGCTGGGCACTGACCGCATTCCTCTCCATGCCGCATCCAGTGATGCCTTCAGGCAGACAGTGATATGGTGGCCAATCAGTATCTATTGGGTCCTCAAGGCCTGTGTGATTTGGAGTTTAGTACTATATAATTATGTAACTTCAAGATCCGATTTGTATTCTATTTCATTTAGTGACCACAACTTTAAACCATGTGAATATGTTATGATTGAAACAATAGCATTTTCACAGTGGCGACCGCCGACGGCCTCGCAAAACAACTTTTGCGAGGCTTTTTATTTCAATTTTAGCTTTTTATTTCAATCTTTCTCTTTTTTAAATTTGACGTTTAACGGAACTTTTCAACTGCTAGGTTATGTACCGACGACCTAACGTTCACTAGCTTAACCAAAGGACGAACACAACATCCGTACCCAAAGGTGGGATTCGACCCCCGACGAGAGCGACCTCGCTCACCGTGGTATGACGCCTTAGTGCGCTCCGCCATTCCCGGCCGGCAGCTATTTAGTTATCCGATTTATTTCCGTATGAGTGCAGCAGTGAAGCAATTTTTAGTTAAATACTTGCAAAACAACTTCTTCAGAACATTTTAGAAAGCAATTTGGAACAAACTTCCTGGTAGATTAAAATTGTGTGCCGGAACCGCGACTCGAACCTGGGACCTTTGCCTTTCGCGGGCAAGCGCTCTGAGCTATCCCGACACGACTCACGATGCCGCCTCACAACTTTACTTCCGCCAGTACCTCGCCTCCTACTTTCCAAACTTCACAGAAGCTCTCCTGCAAACCACGCAAGACTAGCACTCCTGGAAGAAAGGATATGAGTGGAGACATGGCTTAGCCACAGCCTAAGGGATGTTTCCAGAATGAAACTTTCACTCTGCAGCGGAATGTGCGCTGATATGAAACTTCCTGGTAGATTAAAATCCATGTCTACACCACATCCTTTCGTCCAAGAGTGCTAGTCTTGCAAGTTTCGCAGGAGAGCTTCTGTGAAGTTTGGAAAGGAGGAGGCGAGGTACTGGCGGAAGTAAAGTTGTGAGGCGGCATCGTGAGTCGTGTCGGGATAGCTCAGTCGGTAGTCCACTTGCCCGCGAAAGGCAAAGGTCCCTTGTTCGAATCCCGGTTTCGGCACACAATTTTAATCTGCCAGGAAGTTTCATATCAGTGCACACTCCGCTGCAGAGTGAAAGTTTCGATTTGCAAGACGTATATCCAAATGTTTATATAACAATCATAATCGTGCTCACAGTTAAAGTCAATACAGTTTCAGCTGAGAGAAGCTTCTCAAAGTTAAAACTAATTAAGACTTACTTAATGAGCCACAAAAAACTAACGGCGTTGTCAGTATTGTTAATTGAAGCCGAAATAGCGGCCAGTATCAGTTTTGATGTGATCTTTAAAAAAAATTAAGTGAGATGAAAAGTTCCTCTATTTTAATTTGTATTTGTTTATTATAAGATTTGTCATTGCAATAATGCTTGTATATTATTCTTATGAAATTTTATTATAATGATCATTGATGTACAATTCAGCTCATTTTATTTAACATTTTCTTCTTTATTGAAAAAATGAAAGGGGCCTCGCAAAGACGAGTTCGCCGATGCCCTGTTTTCGTCTAGCGCCGCCACTGCATTTTCAGCTTCTTTCAAAGTTTTTTTAAATTATTTATTTATTTTTACCAGTCTTCAAAGTCTGTCCACATTTCACTACCTTATCTAACATAACATTAACACAAACATTTTCCCTGTTTAACTGGCAAATCACGTTCCAGTTTCTTTAACCATAATTGTGTAGTGGTAGTAGTAATTACATCAAAAGAATGACCTGCAGAATTTTGAAGCAGGTCATAGTAATGAAAGGAACAGCAATTATCTTCACACTGATTTATTTCCCCATTGAAACTGTAAGGTTCTGAAACTTGTTAATTTAATAATTAAAATTTTATTTCAATATCATTTGAAAATATTAGTTCAATAAAAGACATGAATCACAGTTATTATCTTATTTATTATGTTATACTTTATCCCTTAACAGTATTCAATTCTTAATAAAAAGATTCAGTTTCATGTGAACTTCAGTTTCCCCAGCCAATAAACTTGACACATAAATTTCAGTTAATTGGAATTCATGGTGTGTATCTTTAAAGAAGTATATTGGTCCCTATGTTGTTACTTATCTATATATGGAAGGAATAATCACCTACTCTTGCCATTAATTGTAGTATTTGATTGTGATCTGATTATCACTTGAGAAATGAAAATCATTGTCCGTAAGATTCTCATTGTAAATGGACTGTAGCATGTGAATTATGCTCATTCTTGACTGTCATTGACGTTAATTATGTAAATATTAAGCAAACAGTACTAGTGTAAATAACACTATTTAACAAAATTAATAAAAGTTTGAAGATGAATCTTTTCTAATACTGATAGCCAAATTGTATTTTGTACATTTGCAACCTCTTTGACCACAAACTGATTATCATTAAATGTTAATAATGTCTACATAATCAGTTTTAATACTGTACTTATTATTGTCACTGTACAATGTATTGTATTTGTGTAATATATCTGTAATTTTTTCTTCAATATGCAATTATGACTAAATGGTTGGTCATTTGTTTTTCATTTAAGTTATCTACATTTATTATGTTTTCTTCTCTGTAGAATATACATGAAAACTGGAGAATCTAACTAATTTAGTTCTTTCTTTTCTATTTTTGTTTCAGCTGTCACCATGGACTTAATAACAGCTGTACTCACACTTGCACTACTGCTAGTTCCACTGACAATGTTGTTCCAAAAGAGGCGCAAAAGGGCGGAATACTGTAAGCTCATAGATAAATTACCTGGCCCTGCTGCCTATCCACTCATCGGATCTGCATGGGAAATGCTATTTGCTGAACGCAGAGGTATATTCCGATTAAATGTATTTCATTCACTAGTACTTTTGATGATATTTTATGTTTGTGTTTTGTTTGAAAAATACATTCCCTTTGCCCTGTCGAAAAACAGGGATAGACATGAAAGTGGTGTACAACTGAAAGTCTTCTGTCGGAGCATTGAGCCATAAGAAATTATTATTAAGTCTATATGGAGCAATTAAATAAAAATCACATAATGATTATGCTTCAGCTTGAATGAAAGTCTCTTAACAACTTCCTTCGGCAAGAAACAGAAAACATCATAACACCATTTTGAAAGGAAAGGAGTTATGTTAATTACTTTCACCTTCTGGCAAAATATAATAATGGAAAGTCCAGGTTGGAATTAATAATACAGTAAGGACAGTTTACAACTCACCGCAAAGACGTGGCTACGAGCTGCGACAGGCACATACAAAAGACACACACACATACAACACTTTCAGCTATTGGCCATGGCCGATAGCTGGAAGTGTTGTATGTGTGTGTCTGTTGTATGTACGTGTTGCAGCTCGCCGCTACGTCTTTGCGGTGAGTTGTAAACTGTCCTTACTATATTATTACTTTCACCTTCATTATTTTATCATGTAAAATTCCTTAGTAGCAGCTATAAAACCTCTATAAGCTATTTAATACTCAGCTGATTCCAACATTTAATATTCTGTGAATATTTATACTGTCAGTTGGAGTACGCCTACTGTGTTAATAAATTTAAGACATCATTTTAAATCATGTGTAAAATAATATTTTGATTTTTAAGAGTTTTCTCAACTATGATCAAGAATGGAACACTGACAAATATTTACAGTATTTGTAAATAACGCACTTCCAGAAGGGAAAAATAAGTGTTCTAAGAAGTATTTTATATCTGTGACTCCGGCCGCAGTGGCCGAGTGCTCTGCAGTGCGTCAGTCACGGTCCGCACAGCCACTACAGTGGGGGTTTGAATGCCCCCTCGGGCATGGATATTTGTGCTGACCCCGTAGTTAAGTCCCATAAGCTTAACAAACATTTGAAACATTTATATCTGTGACTTGATGCAGTCAAATGGAGCTGGTAAAGGCCAGCAATATAAAAATTTATGTGACAACAACCATAAAAAATGAAAGTGACATTTATTAGTGTGTCTGATTTAAGTTTAGAGTGAATTCTTACTGAAACGTATAGGTAGATAAACCTGAACATCAAATGACATGGCTTGGAACTTGTATTAGGAAACGAAGAATTAATTCTTAAACAAGTTAAAATACTGTTAAGATATACCAGGAAACCATTTAAAAAGGTGAATAACCTTCGTGAGAGATATTGCGGCTTTAACATTGCTAGGAGCCCTTATAATAAGGGCACCCATACCCATGGAAAAAGGGAGATCACATGCCTCCTTCCACCTCCATCCTTCAGGAAAAGCAAAAAAAGGATAGTGTAATCAGGTTTTATTCTTTCTTGGAAATAATTTAAAAGCCTATATTTTAGCAATGGGACTAAATCTTTAATAGTGACAAAACTGGATCTTCTTTTATGATTATTTAAAAAGTGCATTGTTTTCCCAAATATTAAAAATTTTATACTCTTTGCTTTCCCCCCTCCCCACCCATATCCAAAAAAAATCTGTGATAAAGGTAGTCTTGCCTCAGTGTTCCACAGTAAATGGCAAACTTCGCTCTCATGGCTATACTAATAATAAACCCAATTATAAGATCTTCAAATAAGGAATAATTCTGGGAAAATGAAATTGCTTCACATCATGAAAAGAAATATGTTTTGGTTTTTAATCACTTTGTAACTGAAATAAATGGTTATTTAATGGGTTTTGTCTGGTGCAGAACTTTAAACTTCACATTTGCTGGAAATACTTTTAACATTTTGGCAAAATAATACTTACAGATATTTTCCGAATGGCTGACGAGAGAGCAAGGAAATATTGGCCTCTATTCAGAACATGGAATGGTCCATTTGCAGAAATTCACATTATAAAACCACAGCATGTAGAGGTAAATATTTTAGTTAATGCACTGTGTCACTACTGCATTACTGATAACAAATAAATTTCTAATATGATGTAATTAAGATATGTTTTTATTAAATTATAACAAGTTTTTCAAATTATTATTCCATCATGTATTTTTTTTACAATTTTTAACATTTATCCATATTATAGATGCAGATTTTTTTTATTAGTTATTCAGAATTATTACATGCAATAGTCTTCATCTTTTCAGTTAATAGTTTTATATAATATTTTTTTATATATATGTAGGTTGATAAAATTCTTCTCGTGTAGCTTTTTCTGAAATAATTTGATTGGAATGTATTTTAATTGCCATGACTTATGACTATTGTTAGTTTTTTTGCTAATCTGTTTTGTAGCAAGTTTAGAGACATACAGATTCTTGTATTGTAGTCATGCCTCAATTCGAGAACTTATATTTGGTAGTTTTGCACACATGAGTTAACACTATGAAGAATGTATTGAGTAATAACTGTTAGAATTCTATAATCAACAAAGGCTCCTACTGTGTCCTATTACACTGAATGCTCTCTTCTGGATCAGCAGAATCACATTATTTATCTTATTTTATTTATTTATTTGCTGCTTCCCCAGAGTAGTAACCCATATCTTAAAACAGATTGAAAAATGCAAAGTAAGCAGTATTTACATATTCAAATGACACACAGCACACCAGCCTCATCAGCCTAACTGTCATGTATTCAGCATGAGAGTTCCATGTCAGTTTTTTGTCCTGGATGATACTTAAAAATTTAAAATTTTGCTTTTCTATTTTTGTAGTCTTTTACAGACATAATCATATATTCTGGTTTTTTGTCTCATTTAATAGTTCAGCTTTTGTGTTCATCCATCACTTTACATTTTGCCAAAGGCATACTACTGCCGAGTTTATCAAATACCTCGCTTACAGACAAAAAATAAGATTAATTAACTGCATATATTATGTCTTTAATAGAGGGAAACTTTCCTGGTAGGAAAAATATGAATATAAGATAGAGGTCTTTAACTTTCCCAAAGTATAGTCTCGTTGACAGACACAAAAACAAATAAAAACACACACAAACACAGAGTCAAGCTTTTGCAACCATTGGCCACTTAATCAGGAAAAGAGGTAGGAAAGAGGGGAAAAATGGGAAGGATGCGGATTTTAAGGGAGTGGATAAGGAGTCATTCCAATCCCGGAGTGGAAGGACTTACCTTAGGAGAAAAAAAGGAAAGGCAAACAAGCACGTGCGTGCGCGAGCACACACAAACACACACAGACACACACACACACACACAAACGCACCAAGGTCTTTCTTTAGAAATATTACTTTGCCAGTTGTTTTTTCAGCGTTAGCTTTTTTTCTAGTTCTCCAGTTCCTTTGTGTACCACAATTTACCCTTTCTTGTTTTATGATTTTTACTTGTAACAAGATGTGCTTTTAAAATGCCTATTAAGTAATTGTGTAAAGTTTCATACAGTAATTGGGCATTAGAACCATATCTTTGAAATAATTTGTCCTAGTCAGCTGGTGGGCCCCTGCCTCTTTCTGAGATTGTCTTATGTGATTATAAAGGTATTAGGTTTTGATTTCTTTTGTATAACCTTGTTCCCATTCCCCTTTAGGAAATGTTTTAACTTTACTGTTAACATGAAGTGATAGCAAATTCCTTTACATTGGTGAAGTACATATCATGAGCACATTTGACAAAAGCATTATCTAAGCACCATTTTAGTCTTGTTGGTTCTCAATTTACATAATGAAAATTATGCTGCATTAGCATATTTAGTAACTTATTTACACTGGGTGTGTTACATGTTATATCAAAGTGTGAGTTGACATCTCCCGCATTTATAGTTATCTGATGTTTCCACTTTGTCATGTAGCAGATTGTACTGTTTAAATTATCTTAAAAGTTTTTTTCATCTGAGTCATGGAAATGGTACATAAATACTAAGATAAGTTTTGTTAAATCACATATTATTCCGATAATTTCAAAAAAAATTTTTAAACATGCTGAACTAAGATCTAGAACTGTAAACTATTTCCTTTGAAATGTAAGAAATAGTACACCCATTGTGGTACTGCAAAATCTATTTCCGTGTTTATAGCCTTCTTGTACATAATATTCTATTTGTTCTGGTTTAAGCCAATGTTTAGATAGTCATAGGAAAGAAAGGTTGTCAGTATTAAATTCCTGGGATTACAATCTGACAATAAATTTAATCGGGAAGAGCACGCCATCAAATGACTTACCAAATCTGTATTTTCAATTTGAGTGTTATCAGACTTAGGCAACATAAAAATAAAAAAAGCTGTGCATACTTTGCTTATTTTCATTTCATAACATCATATGATATAATATTTTGTGGTAACATGTCAAGTCAAGCAAAAGTTTTCAGAGTTCAAAAGTGTTTTATATGTATTATTTGTAGAATAAAGTCATGGACATCCTGTAGAAACCTTTTTAAAGAACTGGGTATACTAACTACTGTCTCTCAGTATATTTGTCATAAATAATATATCCCTCTTTCCAACATACAGCTCCATTCATAGATACAATACTAGGAACAAAAATGATCTACACAAGGACTTAAAAGTACTTACATTAGTTACAAAAAGGATCCACTACTCAAGAACACACATTTTCAATAATTTACCAGCAACCATAAAAAATTTAACTACAAATAAAGATCAGTTTAAAAAGAGCCTTAAAGATTTACTAGTGGCTCTCCCCTTCTATACCAGTGAAGAATTTTTGAACAGAATCAAATGATGTATGTATTCATACAATTTGTATTCCTTCCTGTTTTCAAATGGGTCTTCTGTGGACCACATTAAGCATAATTCATTTATGGTTGTACCTCTTTCGATTGGCCCAGTACTTCTTCATCTTTTCGGAGTGGGCTTATTTATATTCATGTAACTAGTTGTTGCCAGTCTGCTTTTTGCTCCTTCAATCTTGGAATCCCTTAATTTTGTTGATTTTTCTGTATTCCTGTCTGTTGTATACTGCCTCTTGTGATATATTCTTTTTCTTCATATTCTCCTTGACCCCTTTAAACCAGCTAGTTTGTGTCTGTCTGTTCTCCATGTATTACAGAATTCTCCTGGCTCATCTCTGTGGTAGCATTCTTTTCTCTTCTTGAAGGACATTGTGATATTTCAGTCCTTTTGCATAGTTCTTCATTTGCTTGCATTCTAAATTGTTGACCCACTTTCCTAAGAATTAGTCTCTTCCTTAAATTTTTCTTTCTTTCTTTTCAATGTTGTCTTTTAAGCCTTCCTGTTAAATGGAATACATTCAGTTGCATACAAACTCTCTGGCTTGATGATAGTGATGTAATGTCTGAGTTTCACAGTGGATGAAACTGATTTTTTTTATTATAGACATTTTGACATGCTTCCATCTTTCTTGCCCTTTCGTGTTACACTATTCCTAGTAGTCCTGTTGGAGTTCTCCATTCCCCTAGATATTTAAACTTATGTACACTTTTAATTGTTCCAGTGGTAAAATACAGGGAAAGGAGAGTTATTTACAACTTGTAAAAAAGCCAGACCTCAGTTATTAGACTCAAAGGGCATGAAAGGGAAGCATCAGTTGGGAAGGCAGTAAGACAGAGTTGTAGCCTTTCTCCAATATTATTCAATTTGTACATCGAGCAGGCGGTGAAGGAAAGCAAGGAAAAATTTGGAATATGGATTAAAGTTCAGGGGGAAGAAATAAAAACATTGTGTTTTGCTGATGACATTGTAATTCTGTCAGAGACAGCAAAGGTCCTGGAAGAGCAGTTGAATGGAATGGAGAGTGTGTTGAAGAGAGCGTATAAAATGAATATTAACAAGAGCAAAACAAAAATAATGGAATGCGGTCTTAGAAAATCAGGTAATGCTGAAAGAATTAAATTAGGTAACGAAACAATGAAGGTGATAGATGAGTTTCGTTACTTGGGTAGTAAAATAAGAGGTGAAGGTCGCAATACAGAGGATATAAAATGCAGAATCGCAATGGGAAAAAAAGCATTTTTGAAAAAGAGAAATTTGATAACATCGAATATTAATCTAAGTGTAAGGAAGTCTTTTCTGAAGGCATTTGTGTGGAGTGTTGCCTTGTACGGTAGTGAAACATGGACGATAAGCAGTGTGAACAGGAAGAGAATAGAGGCTTTTGAAATGTGGTGTTACAGAAGAATGCTGAAGATTAGGTGGGTAGATCGCATAACTAATGAAGAGGTACTGAACAGAATTGGTGAGAGAAGAAATTTTTGGCATACCCTGACTAAAAGAAGGGATCGCTTGGTAGGACACATTCTTACACATCGAGGATTCGTAAATTTAGCATTGGAGGGAAGTGTGTGGGGTAAAAATCACAGAGGGAGACCAAGAGACGCATATAGTAAGCAGATTCAAGTGGATGTGGGTTGCCGTTCTTATGAGGAGATGAAAAGGCTTGCTCAGGATAGAGTAGGGTGGAGAGCTGCATCAAACCAGTCTTCGGACTGAAGACCCTAACAACAACAACTTGTTGATGATATCGTGTGTCAGATCCTTTTTGTCCTGAATCATTAATTCCATTTTTTGAAGAATATCTAAAGTCCTATCATTACAGAAATCTCTTGAAGTGTTTCAGTTTGCACCTTGGCTGTTTCAGTGTCTTCTGCCAGTATTTCCATATCATCTGCAAACACTAGACAGTCAATTTTGATTCCAGATCTTCCCAATTTTATTCCATTACCCACACCTAATTCTGCCAGTCTCTTCCTCCACTCTCTGACCACTTTTTCAAGTGTAACATTAAACAACAGTGATGACATCCTGTCCCTTTGTCGGACACCTGTTTCCATCTTGAATGGTTTTTACAATACCCATAGACTTAACCTGTGATGCAGGCTCAGTGATGGTTTCCTTGATTAAATTTTTATCTTTTTAACTATCCCAAATTCTTCTAATGTGGTTATCAAGGTTTTTCTGTTGACTGAATTACACGCTTTCGTAAAGTCAACAAACATAATCACTAGATTTTTGGCTGTGAGTGCGTGCAATTGTATTATGGAGTTTAGGTTGAAGATTTGCTCGCTGCATGTTCTCCGTTTTTGGAATCCTACCTGGTATTCACCAGTCCTGTTTTGTAGCACCTTGGATAGAATGTTACAAGTAACTGGTGGCAATGATATTCCTCTGTAATTGTTAACATTTGTTATGTCTCCTTTTTTTGTGTAGCGGGTGAATTAAAAAATGTCTGCCAAACTTCCTAAACAGTGCTTCTAGCTGAGCTACTAAGTGTTCTTCGGCATATTGCTATGAGGTGTGAATTTTCCTGTGGTTCTTGATGGTTAAATCCTTTCAATTTGTGTATTGAAGTCTCCTAATTTTTCTACTTTCTCTGGATTTTGTTGGTTGTCCTTATTTATTGATACATGTGCATTTATTAGTGTATATTTATTGTTTTTGAAAGTTAGTGTTGACAGCCTTGATGTGGTGGATTTGAATCAGTGTTATTTTATCAGCCTGTAAAAAAAAAAAGATATTGACATGTTCCACATCCATGATGGTCTCCTCAATATGGAACTATGGAACCACAACTAATCTAATCTGTGGCAAAGTCTCATCCAGTATTTAAACTTTACTCTCAATACCCTGAACCTTTAAAAATAAGATATTGCCATGACTTATCTGTGAGTCTATGGGTTAATTTTTCACATTTCTATTTTCTTTTTGCTAAAAAATTATCACCGTATGGCACAGATGTACTTTTTCTGTGAATCCCCCATTAGCAGCTCTGTACTGCTGCTCCTGTTGTTGGTTCTGCTTATTCGTCTGTTGTTGTTGCTGCTGCTTTTTGTGATGGTTCAGTTGTGTTTTGTAATTACTCCTTCACAACATCTGTGCTTTTCCATGAGCTGCTTGCATTTGGGGTGTCCATTTGTATTAACAAAGGTCTCACATTTGTCTTGAAGAGATGAAGCTTTACTGACAGCAGATTTAACACGTGAGTCTCTAGATAATACATACTTCTTGTGCAGAAGAGATATGACACCTTTTGCATCACACTTTATATATGAGATTTTATTTATTACTTCTAATATTTTTGTTACTATAGCATTTTTCCAGGTATTTTTAGGTGAAAACATTGAGTTGTGTGGAATCTTCTCCCCAAACTGCTGATATTACAAATGCTTATTTAAAATGATTTTCAGTCCATGGTGTACAGCAATCAGTGAGAATAAATACTCCTTCAGTAAAAAACTGACTTGATTGAAAAAATTTTTATTCCTTATTTAATGACGCATTTTGACTTTAGCAGGGCATCTTCAGATTATCTGCGTGACAGAATTTACACAAAATTACAAGGCATAATGATGATCTCTTCAATATGGAACTATGGAACCACAACTAATCTAATCTGTGGCAAAGTCTCAGCCAGTATTTCAACTTGTAATTTTGTGTAAATTCTGTCACGCAGATAATCTGAAGATGCCCTGCTAAAGGGCGAAATGCGTCATTAAATAAGGAATAAAACAATTTGCAATCAAGACGGTTTTTTACTGAAGCAATGTTATATTTTGAAATGACCTGGAAATATTTTGCATCTCTGTATTTGCATTATCAATTTCTCTTTTTACACAGGACCATTTTTTCAATTCATAACAATGTAGCACTGAAAAAATAAATAAAATTTGTGCCTCTCACTTCCCAATTTTTTTTAATGAGATTAAGAAATCTTCTTCTTTCTCTTTTCTTTCTTTTATTTATATATTTTTTGTGACATAGATTGAACCCACCACAAAGTTGGAAAAGTCCTTATTATTCTGTGAGGAAATTTTTTTCTCCGTTCATTGATGTAGCAACACTGAATTTCATTCCTGACTTTATTGTGAAATTAAAATTCTGACTGATTCTATACTTTGCCCTTGGCTGTCAGTGTAGAATTTAATTTTACCTGCATTTGCTGGCTGGAGATACCTATTTTCTGCCTACTTTTGCAGTGTGGGAATTGTTGTTTGGCACTCTTGTTAACATGAGTCAATAATGTCTCAATTGAACAGCATATCATTGGCAAATTTTTTGAGAGCACTTTCACATATGTTTGTTTACATAACTGTGGTTGTAATATACCATATTTTTCCTCATAAGTAATTTAGTTTTCCATGGTTCACATACAATTATAAAAATATTACAGAACAATAATTATTATATTATTATTATTCAGAGCGAATATATCAAAGAAATGACTAACACTAATTAAATTAACCTACTCATTAATTTCTCTATACATTGTACAAGACTGAAGAGAAAGTTTGTCAAATATCTGAACTATTTATTGTCATTTCTGTTTACAAGAGATGTCAGTTTCCCTTTTATTTATGTATATCTCCATTTTCAGATAGTTATGAATAGCACAGAGCATATTGAAAAATCAATTCTGTATCGATTTCTTCATCCTTGGTTGGGACAAGGTCTGCTAACAAGCACAGGTAATTTGTTTTGCATTACTAAAAGAAACATGTTTGCAGATAAATTATTTGTAAGAGTCTGTAAATGAAAAAAAAGTTTATTTTATTTTATTTTATTTTATTTTTTTTTTTTTTTTTTTTTTTTTAGGATGAAAATGGTGCTCTTATTGAGATTTCTTCATGATTTTCTTTTTTGATTTAAAGAAATCAATTTATCTTTGTTACCATAATTGTTATATTCACATTTTGTTTTACTTTGACTGTTGTTGTTGTGGTCTTCAGTCCGCAGGCTGGTTTGATTCAGCTCTCCACGCTACCCTGTCCTGTGCAAGTCTCTTCATCTGAGAATACGTTTGGCAACCTACATCCTTTTGAATCTGCTTACTATATTCGTCCCTCAGTCTCCCTCTATAATTTTTCCCCCTTATGTTTCTTGCTTATCATAATTACTACTTAATTAATTAGTGCTGTACTTAAAAATGACTTACTGCACTTCTGTGTATTACCTGCTTTCTTATGATTCATTATGTATACTTTTTCTTATATGTTCAGGATGCAAAATTCTATGTGTGAAGGATCCTTGGTACATATTTTAGAAGTATGCTTTTACAAAATGCATGATGAATGTGTTGTAATATCTTGTACTGGAGTTTGTCTAGCACTATGTCATGCTTTCATACAGAAAAAAGCCATACAGTTCTTCTTTGAATATTTTCACTTCCTTAGTCATTTCAACTTGATCTACGGGAGAAAACCAATAATCAATAGTGCAGCACTCTTGTGTTTTGTGGGTAGGTTAGCTAATCCTATAAACATGATATTAAGAAGCCAGTTCATGAAATAAAAAAAGTCTACCTGCAGTTCTTAAATGCATTGTTGTAGTTCATTGCTACCATATGTCCCTTTAATTACTGCTTATTAAAAATACTTAACGTGCTTTACTTCAATCAATATTGTATTAAGCTATATATTGTCTATGATTTTAGGGTCCAAATGGCATTCTCACAGAAAGCTTATCACTCCTACATTCCATTTCAAAATTCTGGAGACATTTTTTGAAGTCTTTGAAGAGAAGAGTCAACTACTTATTAATAAATTAAAAGATGAGGCCAATGGAAAAGTGTTCAACATTCATCCTTATGTTACACGGTGTGCACTGGACATCATTTGTGGTAAGAAAAATTTATATTAATGTAATATGTGACATACTGATGAATCAAAGCACAGTGACCACTGATCACAATAAGGTTGAAAGCTCTCTGGATGTATATACAGTATAGGTAGCTCATATAGGATTGGGGAATCATTCTGGCAATAATACATGCAGCAAATAGGGGAAATCTAGACATACTGTAAGTGACTTTGACGATATATTGTTATGGTTCAGTGCCTGGGAACCAGCATTTCAGTATTGGAAAAACTGGTCTGCTATTCATGAGCTATTGCTGTGAGCATCTTCAAAAGTGGTTGAGGTTAGTGAAACCACAAATAACACCAAGAATTTGGATATCATCATCTCATCACAGAACATAGAGGTTTAAGGTTTGTCCAATACTTGGTAATCTATGACAGATCTGATGAGACACTACGATGCTGGTGCAAGTAGTTTCAGGTGTTTCAGAGCATACTATTCAGCACAGATTATTGAATGTGGAGCTCTGCTGCAGATGACTCCTATGTATCCATAACTTGACCCAATCACATTGTCAGTCATGACTCAGAGGGCACAGGATCATCAAAATTGGTTCATTAATTGACAGACAGTAGTCACCAGGTCAAATGAATATGTTTTATATTACACTAGACTGTTTTCAGATACTGCATCACTCAGGCAAATGGCTGCTTGAAATATGCACTGTACTACTAATGCACACTGATGAGGGCAGTATAATTCTTTGTGGAAAATTCATCTGTGCTTACATAGCATTTATGTTAGTAACAAATGGTACCATGATAACATAGAATTATGTGAACTTTATAGTGGGCCACCTGCATCCCCTCATGCTTGATGTGTTCCACAAAGGAATGGTATCTTCCAGTGATATAACTGTCCCTGTCAGAATGCTATCAAGCAGGAGTACTATACCCATAAATCTCCAGACCTCAATTTAATGTGCATAAACATCTAATACTACATCCCTTTAGAAACCTCCCAAGAAATCACTGGATTCATGGCAAACAAAAATGCTGCTGCATTGCATTATGCAAACGAACCAGCACACTATCAAGCAGGTGGTTATAATGTTTATGCTCAGCAGTGTTCATTATGCATTTATTTGTCAATTATACAATATGTCTAGACAATTAGTAGTTCTCTTTTTTCCTTTTCCAAGTCCAGTTGTCGTCAACTATAAGTTATGATATGGAGTGCCAGTTATGAGTTTATTAGATGTACATTATGTAAGTAGAGATAATAAGGAGAGAGGAGGAGTTGCCATTTGTGTGAAAAGTTATCACTGTGTAAAAAACTGAGAAATGAAAAAAGTTTTACCCGACAGATAAGTAGGATTCTCAGTTATATATGTAATAGTTTCTGGAGCAGGGTATTTTAATAGACAGACTAAAATATGCTATTGGTAAACCGTTGCATAAAAAAGGAGATGCATCCGATGTCAATAACTACCACCCAATCTCACTTTTGACAGCTTTATTCAAAGTGCTTGAGAATGTAATGTATTCAAGAGCAGCTTCTTATTTGTAAAAATTAGGTACTAACAAACTGTCAGTTTGGTTTTCACCAAGACTATCCAATACAGAATTCTACATATGCTTTCACTGATCAAATATTAAAAGCTTTGAATAACTGGGTATCACCTGTTGGGATTTCTTGTGATCTCTCAAGGGCTTTTGATTATGTAACTCAAGGAATTCTTCTTGATAAGCTCAGGCATTGTGGTATTAGTGGGGCAGTAGACAAATGGGCTACTTCATACTTAACTGGAAGAGTGCAGAAAGTTGAAGTAAGTTGTTCAGGTAAATGACAAAAATCACCTGATTCCTCAAACTGGGAGGGCTATCCCACAAGGTTCAGACTTGGGTCCTTTGCTGTTCTTGATGTATATATTAATTATTTGTCATTCTATATTCATGATGATGCAAAGCTAGTTCTTTTTGCTGATGATACAAGTATAGTAATCACTCCTGACAAACAAGGGTTAACTGATGGAATTGTAAATAATGTCTTTAAGAAAATTTTGAAGTGGTGCTCTGCACATGGACTCTTCTTAAACTTCGATAAAACATGATACTTAGAGTTCCATTTGCTAAATGGTATGACATCATTAATAAATAAAGTCTGTGATCAGAAGTTTGTAGCTAAGGTAGAATATTCAAAGTTTTTAGGTGTGTGCATTGATGAGAAATGGAATTGGAAGCAACATATTGATATATTGAAATGTTTGAGTTCAGCAACTTATACTATTAGGGTTATTGCAAATTTTGGTGATATATATCTGAGTAAATTAGCTTACTGTGCCTACTTCCATTCACTGCTTTCATATGACATAATATTCTGAGGTAATTCATAATTTAGCAAAAAAGAATTCATTGCAAAAAAGCCTATATATATATATATATATATATATATATATATATATAGAAAAGAGATGACTTACCAAAAGGACGGCTCGTCGAGAGAAACAAATAAAATCACACACAAACACACACACACATATATATATATATATATATATATATATATATATATATATATATATATATATAGAAAAGAGATGACTTACCAAAAGGACCGGCTCGTCGATAGAAACAAATAAAATAAATAAAATCACACACAAACACACATACAAGCTTTCGCCACCACTGGCAGCTTCTTCAGGAAAAAGAGGAAAAAAGGGGAGGAAAAAGGGAAGGATATGGGTTTTAAGGAAGTGGAAAAGGGGTCATTCCAATCCCAGGAGTGGAATTACCTTAGGGGAAAAAAAGGAAGGTAAACAAATAGATACACACTCAGACATATCGAAACGCAAACACACCTAGACAGACATTTGTAAAAAGAATATTATAGAGGAAAAATTCCTAACAGGAAAAATATACGTAAAAAATAGATGAAGTACACTTACCAGGCGAAGGGATGCCCCTTCGCCTGGTAAGTATACTTCATCTATTTTTTACGTATATATATATATATATATATATATATATATATATATATATATATATATATATATAGTATAAAATAAAGATTTTTGACTTACCTAAAGTACAGGCTGGTCGATAGGAACACTAAACACACACAAAAACACACAACCATTCGAGCTTTCGCCACCAGTGGTGGCTTCTTCGGGAAAAAGAGGGAGGAAGGAGAGGAGAAAGGAAAGGATACGGGTTTTAAGGAAGTGGAAAAGGAGCCATTCCAATCCCAGGAGTGGAAGGACTTACCTTAGGGGACAAAAAGGAAGGTAAACAAATACACACACACTCACACATATCCACATCCAAACACACTTAGGCAGACATTTGTAGAAACCAAAGAAGTTGGACAGAGATGCCACTTCAGGCAGAGGCTCTGTCCACAGAACCGAGGCAAAGATGTTGGCAAAGATGTTAAAGATGGCGGGCGGGAATTAGAATTTAGCGGAGGTTGAGACCAGGCGGGCAACGGGAAGAGAGAATGTGTTGAAGGGCAAGTTCCCATCTCCGGAGTTCTGAAAGATTGGTGTTGGTGGGAAGTATCCAGATAACCCGGACGGTGTAACACTGTGCCAAGATGTGCTGGCCGTGTACCAAGGCATGTTTAGCCACAGGGTGATCCTCATTACCAACAAACACTGTCTGCCTGTGACCGTTCATGCGAATGGACAGTTTGTTGCTGGTCATTCCCACATAGAACGCTTCACAGTGCAGGCATGTCAGTTGGTAAATCACGTGGGTGCTATCGCAAGTGGCTCTGCCCTTGATCGTGTACACCCTCCGGGTTACGGGACTGGAGTAAGTGGTGGTGGAAGGGTGCATAGGGCAGGTTTTACAACGGGGGCGGTTACAAGGGTAGGAGCCAGAGGGTAGGGAAGGTGGTTTGGGGATTTCATATGGATGGACTAGGAGGTTACGGAGGTTAGGTGGGCGGCAGAAAGACACTCTTGGTGGAGTGGGAAGGATGTCATGAAGGATGGATCTCATTTCGGGGCAGGATTTAAGGAAGTCGTATCCTTGCTGGAGAGCCACATTCAGAGTCCGCTCCAGTCCCGGAAAGTATCCGGTGACAAGAGGGGCACTTTTGGGGTTCTTCTGTGGAAGGTTCTGAATTTGGGGGGATGAGGAAGTGGCTCTGGAAATTTGTTTCTGTACCAGATCAGGAGGATAGCCGCGGGATGTGAAAGCTGATATTAGGTTGTTGGTGTACTGGTTCAGGGATTCGGGACTGGAGCAGACTCGTTTGCCACGAAGACCTAAGCTGTAGGGAAGGAACGTTCCCTTCCCTACAGCTTAGGTCTTCGTGGCAAACGAGTCTGCTCCAGTCCCGAATCCCTGAACCAGTACACCAACAACCTAATATCAGCTTTCACATCCCGCGGCTATTTTTTACATATATTTTTCCTGTTATGAAAGTTTTAAGGAAGGGGGTAAGGAGCCATTCCAATCCCGGGAGAGGAAAGACTTACCTTGGGGGAAAAATGGAGGGTAAACAAATGCACACATGCCCACACATTCACACAGACACAAGTACACCTAGGCAGACATACTGTAGAAAGCCTTTCTACAGTATGTCTGCCTAGGTGTACTTGTGTCTGTGTGAATGTGTGGGCATGTGTGCATTTGTTTACCCTCCATTTTTTCCCCCAAGGTAAGTCTTTCCTCTCCCGGGATTGGAATGGCTCCTTACCCCCTTCCTTAAAACCCTCATCATTTCCTTTTCCCTCTCCTTCCCTACTGCCTGAAGACGCAACTGGGTTGCGAAAGCTTGCGATTGTGTGTGTGTGTGTGTATTCATTTATTTATTTGTGATGCTGTCACACCTGTGCTCCTTCGCCTGGTGAGTAATCTTCGTCTATTTTTTATATTTTATTTTTCCTGCTAGGAATTTTTCGTCTTAATAATCGTTTCATATATATATATATATATATATATATATATATATATATATATATATATATATATATATATATATATATATATATATATATATATATATATATATAACGGATGACTTGCCCAAAGGACAAGCTCGCCACCAAAAAAATAAAAAAAAAATAAAAAAAACCCCGCACACACACAAACACACGAAAGAAGCGACCAACGGGCTTGTATGTGTGTTTGTGCCTTTTTTTTCTGTCGGCGAACCTGTCCTTTGGGTATGTCATCCATTTTCTATTTTTTTTATTTGTTTATCCCACCAGGAAAGTTTCCTTCTATAATTTTCGTTTCATCAATTTGAATATATATATTCCTGGTGGGAAAAATATGTATAAAAATAAAGATTGTTTGACTTACCCAAAGTACAGGCTTGCTGATAGAAACAAAAAACACACAAACATTCAAGCATTCGCCACCACTGGTAGCTTCTTCAGGAAAAAGAGGAAGGAAGGAGAGGAGAAAGGGAAGGATATGGGTTTTAAGGAAGTGGAAAAGGAGTCATTCCAATCCCAGGAGTGGAAGGACTTACCTTAGGGGAAAAAAAGGAAGGTAAACAAATACACACACCCTCACACATATCCACACATAAACACACCTAGGCAGACATTTATAGAAACCAAAGAAGTTGTGAGTTGTAAACTGTTCTTACTATATTACCATCTCTACTTTTTATAAATATTTTTTGACCAGGAATGTTTCCCTCTATTTAATTATGAATTATACTGCCACAAAAGGTTTTGGTCACTTGCGAGATAACATCAAATGTCTGACAGATAGCCAACCTTCTACCATACATGTTTGTCCTATAATGTTATCTGTTACTAAATTTCGTATTTGTGATCCATGGGACAAGTATTAATCTAATCTAAGGTACAATTATGAACAGTTTCAAGCCCATCATCAGCTATTATATATAAATTTCATCAGAGTCTAAAGAAAATCATATTAAAATTCTTTCTTATACTATTCAAATAACCTTTCTCTCATATAAATTTGAGAATAAAATATAAACCCTCTTTTTTCCTCTAGAGACTGCAATGGGGACACCAATTAATGCACAGGAAGAGTCAGATTCTGACTATGTGTCTGCTGTGTATGCGTAAGTAAATAAATTTATTCTGATAATGACATGAAACATCCATATGTAGGGTAACTATGGGGCAGTGAGTGGTATCCTAACAATTTGATGCCTTGGCTTAGATTAGATCGGACATAAAAAAAGACACTTTGAATGGAGGATATTTGGGATAGGTTCATGGGGCAACATGTAAAGCATTAAATGCATCTTCAGTTTCAAGAAAAAAAGAGTTCTTCAGCAAAAATAGAATAAAAGGGGCTACAATCAGTAGAGGTGAATTTCTAAAATATTCTTGTATATTTTCTATACTATACAAATAAAATTATCACCCTTTATGGCAGAGTTGTTACTATAATTACCTTGTGTTATTCCTTTATGATCTTCTAATATTACACTAATTACTTTGCAGCATGAGTGAAATTACTCTTCAACGTATTGTTCGTCCATGGCTACATTCTGATTTTGTATACAAGAAAACAAAATATGGAAAGATTTATTATGATTGCCTTAATGTTCTTCATGGCTTTACAGAAAAGGTAATCAGTATAATGTATTATATAATTTTATTTCCATATTTTCTGATGAAAAAAGGCAAAGGATGCATCACTTCTAATGTGTAAAACCTAAATTTCTAAAAATATTTCATATTTATACATATTATTGCATTTAGAATTGGGAAGTGCATATGACAATAATATAATAAGCACAGTATACAACTCACTGCAAAGATGTAAACACCATCTGCGACAGGCACATAAAATGACACACACGTACAACATTTAAGCTATCAAACATGGCCTTCTTAAGAATGAAGAGCATTCACACAATCAAACAGGCACACTTCACAGTCACACAACCATCATCTTCAGTTGCTGCGCTCCGAATCATGCTCTACAGTGAGGGGAGGTGGCAGGAAGGTTGTGTCATGGTGGTGGGAATGGATACAGTACAGCCTTGCGGAGTACAAACATATTACTTGGGTGGAATGAGATACCCAGCTTGAGTAATGTCAGGATCAGAGAATGTGTCCTAATTGCTATTTTAAAAAGTCATTCCATATAAAGTCGTACATAATTCATCATTGATATATAGTTCTGCAACAATTGTAGACTATCATTCAAGTACAGTACCAAGTTTCAATATTTTAAAGTGAATCTCAATTTTACAGGTAATTAAGGAGAGGAAGGCCTCAAGACTGAACAATAACAAAGATCTGAAGCTTAAAGATGATGATGAGGAAGTCTTTGGTATGTAGATGTCACACAAGATTGCTTAAATAGTGTATGTGTATTGTAATTGGAAAACCTTAAATAATAAAAAATATAACCTTAATGTAATCTGTGCACTGACCACATTATTTCTCTATAAAAATTTTAACTTTCAGTGGTACAGTATCTATATAATGTATATATCAGGAAATCAATTGACTCTCAAAGAAGTGTCTGGGTCACACAAATGCTAATTATGTAATAATGTCCACAACCCACTGTGGACAGAGATCACTCTGATGTCATTGCAACTGTGTAATCATCTCAGTGTATAATAAGAAAGATACTACTACCATATTATCACTTTCCCACTAGTATATATTATTGATTGTCTAACAGAAATTTTCATTAAAGTCCTTGAGACCCAGTCTGGTTTTTACAACCCCTTTCATGAAGCTTGTACAATGGTCCATGTCTGCTGCAGCACATCAGCCAGGCTGCTACAAAATATTTTACTTATTTATGTTCGAGATTGCTGTGCTTTAAATGCTACTGATGTTCCAGACAACATGCTGAAGTGATTTAAATACATTGCCCCATGCAGTGATTGTCACATCACAGGGAATATTGTAAACACTTGATGAAATTCTTGAGGCCATGACTTCATGGCTGCAACATCTCTGATATTTTAGGAAGCACAGCTAATAAGATCGAACTACTATCACTCATTAATCAAATACTGATAAAATGTTTAGGAATATGTTCATTGTTATACTTCACAAAGGAAACATAATGCTTTGAATGAGTTATAATTGGTGGCATCATTGTATGCTCTAGTCCCAATGGTTACTACTGCAGCAAATCAGTTACTCCTAAGTGATGTCATTACTTGTTTGACAAACTGTTACTTTCTTTATGAGGACAATGCCATATCTTATCAAAAGCTTAGATTTTCATAGAGAATTAATATAAATTCTCACAAAAATATAATACAAGTCTGTCATGAAAGACTTCACCATTATGAATCAAACCATTAATATGGTGAAGTGAATTCTGAACCACCAACAGTTCAAAACCAAATTTTTTATCTGAGAATTTCATGGGAGTGATGAATTTAGACAGAGATGTGACTAAGTAATGAAAGAGGGTCTACTTCATTTATAACCTCAAACAATGGAAATACCTTGAAGGATTCAACAATATTTTGGAAAGGATAGGTTGCTACTCACCACAGAGACGTGCAATAAGTTGCAGAAAGGCACACATAACTAACAGCCAAAAGCTTTATTTTATTAATTTTTATTTTTTGTTATATGTGCCTTTCTGCAGCTCATTGGGTGTATCTGTCATATATAACCTCTGTGTGCATGCCATTTACAAGGAAAACAGATACACACTTAGTCCCAAGACACACTCATTATGTATGACAGAACTGCAATAGTAGTGTGCATAGCTACAATGCTAGAAGAAAAGATGATCTACACTATTCAAGGTCTGCCCCAAAAAGTCTGACAGATAGCCAACCAGCATTTAAAAACAAATTGAATGAATTTCTGATTGACAACTCTTTCTACTCAGTATATGAACTTCTACAAATAAATTAGTAATTTTACAAAAATAAATAACTATTGTAAAATTTTATGTCTTTTAAAGTTATCTTTTACTAAAATGTCATGTTCCACAAAATTATGAAATCTCATATTCATGATCTATCTAATCTAATCTGTTAAGTAGATACTTCCTGTTTCTTATAAACTACCTTTGTTACTAATTAATAACTTGTGGAAGTCCAAGATTGGTATTTCAATTCATAATCTTTACAGTTGTATTTTAAATTGTCAACTGAATGTGATAGCATCAGAACAGCCTGGGTTGACTTTTCCTATGTGGATGGATCTTTGAAAACTTTGTTATCGAATTTGTTCCTGATAAATAACTTTAATTTCTGTTTTATTATTTTTACTATCTGGTTTCATAATGTAATTCAGTTTAAATTTATATTATACATGACATTTGTTTTTTTCTTCCTGGTTTTATATTTGCTAATTAATATTGTTTTTCATAGGAAAGAAGAAACGAGTAGCTTTCTTAGATTTACTGCTGGAAGCGTCTGATGGTGGGAAAAATCTGTCAGACCTGGAAATTAGAGAGGAAGTGGATACATTTATGTTTGAGGTAATAATGTTGATAGAATATATGAGAGATATGAGGGAAGAGGAAGAAGGGGTTGCATATCTTCTTCATTTCTCTGGTGTTTCTTATATTTTTATATATATTTTATTTATTTATGTCTTCCATCACTAATGACATTTAAAAATACAAATGCAAACAGTTTTAACATAAACATAAAACAAGGACGTAACTCCTATTTCAACACAGGGAATTGTTGCAGTTTCAGCACAATAACACAATTCATCTACATCTGCCTTATAAAACCATAATGAAGGGCAGGCAGGGGACATTTCCCACTGTACCATTTGTTATGTGGCTCTCTCACCATTAACATTTGAATCAAAGAATGAATGGTGGTTTCAGTGGCTGTGTGTGTCTTGTAAATAATCTATTCTTGTTTCCACAGTCCTTATGGGGGCAATATACAGGGGGTGTAGTACATTTTTCAATGAAAGCTAGCTTTGCAGACATTTTAAGTGGGCTTTCATAGGATGTGCAACTTCCTGGCAGATTAAAACTGTGTACCAGAACTGGGACTCAGACTCAATCCTGGGACCTTTGACTTTCACGGAAAAGTGCTCTACCGACTGAGCTATCCCGACACGACTCACGATGCCACCTCACAACTTTACTTTCGCCAGTACCTCGCCTCCTACCTTCCAAACTTCACAGAAGCTCTCCTGCGAAACATGCAATCCTAGCATTCCTGGAAGAAAGTATATGATGGAGACATGGCTTAGCCACAGCGTAAGGGATGTTTCCAGAATGAAATTTTTCACTCTGCAGCGGAGTGTGCACTGATATGAAACTTCCTGGCAGCTGAAAACTGTGTGCCGGAACCGGGACTCAAACCTGGGACCTTTGCCTTTTGTGGGCAAGTGCTCTACCGACTGAGCTATCCTGACGACTCACGATGCTGTCTCACAACTTTACTTCCACCACTATTTCGCCTCCTACTTTCCAAACTTCACAGAAGTAGGAGGCAAGGTACTGACGGAAGTAAAGCTGTGAGGCGGCATCATGAGTCGTGTCGGGATAGTTCAGCCGGTAAAGTGCTTGCCCGTGAAAGGCAAAGGTCCCAGGTTCGAGTCCCGGTTCGGGCACACAGTTTTAATCTGCCTGGAAGTTTCATATCAGTGCACACTCCGCTGTAGAGTGAAAATTTTCATTTTCATAGGATAGTTTGCATCTGCCAGTTGAAGTTTTTCAGCATCTCTATGACACTTTCTCATATGTTAAACAAATATGTGACTTATTATATTGGTGTGCTGTCTGTCCTTTTGGACATGTCCAAAAGAACAGACACCACACCTGCTTCACAGCCAAATTGCATTTGCAAATTATTAATAAAGGAGGGGAAGAAAGAATGATTAGGAAAGAAAGGATTGACAGTGGCTGCATTAGGGCACTGAAATGAAACAATGGTGACATGTGAAAATGTGAGCCGGGCCAGGAATCGAATCCGGGTCTCCCGCTTTGGGCCAGTGGTCACCTTAACCGCTTGGCTACTCGTGCTTGCTTCCCATCCATCTCAAATTCCCAGAAGTTGCACGCTATGGCTGTAGCTCCCCTACTGTTCATGCCCTCTTGCAGTTGCCGTTAAGGATTCCTGTGTGAGGTCCGATGTATGATTGCACCTGCATGAAGTAATTGAAGCCAATGCCGTCTTTGTGTGTACTTATTATATTGGTGTGGTGTCTGTTCTTTCAGACATGTCCAATGCGGTAATACATTCAACCTCACACGGAAATCCTTAATGGCAAGTGTAAGAGGGCATGAACAATAGGAGCACTACAGCCACAGCGTATGACGTGTGGGAATTTGAGAAGGACAGCCAAGTGGTTAAGGCAACCGCTGGCCTGAAGCGGGAGACCCGGGTTTGATTTCCGGTCTAGCTCACATTTCACATGTCGCCATTGTTACATTTCAATGCCCTAATGCAGCCACTGTCAGTCCTTTCTTTCCTAATCCTTCTTCCTTGCCCACCTTTATCAATAATTTTCATATATTTGACTGCTTGCGTTACCCTTCTAAGTAAATGTTGAATGTTCTTAGTTAGTTCTATGTTGTACATATTCCATTCTTTTGAACAATATTCTAGGGTGAATCACACAGATGTTTTTATGGACTTATTACATTTTCTAATACTTGGCCACTTACTTTACCTAAAACTGAGTCTATGTGATTTTTCCATTTTATTTGTATGAAATGATTGATTCCATTTGTGACTCATTGATGTTGGAATCACAGAATACTATTTTTGTTTTATTTTATGAAGTGCACAAATTTGCATTTCTGATCATTTAAAACAAGTTTCTCATCTTCACACCAGATTGAAAAATTATCAGTATCTGAGTCAAAATGTGCAACCCTTTTTTTAACACAATTATGTCATGTTGAATCTATAACAATACTTGTGTAATAGCATATTTTCGTTCCAGTTGCTAACAAAATATGTTATCATCAATAATTTCCATTATTACTAATCTGCTAATTGAAAAAAGAGTGCAGATCAATCCTGAATACAAAAATGGTATAAGGACATATGCACAGCATCACATATCAATATTGCAATCATCTGCCTTTTGCTGTATCACAAAGCACTAATTAAACATGGAAATTATATTTCCAGAGGAAATTCAAAAAATTGTTTAACACAGTGACAAATTTAACCAATGATGAATATATAACAATACAGTATATCTCAATACATGTATGACTGGTGCTTTGAGTATTTTGTTATAAAATGAAGTATGATAAACTGAAAAGGAAATATTCAACAGAAACATGAGAAATTCTCCAAAACAGAAAAACTAAACTGCTAATGTTCTCAATATCTAGAAATGGTTTATCATATCGAGACAGCAGTTCAATCAGTTTAATTACTTCATTAGTAATGCTTCATTAATTCTGTGCAAACATTGTCTATTCAATGTGTGTCTAGTTCTAAATATCTCTACACCTGAAACTGGTAAATTTAATGTAATGTAATTTATTTTTTTATTTATCTTGTAGATCATACATTGTGCCAAAAGAAGCACATGATGATATAGGATGAGATGATACATGATTGAAATGATTGTGACAGTGGTATTATAATGATAGACTTGTTCATACAAAACAATAAATACACAAGCAAATAACATGGCAAGTTCAAAGTACAATACACATTTAAAATTCATTACTAAAGTAAAACACTAAAGTTATTAACAAGTTCAAGTTTTTATATAAGGTACAGAATACAGATTGTACAAATAGCATTGGGAAATCTAAAGTATACAATTAAAAATACAACTACAAAAGGAAAACAAACTTCTTTTTGGGTTACATATAATTACAGAACATGGACAGAGCAAATGACATGTAATTTCAAAAGAATACATTAAGAAAAGAAAGAATACAATAATCATCTTACAAATGGGACACACACATATGTCTTAGGTCTACATGATTTACATTTACATACAAATGTATATGACATGGACAGAAAAAAATTAAAAATAATTTAACAAATTTAATATATGGTGTAACTTATGAAGATGAGCTTTTAAGAACATATAGTCTTATTTCAAGAAAAGCAGTGACAGAATAAAAGCAGTGATTTAATAAAATTTGTTTAAGTTTTGTTCTCAATTTCTTTGGATTGTTAATTATCTTGATCTCTGCTGGGAGATGGTTGTAGATTTTTAAGCCCATATATTTAACACAGTCAAAATGGTGTGGTATGGTGTGCTATTATTCTTAGCTGAGTTTTGTTTCTAGTATCATGTGTGTGGCAATCCAGGTTTTTGTGTAGAACTTCCTAAATGCTGAGCTACAAAACAAATCAGTTCTATTATATAGAGGCATGGAAGAGGCAGGATTTTTAATGTTTTAAACAGTGTTCAGTTCTGCTTTTTAATGCCATAATTCTGACTACTTGTTTTGTAATTTTAAAACTGTGTTGGATTCTGAACTATTTCCTCAGAAAATTATGCGATACCTCATAACAGATTCAAACAGAGCATGACATAGGAGCTTCAAAGTGTCCATGTTGGTTGAATATTTTATTGATCTAAGTAGGTAGCACATTTTGCTGAACTTCTTTGCCATTACCTCTACATGCAGTTTTAAGTTTAGTGTACAATTAATGGTCAGTTCAAGGAATTTAGTGTCCTGTACAGTGATAATTTCATCTTTACCAATAGGTATGTTGGTATTGATGGGGTGACATTCTACATGTGTAAAAGCTCATAGCTACAGTTATTTGAGTGTGTTTGTGCAGTCTGTTTGCCTCAAACCAAGACTTTAATTGATAGTAGTTTCATTGACTTTTTCCTGAAGTGCATCTTCTCTAATGGTAATTAAAATATTTGTGTCATCAACATACAAAAAAGAATTAGCGTTAGGCGTGTTCTCTGGTAGATCGTTGATGAATAATGAAAAGCAGTGGCCCAAGAACAGACCTTTATGGAACAGCACATATTCTATTTAGAGTATCTGATTTACAGTAGGTAGATTCCTTGGGTTTTCTTATTTCTACATATTGTCTCCTTTCACTTAGGTAGCTACGGAACCAGCCATGAGCAGCACCCCTGATTCCAAATTTCTCCAGTTTTGTGAGGAGCAATTTGTGTTTGACCTTTGGAATATGCCAACAGGCTGTTTATGGTCAATTAGACTTGAACACTCCTCTAAAAACTCATACAGTGCATTTATGGTTGACCTATTTTTGCAAAAATCACATTGAGATGACTTTACAGTGTTGTTGGAGTTGGAAAAGCTTTCTTATCTTATGGAAACAGTATTCAAAGAGTTTTGCAAAAGCAGATAGTATTGCAATAGGCCTATAATTTTCCATGGCAGTTTTCTCTTCTTTCTTGTATAATGGTATAATTTTAGAAATGCTAAGCTGGTTAGGAAATGTCCCCTCCTCAAAGGAGGTGTTAATGATATGAGATACAGGCCCACACATGAAACTGGAACATTTTCTAAGTAAAAAGCTAGGTATCATATCATGGTCAGCAGAGGGAATTTTTTGTATTCCTTTCTTTGTGATATCCTCTATTTTTGCATATTGCTATTATTGTACAGTCCAGTGCATTTGAAAATGATACTGTAATTGAAATAGTTCAGTAATGAAATTAGTAAATAATATTCTCAACAAGTCCACCCTCATCAACCACAGACATTTTCGAGGTGTGGTGGCTTGCATACCTCGATGATACAGATAGCCGTATTGTTTGAGCAACCACAGTGGACGGGTATTTGTGGAGAGGCCATTCAAACATGTGGCTCCTGAAGAGGGACAGTAGCCTTTTCAGTAGTTATACAGGGGCAACAGTCTGGATGATTGACTCAGCTGGCCTTGTAACATCAGCTAACTTGGCTTTTCCATGCAGCTGAAAGCAAGGGGAAACTAAAGTTGTTAAATTCCCCGAGGGACATGCAGCTCTATTGTATGAATATATGATAATGGCATCTTCTCGAATAAAATATTCCAGTGGTAAAATAGTCCCTCATTTGGATCTCCGGGCGGGGACTACTCAGGAGGATGTCGTCATCAAGAAAAAGACAAAACACGCATTCTACAGATCGGAGCATGGAATGTTCTGTTCCTTAATCAAGTAAGTAAGTTAGAAAATTTTAAAAGAGAAATGGATAGATTGAAATTAGATATGGTAGGGATTAGTGAAGTCTGGTGGCAGGATGAACAGGATTTTTTGTCAGGTGAGTACAGGGTTATAAATACAAAATCAATTGGTGGTAATGCAGGAGTAGGTCTTATAATGAATGTGAAAATAGGAATATGGGTAAGTTACTATGAAAAGCATAGTGAACACATTATCGTAGCAAAGACAGACATGAAACCAACACCAACCACAGCAGTACAAGGAGAAGAAAACCTAATTGTGATAGGGTGTGGAACTCAGTAGTAGGAAAGGGCCTAATAGAAATCCTTGGATCACACAAGAGATACTGAACTGAATTGATGAAAGGAGAAAATATAAAAATCAAGTGAAGCAGGCAAAAGGGAGTACAGATTTCTGAAAAATGAGGTTGACAGGAAGTGCAGACTGGCTAAGCAGCAGTGGCTTGAGGAGAAATGCAAGGCCATAGAAGAATGTATAACTAGGGGAAATGTAGATACCACCTACAGGGAAAATAAAAGAGACATTTGGAGACAAGAAAAGCAGAACTATGAATATTAAGAACTCAGATGGAAAACCAATACTGAGCAAAGAGGGGAAAGCTGAAAGGAGGAAAGAATATATAGAAGGCCTGTACAAAGGTTAATAAGGCAGTATTCTAAAAATGGAAGATGACGTAGAGGAAGATGAGATAGGAGATACAATACTGCAAGAAGAATTTGATGGAGCACTAAGAGATTTGAGTAGAAACAAGGCTCCCTGGAGTAGATGATGTTCTGTCTGAACTGCTATTATTGTTACCAGAGCCAGTCATGAAGAAATTGTTCCACCTGGTATGCAAGATGTATGAGACAGGGGTAATACCCTCCGACTGCAAGAAGAATATAGTGATCCCAATTCCTAAGAAAGCAAGTGCAGACAAATGTGAAAATCACAGAACTGTCAGTTTAACAAGTCATGGCAATTATTAGAGTCAAACGGCATGAAAGGGTCACAATGGTTGCGAAGGGAGTAAGTCAGGGTTGTAGCCTCTCCCCAATGTTGTTCAATCTGTACATTAAGCAAGCTGTGAAGGAATGCAAGGAGAAATTTGGAGAGAGAATTCAAGCCCAGGGTAAGAGAATAAAAACCTTGCAGTTTGCTGATGACATAGTAATTCTGTCAGAGACCGCAAAGGACCTAGAAGAGCAATTAAATGGAATGTACAGTGTCCTGAAAGGAAGATATAAGATGAACATTAACAAGACTAAAATGAAATTACTGGAATGTAGTGGCAGAAAATCAACTGATACTGTGATCCCCAGCTGGGATTGTGTTCAGCCTGCCCGGTGCAACTCTTTAGGTGACGCCACATGGGTGACTTCCGCATCAAATGATGAGGACGACGCAACACCCAGCCTCTAAACCCAACCAGGAATTGAACCCAGCTGAAGGAATTAGATTAGGTAAAGAGATGATAAAAGTAGTAGATAAGTTTTGTTATTTGAGTAGCAAGGTAACTTCTGATGGCCAAAGTAAAGAAGATATAAAATGCAGAATGGCTATGGGAAGAAAAGCGTTTCTGAAGAAGCGAAATTTGTTGATAACCAATATTAGTTTAAATATTAGGAAGTCCTTTCTGAAAGCATTTGTCTGGAGCGTAGCATTGTATAGAAGTGAAACGTGGGCAATAAGGAGTTCAGACAGAAAGATGAGAGAAGCTTTGGAAATGTGGTGCTACGGATGAAGATTAGATGGGTAGATCATGTAACTAATGAGGTGGTGCTCAACAGAATTTGGAAAAAAAGGAGTTTCTGGCATATCCTGACTAAGAGAATGATAGGTTGGTGGGACACATTCTGAGACATCAAGTAATCATCAACTTAGCATTAGAAGGAAGTGTGTGGGGTAAAAATCGTAGGGGACTGAGGGCCGAATACAGTACGCAGATTCAAAAGAATAGGTTGCCGTTCATATTCTCAGATGAAGAGGCTTGCACAGGACAGGATTGCATGGAGAGCTCCATCAAACCAGTCTGTGTACTGAAGACCAGTACAACAACATTCTCAACAAGTATATATCTGTGATCAACAGAAATATAGGAAAGTCTTTAAAAAATGCCCGCTTTTTGTGAAGAACTGTAATTATTTTTATAAGTGGACAATTGCTAGATAATATCCATAACAAAAAGAAAGCACTCAATTGTATCTCATTTAGAAGTTAGTTTTGATCTTCAGAATTCATAACTTTGTTTAAGTAATTATATAATATAGTAAGGACAGTTTACAACTCACCGCAAAGATGTGGCGACAAGCAGCGACAGGCACATACAAAAGACACATACCTACAACACTTTCAGCTATCGGCCATGGCCTTCTTCAGAAAATAGAACGCTCACGCAATCACACAACACATACAACCATCACCTCCGGCTGCCGCACTTCGAATTCAGTACTCCAAATTATAGTAAGAATTAAATGAAATGCGATGAACATATAAAATCTGCATTAGATTTGGAAAGGTGAATGGAATGCATAGATTTGTTTAAGGGGTTCTGGGAATATTTAAGGTGTCTGTAAAGAAAATGAGGTAAAAGTTGCTAGAGTAACAAAATCTAGAACACTACATCAGGCAATATTTTTTGCACATGAAAGACACACCTGTTGCCACCATCTGATATCTCATACAGGGATTATGAGAATGAGTTGACAGACATTAGGACATTTACATTGTCATATGGACTTTCCCTTGCTCAATATGCAACATTAAATCACTAATTTTGATACAATTAATTTTGGCTGGAACATTGTCCTAGGCATTCAAACATCTGCCAGAGATTTTTTTCTTCAACTCATCGAATAAACTCAGCCATCAAGTTTTAAAATAATGTACAAACATTAAATTGCAAAGAAAGTAATATGCAACTGTGTCATAACCAGTGTACATGGTATACTAGCAACTCAGGCTCCATTCATCAGTTCGATGCTATGGTACTAATGCCATGTAGACTTGTTGTTGTTGTGGTCATCAGTCCGGAGACTGGTTTGATGCAGCTCTCCACAATACCCTATCCTGAGCAAGCCTCTTCATCTCCACATAAGAGCGACAACCTACATCTGTCTGAATCTGCTTACTGTATCCATCCCTTGGTCTTCCCCTGCGATTTTTTTTCCCCTACACTTCCCTCCAACGCTAAATTCACAATTCCTTGATGTCTAAGAATGTGTCCTACCAATCTATCCCTTCTTTTAGTCAAGGTATGCCAGAAATTCCTTTTCTCCCCAATTCTGTTCATTACCTCCTCATTAGTTACGCGATCCACCCACCTAATCTTCAGCATTCTTCTGTAGCACCATATTTCAAAAGCCTCAATCCTCTTCCTGTCTGCACTGTTTATTGTCCATGTCTCACTCCCATACAAGCCAACACTCCATACAAATGCCTTCAGAAAGGACTTCCTTAGGTTTAAATCAATATTCGATGTTAACAAATTTCTCTTTTTCAAGAACGCTTTTCTACCCATTGCCATTCTGCACCTTACATCCTCTGTACTGCTACCATCATTTGTTATTTTACTGCCCAAGTAACAAAACTCATCTACCTCCTTTATTGCTTCATTTCCCAATCTAATTCCTTCAGCATCACCTGATTTTCTTACACTGCACTCCATTACCCTAGTTGTGCTCTTGTTAATGTTTATCTTATATGTACCTTTCAGCACACTGTCCATTCTGTTCAATTGCTCTTCCAGGTCCTTTGCTGTATCTGACAGAATTACTATGTCGTCTGCAAAACACAATGTTTTTAATTCTTCCCCTTGAACTTTAATTCCTTCACCAAATTTCTCCTTGCTTTCCTTTATAGCTTGCTCAATGTACAAATTGAACAACAATGGAGAAAGTCTACAACCCTGTCTTACTCCCTTTCCAACCACTGCATCCCTTTCATGCCCTTCAACTCTGACAACCGCTGTTTGGTTTTTGTACAAGTTGTAAATAACCTTACGTTCCCTATATTTTACTCTTGCTTGCTTCAGAACTTGAAAGAGTTTATTCCAATCAACATTGTCAAAAGCCTTCTCCAAATCTACAAAAGCTAGAAAGGTAGGTTTGCCTTTTCTTAATCTATCTTCTAGGATAAGCCGTAAAGTGAGTATTGCCTCCCATGTTCCTACATTTCTCCTGAACCCAAACTGATCTTCCCCGAGGTCGGCTTCTACCAGCTTTTCCATCCTTCTGTATATAATTCGCGTTAATATTTTGCAACCATGACTTATTAAACTGATGGTTCTGTAGTTTTCACACCTGTCTGCACCTGCTTTCTTAGGGATGGGGATTATAACATTTTTCTTAAAGTCTGAGGGTATTTCACCTGTCGCATACATCTTACACACCAGGTGAAACAATTTTGTCATGGCTGGTTCTCCCAGAGACTTCAGTAACTCTGAGGGAATATCATCTACCCAGGGACCTTGTTTCGACTTAGGTCTTTCAGGGCTCTGTCAAATTCTTCTCTCAGTACAGTGTCTCCTATTTCATCTTCATCTACATCCTCTTCCCTTCCTACAACATTGTCTCCAAGTTCATTTCCTTTGTAGAGCCCCTCTATATACTCTTTCCACCTTTCAGCTTTCCCTTCTTTGCTGAGAACTAGTTTTCCATCAGTGTCCTTGATATTCATAGAGCTGTTTTTCTTATCTCCAAATGTTTCTTTTATTTTCCTGTAGGCTGTATCTGTTTTTCCCCTATTTATACATTCTTCTACATCCTTGCATTTGTCTTCTAGCCACTCCTGCTTAGCTATTTTGCACTTCCTGTCAATCTCATTTCTTAGTCGTCTGTACTCCATTTTGCCTGTTTCATTTACTGCATTTTTATATTTTCTCCTTTCATCAATTAAATTTAGTATCTCCTGTGATATCCAAGGATGTTTTGTAGGTCTTTCCTTCCTACCTATTTTGTCGTCTGCTACCTTCACTATTTCATCTCTCAATTTTATCCATTCCTCCTCTACTGTTTTCCCCTGTTTCTGTCAATTGTTGCCTAAAGCTCCCTCCGAAATTCTTGAGAACCTCAGGTTCCTTCAATTTATCCAGGCCCCATCTCCTTGTTTTCCTACCTTTTTGTAGTTTCTTCAGTTTCAGCCTACAGTTCATAACCAACAAGTTATGGTCAGAGTCTATATCTGCCCCTGGGTATGTCCTACACTGTTGAACCTGGTTCCGAAATCTATGTCTTACCATTATAAAATCTATCTGGTATCTTCCGGTGTCTCCTGGTCTCTTCCACGTATACAACCTTCTTTTGTGATTCTTGAACCAGGTGTTTGTTATAACTAAATTATGTTCTGTGCAAAATTCTACCAGGCGGCTTCCTCTTTCATTCCTTTTGCCCAGACCATATTCACCTACTATCCTCCCTTCCCTTCCGTGTCCTACTACCAAATTCCAGTCTCCCATAACAATTAAGTTTTCCTCTCCCTTAATTGTCTGAATAATTTCCTTTAGCTCCTCATATATTTCTTCGATTTCCTCATCATCGGCAGAGCTAGTTGGCATATAAACCTGTACTACTGTTGTCGGTGTTGGCTTCGTATCTATCTTGATAATGATAATGCGATCACTGTGCTGGTCATAGTAGTTTACCCTCATTCCTATTTTCTTATTCATTATCAATCCTACTCCTGTGATACCTACCCCCAATTGATTTTGTGTTTATAATCCTGTACTCACCTGACCAGTAATCCTGTTCATCCTGCCACCGAACTTCAATAATCCCCACTATATCTAACTTCAACCTATCCATTTCCCTTTTTAAATTTTCTAATTTCCCTACTCGATTAAGGGATCTAACATTCCACGCTCCGACCCGTAGAATGCCAGTATTGTCTTTCCTGATGATCACATCCTCCTGAGTAGTCCCCGCCCGGAGATCCGAATGGGGGACTATTTTACCTCCGGAATATTTTACCCGAGAGGATGCCATCATCATATGTTCATACAGTAGAGCTGCATGTCCTCGGGAAAGGTAACGGCTGTAGTTTCCCCTTGCTTTCAGCCGTTCGCAGTAGCTGTGTGGCAAAGCCACATTAGCTGATGTTACAAGGCCAGCTCAGTCAATCATCCAGACTGTTTCCCCTGTAACTACTGAAAAGGTTGCTGCCCCTCTTCAGGAACCACATGTTTGTCTGGCCTCTCCACAGATACCCCTCCACTGTGGTTGCACCTACGGTACGGCTATCTGTATCGTTGAGGCACGCAAGCCACCCCACCTCGGCAATGTCTGTGGTTCATGGGAGTGGCCATGTAGACTTAACTTTTGTAAAGACATATTACAGGAACATTAGTATTCAATTTTTTTACTTATTTGGAGTACTGAATATGAACTTAATCTAGCTATAATACAACTCATTCCTCATAAGGCAAGTAACATTTGAAGCATTCACTAAATATCAACTCCATGTCTTGTGTCAATTAATTAATTAATACCAGATTCACAATCACTGAGGAGCTACAATACAACAGTTTGAAAGAGTCACGAACCCTAATGACTTGTGAGATATGATCTAGCATAACCAGAAAACAAAGTGACAGCTGTGGGAACATGGTACCACTTATTTTTTATACTAAATCTCCTATATCATTATGCTTCAAAAATTTGAATATCAGGGCAGTATTTTGTAGAAAATGATTCTCATTATAAGTATTATCACAGGTTTTCAAAAATAAAATTTTGAGATTCTTTTTCTGGGATTTAGAGTGGAAGGGGTGCATTCTGAAACCTAAAATTATAGAAATTAAGTATCCCTGAAATTAAGCATCCCTGAATTGCAGAACAAATATAGTGTAAAACATTTCCTTAACATTAATTATGTCTGCAAGTGGGCTACACTGCTGCCTCTCTGGTACTTTTGGTGCCTCAAAAGTATACTCTGTGTTCCTCAGTAATGTATTGTTCTTAATTAACATAATTTCAATATGACAGTCAACCCTGAATTGGGTGAGGCTTGTGCATGTAGCTCCTGTAGGCATCATTTAATCTGGACCACTACTTGTGCTTTTAAAATGTAGTGTTGGCACCAAATCACACCATGATATAAGTGTTAACACACATCTCAATGATTTTTTTATTATTATTTTACTGTAGAACACAGTTACAATGTTTAGACTCATTTCAGTGTATGATTCAACAATATTTATTGCTGTTTACCACAGTTTCTATGATACAGAGATTTTTCTGGTGTTTGTGTGTATGTTGTCCATTTTCCCTCTTGTAATATTCCTCAGATTACTTTTAATTTTATAGCTAAAATTACATTTGCAATACAGTGTTGTTCAACAAAATTCCATGATATGTCATATTTAATACAGTGAAGTGTTAATATGGGGCCAATAACAAGAACCACAAAATCTTATATGTCTCAATATTAGTATACTCCTTAAAAACAAATTTTGAAGGTAATCTTTTCATATTTTGAAAAACTCTATTGTTATTTATGCTCATTTAATGTCTTAAAAATTAATTTCCTAGGGTCATGACACCACGGCAGCTAGCATGTCTTGGATTCTCTATCTCCTAGGACTTCATCAGGATGTACAGGTGAGTTTGAAGCAACTGAAATTGTTTATTACAGTGTAACACATGATTTAACAGCAACAATCATGCTTATATTCCAGTGTCTAAGCTTATTTGTTGTCTACTAATATCCTCTTAACTTCCACAGGAGAAGGTAGCAGAAGAACTGTCAGATATATTTCAGGGTTCAGACAGACCTACCACTATGCAGGATATTCAAGCTATGAAGTATTTGGAACGGGTCATCAAAGAAGGCTTAAGGCTCTATCCCAGTGTACCATTTATTGGACGTATACTCCGTAAAGAAACAAAAATAGGTATGTGGCTACCAGGTTTTTCCTTCTGATTAGTAATCTGAAGAAACTGTAACCAAGAAAGCTGTAATCTTCAGGTGGGTCACTGGATGATTTCAAAATGTCAAAGTAAAATATGTAATGATGGAAAGTCCAGGTTGGAATTCAACAATATAGTAAGGATACTTTACAACTAACTGCAAAGACGTATGACGAGCTGTGACAGACATATAAAAAAAAGGCACTCACACATACAACACTTAAGCTATCAGCCATTATCATTTATCAGAAAAGAGAGCATTCACACGATCACACAGGCACACTTCACGAATCACACTCTGCAGAGCATGTCTTTGTGGATGCTCTCTTTTCTGATGAAGGCTAATGGCCAATAGGTTAAGTGTTGTATGTGTGGGTGTCTTTTTTATGTACCTGTTGTGGCTCATCGTCCATCTTTGTGGTGAGTTGTAAACTGTCCTCACTATATATACGAATGTAAGATATCTTACAACCTGAAGAAAATGAAAGTGGTTTTTTTTTTTTTTTTTATAGATATACTAATTATTACTTTTCAGCATAAAAAAAAAAAAAAAAAAAAAAACAGGCCTGAGCTCAGGCTTGGCATAGAAGATTTCTCTTCTGAGACAATGAGGGATGTAGGAGCGGGATGTGCCCATCGATTTGCCACACCAAACCTCATGAAAGACACTTGGGAAGGTGGAGTGGATGGGTCGAAGAGAATAAGTTGCATGGTATCCTCATCTGCACAAGACACTCTGGCATTCTCTTACAATCTTTCCACTCATATCCGTCTTTTATTTGCCAAATTTATTTCTTGACCCGATCACTCCTTTGTTCTATGAATTTTAACACAATCTTTTTTTCAGCATTTTAGTGCTTATATTGTATTCTCTAGGATTGGAACAAGGGACTGATAACATTTGTCGTTTAGTCCCTTTTAACATCAAACCAACCAACCAACCTCATCTGTAACCTGAAGAGTGGCAAGGTTAGAGAGATTCAAGAGAGATCAGATTGAGTCAATGTGTGACAAAAAAATTAGCAACAACATTGACAGCACCCTTGATGTAGCATACATCAGTGGTGAACTGAGAAACATAGTCGAAATAATGAAACCTGTGAGGAGGGGGGTCTGCAGGAGGGTTGGTGATGGCAGCAGCAAGAGGCTTGTGATCAGTGTGGACGTACAAACAGTGACCATCTATGGCAGAACAAAAGTGCTTAATGGCTTCGTAGATGGCCAAGAGCTCGCAATTGAAGGCAGAGTACTTCTTTTGGGCATTGTTAAGTTTTTTAGAAAAGAACTGCCAATGAGATGACACCGTCGAAAGTTTGTCCCAGAACTGCACCAATGGCGGTATCACTAGCGTCTGTCATGATGAAAAGTTAGGCCTCGGGATGGGGGTGAGCAACAGTGACCATTCGAGCGAAGAGATCTTTGAGGGGAGAAAATGCAGAAGTCATGACATCATTCCAAGGTACAGAATGTTTGCCAGAGCTGCTAGTGTGTCTGTCAGGGTGGCTTGAAGTTGAGCCACACCAGGTAAATGACGTTGATAATAGTAGATTGTTCCAAGGATGCGGTGCAGTTCTTTGAATGTTGAAGGAGGAGTCAAGTTCCTGATATGATCGATCCTCTCAGGAGGGGGGTGGGGGGGGGGCAGTAATTCCATCATCAGAAACCGTGAAGCCAAGGAAAACAACGAGCATTGGTACAGTTGTTTTTTACTGTCATTGAGTTCGATACCAGATGCAGCCAGTGTATTGTGGAGGGACTGTACATGTTTCTTATTTTCTTCAATATATCATCGAGGTAGGCAAAGCAAAATTTCAAAGGAAAAAGTATTTCGTTGATGAAGATTTGCCAGGACTGAGATGTATTATTTAGACCAAAAGGCAAGAACTGGTAATGAGACAGGCCTAATGGAGTAGTAATAGCAGTCTACTCAATGTCCTCAGGGGCCATGGGTATCTGGTGATAAGCACACTTGCAATCCACGACCTAAAACACTTTTGGACTCACCAAGGTTTGAGTAAAATCAGCAATGTTTGGAATGGAATAATTGTACATGAGAGTCCGTGCATTGAGCCTGTGGTAATCCTCACACATGCCCCACAAGGCAGCCTGCTTGGGTACTAAATAAATGGTCGATGACCAGCTACTAGATGCACCTGATTGCAAAAGTTCTGCTGTCTGTTCCTTAACAACTGCGAGCTTCTTCAGGCAAAGATTGTGGGGTTTGCTGGAGATAGGAGGCCCATTAAAAAGACAAAGTTTGTGAACCATGCTATTCGTAAATACCGAGACACAAGTGATTGTGGCAGGGATCGTCTGCTTACATTCTTGCTTGCTGTTTGTTGTGATGCGGCGCGGCAGCACCGGGACAGGAGGCATGGCACGGCACGAGTTACACGGAGTTATCGGGGGAGGAGGGGGTGGAGGCCGGGCAACACTTGTGGCAGCCGAAGTAGGCCAAGTCATTGGGTTAGTTACAGTTCCGGTCATGGGTGAATGTGAGGGAGACACAGTTGCGCGAGCACAAGTAGGTGGGACAATCAACTCTTTGAAAGAGTTCCTGGAGATCCATGTGTGTCATAGCAGCCGACTGCTCGATCAAAGTAGCAAGAGGGCGCAAAACAAGAGAGGATCGGGGTGCACATGCTGAAATGCTAACTCGAGAGGCATCCGCTACATTATGACAAGGCACTGGCGAAGCGCCCATGCTAGGCGTTGAGATTGAAATCAAGTGTTGTTTACAAATGTCCACATAGGAGGGGCGTGGGTACACGGAACTGTCACAAGCACTGATCACCTTGCGCGCAGACTCAGAACACTTTCAGGGGAAACACCGGTACTAACCTCGGAGTGGTAGTCCTTAGGAAGTGTCTGAAGAAATGATAGATGGTTCATAGTAGACACCAGCTGCATCTCGGCAGCTGCGAGGTGACAAGTGATGTCTTCATTCTCACGCTGTAAGCCAAGCACCTGTTCATGTTTGTTCAATCACTTTGACAATAGTAATTTGACTGTACAATGGTATCAAAGCACTTACAGACAAAGTTTTCCTTATTACGGCATAGTTGGATTACTTGTTTATGCTCACAGGACCATTTTGACAAAAGAGCATCGAACTCACTAACCATTTTGAAACACTCGCGAACTGGCATATGGCATTATCAGTTTTTAACACTATTGATGGTGTCGGTGTTGATCAGTTGCCATATATTGAATGCTTGCAAATATGGTTTCGAAGGAATTAATGGTATTCACAACTACTGACTTATGCGAGCATGCACCTTATAGTTTTATTTCCTTAATTAATATCAGAATAAAATGCATAAAAACAGTTTGCACCTGAAACCAACAATCCTCAATATAGATATGGAAAGTGTTATTAATACCAAGATTTAATAAATCTAAAAGATCTTAATAATTATTGGAAAAAATTGTGATCTTTTAGGACTGTAAAGTATTCCGTTATATGCGTTGTGAAATTTTTCTATTTTGTGGATCGTATTATGAAAACTGATCTAAAATCAGTACTGGTTCCATCGCACTTAGTTTGTATGTTGTGGTCTGGCCCATCTTCCATATGGGCCAACCCTGTTAGCTTTTGAGCCTACAGAGATAAGTGCAATCCACTAGGGCAACCTGTGCCTGGTGGATTGGTTGCTCGTTATGTTCAGCATATATCTGAAAAAATCAGTGTATTAATCCTCCTTTATTAGTATTAAATATGCCAGGCTGGATGGTTATCAGTTTCAATTGATGTTTGAGCTTAGTTGCTTCAGAACAGTGAACTGATTTTGTTACCTCCAGCCATTTACAGTATCCATTTAGGTACTTTTCACAGCCAGGAGAGTGTATATGACAACAATAACAATTAAAAACAATTAAAGAATGTCTTTACTTTGGGAAGATGCTTCTAATTATATTTCACTTCCAAAGAGTACAAATCAAGCACACATTGACCAAATTAATGACATCGTATCTTTGTGCGTGGTCACGTTTAATAAAATACTACTCTCATATTTGTACTTAAACTACTACATATTTGAAGTGTATCAGAATAAGCAAGAGGCATTTGGGTACTGTTACTTATTAATACAGTATAGATATTCCAGAGTGTCTTCTAACATTTCTAAGTGGTAATCTGATTCTCTGTGTTTCATATTGAAGGCTTGTATTTTATGTTGTAATTTGCTTATGCTCTTAGTACTTCCATTCTGAGTTAGCTTTGTTCTTATTGACTCCTGAGTAACTCTAAGGGGGGAAAAAGAAACTGTGGGCATTAAAGTTTAATTGAATTACATGTTACCTGTTGAATACATGAAAAGTAATTAGATGTAATATTTCTTTCAGATGGCTATACTATCCCACCTGACACACTTGTTAATATTCACATATTTCATACGCATCGTGATCCAGAACAGTGGCCTAATCCAGAGCGCTTTGATCCAGATAATTTCTTGCCAGAACGAATCCAAGGAAGACATCCATTTGCATATGTTCCATTCAGTGGAGGACCAAGAAACTGCATAGGTAAATATTTGTTTGTACAAGAGAAGGGTGGTATTAACTTGTATGCAAGTGCAAATATTTTGGATATTGGTACATCAAGAAATTATAAGATAATGTTTTCTGAACACTGATGCTGATGTAAAATGTTTTTTTTTTAAAAAAATAGGCTACTACTACAGTAATAGCTTTTGAAAATTAATTAATGAACAAGGAGTAAATCTACTGACTTTGTTAATAAGATTTATTTGTGAATATATATACAGTAAAACCTCGTTTTTACGTTCCCGGTTTTTACGTTTTCCAACCATTTACACCATTTTTTGTTGGTCCCGTCAAATTTTGCTATGTTAATTCACCCTCGTTTTTGCGTTTACATATTTACACTTTTCAAAGGCATGTTCGGAAAGAAAAAATTATGTAATCTACATAAATTGATGCTAGCATGGCTTTCCCTTAAAGTATAGTATTTAAAAATTATTCGCAGTCGTGTTTCTTGACACTATGCATTTATTCAAACATATATTTTGCGTTTCGTTGTTGGCAGTTCGTGGCTAGTTGACTTACGACGCGCCGATTTGTGGGCATGTAGTTCCTCCTTCCACCAGCTTCTTTGCCAGAGCACCCGGCATGTACTCAGACAAACAGAATGGTTTGTTGATGTGAGAATAACGTCGATTTGTGGCGGTGTAGCTCCTCTTTGCGCTAGCTTCTTTGCCAGAGTGGCTGGTGTGTACTCAAACAATCGGAACCAGTTGTTTTGTTGATATGAGAATAAAGAGTTGCATTGTTTTTGTGATATATATATATTTCTGATTAATAAAGAACGTTATCTATCAAAGTTGGGTATCATAATACCCACAACCTCAAAAAAACGACAATAGTGTGAAATGCCGATCCTTTGCAAACGTCACAAAAATAATTATGCATATATTTGCACTCGAGAACGTGAATAAATTCTCTAATATTGTCGTGTGAAACATCAAAAAATACAAAAAGAACGGAACTTTAGAAGTTTTATTACGTAAATAATTAATGCCGGTAAAAGGCAGTAGTTTTGAAGATGTGTTACATAGCCTGGCAGCGGCATCCAAATGATATCTATTGGAGCGGTTCAGGTAATTTTGAAGATGTGTTACATAGCCCAGCAATGGCATCCTAGATTATAATGAATGAAATTACATCCAAAATTTCTACTTCCTATAAAATTACCAGTTCTGCCTGACGCTTAAAATAGTAAAGGTTTGGATAATCTTTATTGTATAATAAACTTCCTGGCGAGTATTTAGATGCCTATTATGTACATATATCACAAACAAACTATCAAAATGCAAAGCTGATCCAGTAAGCATATTTTACCATTTAAGACATTATTTCCTGCATTTTATGTTTTCCTGCATTTTACACCATTTTACTGAAGTCTCTTGAAAAGCGTAAAAACGAGGTTCTACTGTAGTTCCAATGACATTAAATTTTATTTACAAGCAATATACATTTTATTGCACAGGTCAGAAATTCGCACTGCTAGAAGAAAAGGTTGTTTTATCAAATATAATAAGAAAATTTAAAATAGAATCTGTAGAAAAAAGAGAAGAGATGACAGTAATTGGAGAACTGATTCTGCGGCCAGAAAATGGAGCTCTTGTCAAGATAAAATCAAGATGATAAATATGAAAATTGGATGCAGTCTGAAGAAATGAACACCCAAAAGTCAGCATTTGAAGACCTATTAAGCTTCATTTTACTGCTGGACACAAAAGAATTTCCTATAATAGGAATCTAGAACATGATTTTTACATGTTTTATACTTATGTAAAGTTATTATATTGATATTACCTATTATTAGGTAACCTGTTGTTGCTTTCTTTTAATAAAAACCACAAAAACTGTATGTGTAAGTATTTATTTATGATAATAGTACCTCTCGCCTTATGCAAAATTATTTTCCAGTATTACGTAATCCACAACTGCACAATAAAAATTCCATCTTTCTTATATGTCTTAGTTGAAATCCGTATCTAACCATCCAGATTAAGGTTTTTCCATGGTGCTCTACAACACCTAATACAAATAGCAGGCAGTTCCTCTGGAAATGACACAATATGTATTTTCTTATCCTTCCCAACACTGAGCTTATTATTAGTTTCTCCATCGTTGGATGGTTGCTGTTGCCGCAACTGTGGTTCAAATTTAATGAAAGTCCAGCTCCAGTTGCAATTAGTTGTGCTTTATTTAACCCCACACTACCGGTTTCGGCCTCTATGTTAGGCCATTTTCAAGTGTGACAGACCTGCATATAATGTGTAGCAATAAGTTTACAAAAATTATATGGTAAAGATAGAATGATACATATGTAAAAAGGTACTGTACAGAAGCAGAAAGAAACTTACGTTATGCCATAGAGAAAACAATGTCAAGTAATTAAAACGATAGAACTAGAGAATTTAAAACTTTTGGCGCCCAATGGCGATATAAGAAAAATGGGCGTGTCATTTTTTAACATTCCAGAACATTATAATCGGCATGATCTGATGTGTTCCGATATAAACATTACATCATTGCATGCTTAAAATTATAAACATCAGTTGATAAAATGTAAAGGTCAATAGTAAAAAATTACAATTGTCAGTTAGGATAAAAAACGGAAATTTAGCGGCCAATGAGGCTATGTGAAAAGTGGGCGTGTCGTCAATTTAAAATGTTTTTAATACAAGAAGTATAATAATTTAGCTTAAGGCCAATTGTATTCAATTTAGTTTACATTAAAGTTGAATGTATTGATTTAAACAAGGTACAAAGATTCTTAGGTTGTAAAATGTAAAATGATTGCAACAAACGAGGCGTCCAAGCCGATAGTTGAGGGGCGGCCTCTAGCGAGCGAAATTTGAACCAGGAACACTGGTGCGGGCTCCAGAGCTGTTTGGACGCGTCGTTGATTGCTTACATTGTACTGTTTACAAACAGTAGTATGTACATATTTCAAAAACAGCCACGAACTTGCGGAGCATTTCTAAAAATTTTTGTCAATTACTGGGCGGCAGATATCTAAGAAATTGGTATTCTTTAGAGTGCATTGCTCATTAAGCGTGTCTTCCTTGGACTTTTTTAGGTGAGTATATATGGCAACCTCTTCATAAAAATCCATAAAATAGCCTTTCTTCATTTTGTGGAGTATTGTTAGGTTGTTTTCAATACCGTGTACCTTGTGACTGTTGCGTATAAGGTGAGCAGCGAAGGTGGCTCTGCTTTCAGCGTTTTTTCTGCCGAGTTCTGTGTGTTCTTTGTAACGCGTTTTGAAGTTGCGTCCTGTTTGCCCGATGTAGTATGCATTACAATCGGAGCAGTGAATTTTGTATATGCCCCTGTTTTGATATATGTCCTGCGTTGTATTTATGTCATGTATTAAAAGATGCAGAAGTGATGGTTGTGATTTGTACGCAATTTGCACGTTACAATTTTTAAACAAATTACTTAGTTTATACGTGACCTGGCCACTGAAGGGAAATGATACAAAGTGTTTCTTACCCGGTTCCATATTTTGGCTCACTTGGTTTTTGTTGGATTTGGCCACGTTAAAAATGTCGTCTACGATCATGCTATGATAGCCGTTATTCCGGAGTATAATTTGAATTATTCCATCCAATGCAAGTCCAGTGCACTTCACTAAGATGAAATGAGTGAACAAGTAGCAAGAAATAACTGTAGCAATAATGAAAAAAAGCCACTAACATAATAGTGGTACTTGTAGTTCAAATTTAGGAAACCCAAAACATTACAGTAGTTTTCACTCCATATCTTCCTAGTATAAAAACGACACCTTTCCTCTGAGTGTGACCTCACTGACATGAGGGTTGGTGTTATGCAGCACCTACCCACTTTTTCTTGTTTGCATAAACAAACATGCAATTGCACTCACTTCTTTACACTCAGTTTCTGGATGCCGGTTGTCCCACACACAACTCAGCGTACCTCAATATTTTGTCAGTACTAATCGGCTTCTGACTAGAAGTGAAGTACAGTGAAATGATTTTTCTATGTGCTTTCTCTTTCATTTTCTAAATTTATGTGTATAGACTTACATTTAAGAGTGTAATCTTCCTCTGTCTGAATCATGACAGTCATTAGTAATTTTTTTTTTCTTTTTTTTTTTGGCAGTTGGTAGAGGTTAGTAGGCTCACTCTCGCGTTTTTGAAAAATGTTAAGTTTGATAACTGGGTATTTATGTTGTCTATACCATTACATTGTTTTAGTTAGTCTGACTTGTATAATCATTGGAGAAAGATGAACTGAGAAAGGTAGAGAAATTTATGTTGTTTTTATTGATCTGGAAAAAGCTTTCAACAGAGTTCAGTGGAAAAAGTTGATGGATATTTTGAAGAAGAAGGTAATAGATTGGAAGAAGAGAAGTGATACAGAATCTATATTTATAGCAGAAAGTAAGAGTAAGGATTGAAAATGAAATGTTGGAAGGAAGCAGCATTGGAAGGGTTGTTGCCTCTTCCCTTCATTGTTTAAGTTATATTTGGATGATATTATTGCTAAATGTTGACCCATATGAATGTGGGAGAGAAAATGAGGAAGGATGTGATTGATTCCAGTGAAAGAAATGGAATGACTGTGTGCAACACGTGATTCCGTAAGAAGAACAACCAAAAGATAATGAGATATGTGATAGATGAAGACGGCACTGATTACTTTCTGGCAGAGAAGAAAACTGGAGAAAGTTGATAGATGTAACCACATTCCCAGGGGAAGCTTTTGATTAAGGCCATCAAGTGGTAATGGCAAAACTGAAGTTCAATAAATTGGAAGACATAAAGGAAGAAAATGTAAAGAAAATAAAACTGTGGAAACTAAAGGATAACATGGTACAAGATAAGTTTACGGAATTACTTAAGCTCAAAATCCCTAGCAATGGAAGTGGCAAAGTATTGTGACCGAAGGTCGGACTGGGTTGGGAGCGATTCGGGAACAACCGACCGACCAAGCGTCACCACTAACGATCAAAACGAGACCACAGAGGTGACAAACAATGGCAACAACTAAATGGAAAAGACAGACCAAAGCATAAGCCAATCGAGACCAAGACGGAGTCAAGTACGGTGCCAGATAACAACAGAATGCCTGGACGTATACAGAGCGCAGTCAACACACGACTGAGGAGCGAGCTGCGGCTCTGGGCTCTAAATAGTGCGGCTCTCTGCGCAGATGACCGGCGCAGTAGGTGTGCCACTGCGGGCAACGCTCTAGTGGCGATGACAGCGCTCGCAGGTTGTGCGCGCCGCCTATCGGCCGCTGTCACAGTCCATGTGGTCTGGCGGGCTCTAGAACTCATACCAGACAAAGTAGAAGTTGAATGGAGTCTAGAAGAAACACTCGTAAGCTCTGCTGAGAGAACCTGTGGCAGTTTGTCAAGACGGGTAAAGGAAAAAGAGACAAAATGGTGAAATGAACAGATGAAGGATTCCTTTAAAAAAAAGAAGAAGAAAGCCTGGGATGAATGGAACAGAAACCAAACAGAGGAAAGTAAAAATATGTATTATATAACAGTGGTATCAGAAGGGAAAAAGTGGTAAATTCACCTGAGAGTTGGAAAAATATGTTAATAGTGGTAAAAGGATGCTATATGAAATTATTTATATTATAGTGTAACACACACACACACATGTGAAAGCAGAGAGAGCTATTTGCACAACCAGAGGAGAAAAGGGAAAAATCTACAGAGTACTTTAATAAATTAATGAACGTGAAGAACAGCATTGGAAAGGGAATACATGTAAGGCAAGAGACAGGTTTCTGAAAGAAGAGGAGGATGTAATGCTGTTAGGAGTACAACTAGCTCTGCAAAAAATGAAACCAGGAAAGGCACCTGGGATAGATTAAGTTACTGTGGAGATAATAAGGTAGCAGGACCACTTAGGCTACTTACAGTGGCTATATAGACTATCAGAAGAAAAAACAGAGGGCAAGGGGCAAATCCATATTAAGGGACAGGATATTGAAATAGTGGGCAAGTTTAAATACCTGGGAAATGAATTAATGGAGAATGCTCATCTAGAGGCAGAAGTTAGTAAAAGAATACAATAAAGCCAGTGGCGTAACTATGGAGGGGGGGGGTGAGGGGGATAGAACCCCCCCCCCCCCCCAAGAACCCGAAGAGAAAGAAAAAAAATCGTATAACAGCAATCTGGTAAAGGTAAAGATTGGATCTTGGGGTGTTTTACCATAAGCTTTCATTGGATGGGAGTGAATTAGTTTCTTCAACGAGAGTGGTAGATGGTAGTCTCTCTAGAAACTTGACTAAAATTTTGCTCGTCAAGCAGATCTATCTCCCCCCCCCCCCCCCCCCAAAACCAAGTCCTAGTTACGCCACTGAATAAAGCAGTGCATTTTATTAGTGTGAGAGAGGTTTTAGTAAGGGGTAGGTGTAAGTTAGTTCTATACAAGACCTACTTCAAACCCATACTAGCATATAGATTGGAGACTTGGACATGACTATAAGAGAGGAGAGTAAGATACAAGCCAGCAAAATGAAGTTCCTGAGAAGTGTGGTAAGGAAGACAAGGAGAGACAGAGTGCAAAATAAAGCCTTTAGGAAGGAAATTTGAGTGGAGAAGTTGAATAAAAGAATGCAAAAGAACATTACAATGGTTTGGGCATGTGAAGAGGATGGGAGAGGAAAGAAAACCTGAAAGAATGATGGAGTTTAAGATTGAGGGCAAAAGGAAGATCGAGAACAAGATGGATTGACACAATTAAGACAAGTTTAAGGTGTAAAAACCTGGTATGGAAGCAAACAGTGGAAGATGAATGGTGGAAGTACCGAGGAAAGAGAAGAAGTACCATTGATACCCTGACCAGATATTTGATAGAGGAGACATGAAGAAGGGGAACCAGAATAAGTTGATAATTTATTCTTTTTAATGACCCAAAGACTTAAGATGGTTTGATTGCAGGAATGTTCAAAGAAAGCTTGATAAAATTTCAGAAATGTACCCAAAGCATACAATTGTAATTGTGGTGATTTTAACTTATCCTCAATATGTTGGCAAAAATACAGTTTCATGTGCAGTTTCACCCCCATACCACCTAGTATGCGCTTAGAAGTTTCTTTCTGCATTTCCGGTGAGTGCAGATGTTTACTGAAATTCCCACAGCCAGTCATTAATCCTACTATTAATTTAATCTGTGTCCTGTACAAGCTCAGAATTGCAGAAATTATCTTGACTTAACTTGATTTGGTGCATTTTTTTTTTTTTTTTTTTTTTTTTTTTTTTTTTTGATCTATCAAGACGACCACATGGGATCACATTTTGATATTTATATTATAGAGGGAAAACAAATATTAAGACGAAAAATTCCTAACAGGAGAAATTATATAAAAAAATAGATGAAGATTACTCACCAGGCGGAGGAGCACAGGTGTGACAGCATCACAAATAAATAAACACACACACACACACACACACACACACACACACACACACAAGCTTTCGCAACCCAGTTAACTTCTTCAGGCAGAAGGAAGGAGAGGGAAAAGGAAATAATGAGGGTTTTAAGGAAGGGAGTACGGAGCCATTCCAATCCCGGGAGAGGAAAGACTTACCTTGGGGGAAGCCCGGGACTGGAATGGCTCCTTACTCCCCTCCTTAAAACCCTCACCATTTCGTTTTCCCTCTCCTTCCTTCTGCCTGAAGAAGCAACTGGGTTGCGAAAGCTTGCATTTGTGTGTGTGTGTGTGTGTGTGTGTGTGTGTGTGTGTGTGTGTGTGTGTGTGTGTGTATTATAGAGGGAAACTTTCCCGGTGGGATAAACAAAAATAAAAAATAGAAAAGAGATGACTTACCAAAAGGACCGGCTCATCGATAGAAACAAATAAAATCACACACATACAAGCTTTCGCCACCACTGGCAGCTTCTTCAGGAAAAAGTAGAAAAAAAGGGGAGGATACACAAATAACCCACATGCCCAGGGCCTCGCTGCGATGGAGTATTTCCTTTCACGCCGACCACCCACTTCCCTACCTAAAACCTCTTTCCTTAATACCCTAGCCAGCTTCATCCTAACCCACAACTTCTTCAACTTTGAGGGCCAGACATACCAACAACTAAAGGGAACAGCCATGGGAACCAGGATGGCCCCCTCGTACGCAAACTTATTTATGGGACGCTTAGAGGAAGCCTTCCTGGACACCCAAGCCTGTCAACCCAAAGTTTGGTACAAATTCATTGATGACATCTTCATGATCTGGACTAACATTGAAGAAGAACTCCAGAATTTCCTCTCCAACCTCAACTCCTTTGGTCCCATCAAATTCACCTGGTCCTATTCCAAATCCCTTGCCACGTTCCTCGATGTTGCCCTCCATCTGTCCAACGGCCAACTTCACACATCTGTCCACATTAAACCTACCAACAAACAACAGTACCTCCATTATGACAGCTGCCATCCATTCCATATCAAACATTCCCTTCCCTACAGCTTAGAACTTCGTGGCAAAAGAGTCTGCTCCAGTCCCGAATCCCTGAACCAGTACGCCAATAACCTAATAACAGCTTTCACATCCCGCAGCTATCCTCCTGATCTCGTTCAGGAGCAAATTACCAGAGCCACCTCCTCATTCCTCCAAATCCAGAACCTTCCACCAAAGAATCCCAGAAGTGCCCCTTTTGTCACCGGATACTTTCCGGGACTGGAGCTTTTTTGCTTTCTACAGTATGTCTGCCTAGGTGTACTTGTGTCTGTGTGAATGTGTGGGTGTGTGTGCATTTGTTTACCCTCCATTTTTTCCCCCAAGGTAAGTCTCTCCTCTCCCGGGATTGGAATGGCTCCTTACCCCCTTCCTTAAAACCCTCATATCTCCTTTTCCCTCTCCTTCCCTTCTGCCTGATGAAGCAGCTAGGCTGCGAAAGCTAGCGTTTGTGTGTGTGTGTGTGTGTGTGTGTGTGTGTGTGTGTGTGTGATATATTATAGGAGGAGACCTTCTAGGTGGGAAAATGGTATAAAATAAAGATTTTTGACTTACCTAAAGTACAGGCTTGTCGATAGAAACACGAAACACAAAAACACACAACCATTCGAGCTTTCGCCACCAGTGGTGGCTTCTTCGGGAAAAAGAGGGAGGAAGGATATGGATATGGATATGGATTGTGTGTGTGTGTGTGTGTGTGTGTGTGTGTGTGTGTGTGTGTGTGTGTGTGTGTGTATTTGTTTACCTTCCTTTTTGTCCCCTAAGGTAAGTCCTTCCACTCCTGGGATTGGAATGGCTCCTTTTCCACTTCCTTAAAACCCAATCCTTCCCTTTCTCCTCTCCTTCCTCCCTCTTTTTCCCGAAGAAGCCACCACTGGTGGCGAAAGCTCGAATGGTTGTGTGTTTTTGTGTGTTTCGTGTTTCTATCGACAAGCCTGTACTTTAGGTAAGTCAAAAATCTTTATATATATATATATATATATATATATATATATATATATATATATATATACAAGGAGACTTTCCCAGTAGGAAAAATATGTATAAAATAAAGATTTTTGACTTACCTAAAGTACAGGCTCGTCGACAGAAACATAAAACACACACAAAAACACACAACCATTCGAGCTTTCACCACCACTGGCAGCTTCTTCGGGAAAAAGAGGAAAGAAGGAGAGAAGAAGGGGAAGGATAAGGGTTTCAAGGAAGTGGAAATGGAGCCATTCCAATCCCAGGAGTGGAAGGACTTACTTTAGGGGACAAAAAGGAAGATAAACAAATGCACACACCCTCACACATATCCACATGCAAACACACCTAGGCAGACATTTGTAGAAACCAAAGAAGTTGAACAGAGATACCACTTAAGCAGAGGCTCTGTCCACAGAACCGAGGCAAAGACGTTAAAGATGGTGGGCGGGAATTCGAATTTAGCGGAGGTTGAGACCAGGTGGGCAACGGGAAGAGATAATGTGTTAAAGGGCGAGTTCCCATCTCCGGAGTTCTAAAAGACTGGTGTTGGTGGGAAGTATCCAGATAACCCAGAACGTGTAACACTGTGCCAAGATGTGCTGGTCGTGCCCCAAGGCGTGTTTAGCCACAGGGTGATCCTCATTACCAACAAACACTGTCTGCCTGTGACCATTCATGCGAATGGACAGTTTGTTGCTGGTCATTCCCACATAGAATACTTCACAGTGCAGGCATGTCAGTTGGTAAATCACGTAGGTGCTATCGCAAGTGGCTCTGCCCTTGATCGTGTACACCTTCCGGGTTACAGGACTGGAGTAAGTGGTGGTGGAAGGGTGCATAGGGCAGGTTTTACAATGGGGGCGGTTACAAGGGTAGGAGCCAGAGGGTAGGGAAGGCGGTGTGGGGATTTCATAAGGATGGACTAGGAGGTTATGTGGGCGGCGGAAAGACACTCTCGGTGGAGTGGGAAGGTGTGTGTGTGTGTGTGTGTGTGTGTGTGTGTGTGTGTGTGTGTGTGTATACGTGTGTGTGTGCGCGCGCGCTTGTTTGGATGTGTGCGAGTGTGTGTATTTGTTTACCTTCCTTTTTGTCCCCTAAGGGAAGTCCTTTCACTCCTGGGATTGGAATGACTCATTTTCCACTTCCTTAAAACCCGTATCCTACCCTTTCTCCTCTTCTTCCTTCTTTTTCTGAAGAAGCGACCAACGGTTGTGAAAGCTTGTATGTGTGTTTTTGTGTGTGATTTTATTTGTGTCTGTCGACGAGCCTGTCCTTTGGGTAAGTCATCTGTTTTCTATTTTTTATATAAATGTATCCCACCAGGAAAGTTTCCTTCTATATGTATCCTTTTTTCCTGAAGGTAAGTCTTCCCTCTCCCATGATTGGAATGACTCCTGACCCACTCCTTTAAAACCCTCATCCTTTCCTTTTTCCTCTCCTTCCCTGCTCTTTCTGATGGAGCAACCTTAGGCTGCGAAACTTCAGTTTTGTGTGTGTGAATGTGTTTTTTTAAATTTTTATTTGTGTATCAACGAACTGATGCCTTCTCGCCTGGTACGTCCATCTTTCTGGTGGGAAAAATATGTATAAAAAATAGAGATCGTTTAACTTACCCGAAGTACAGGCTCGTTGACAGATACAGAAACATAAATAAAAACACACACATACAGAAAGATTCAAGATTTTGCAACCACCAGCCGCTTTATCAGGAAAAGAGGAAGGAAGGCAGGAGGAGGAAAAAGGGAAGAATGCGGGTTTTAAGGGAGTGGAAGGACTTTCTTTGGGGGAAAAAAGGAAAGGTAAACATGGATGCACGCACGCACATGCACACATACACACACACACACACACACACACACACACACACACACACGTGTGTGTGCGCGTGGTGGAGTGGGAAGGATGTCATGAAGGATGGATCTCATTTCAGGACTGGATTTAAGGGAGTTGTATTCTTGCTGGAAAGCCAAATTCAGAGTCCGATCCAGTGCCAGTACGTATTGGGTGACAAGAGGGGCACTTTTGGGGTTCTTCTGTGAAAGGTTCTGGGTTTGGGGGCATAAGAAAGTGACCCTGGCAATTGGCTTCTCTTCCAGATCAGGAGGATAGCTGTGGGATGTGAAAGCTGTTATTAGGTTATCGATGTACTGGTTCAGGGATTAGGGACTGGAGCAGACTCATTTGCCCCGAAGACCTAAGCTGTCAAAAAGGGAACGTTTGATGTGGAATGGATGGCAGCTGTCATAATGGAGGTACTGTTGTTTATTGGTGGGTTTGATGTGAACGGATTTGTGAAGTGGGCCGCTGGACAGTTGGAGGTCGACATCAAGGAAAGTGGCATGGGATTTGGAATAGGACCAGGTGAATTTGATGGGACCAAAGCAGTTGAGGTTGGAGAGGAAAGTCTTGAGTTGTTCTTCACTGTGAGTCGAGATCATGAAGATGTGATCAATGAATCTATACCAAACTTTGGGTCGACAGGCTTGGGTATCCAAGAAGACTTCCTCTTAAGCTTCCCATAAATAAGTTTGCGTACAAGGGGGCCATCATGGTTCTCATGGCTGTTCCCTTTAGTTGTTGGTATGTCTGGCCCTCAAATATGAAGACATTGTGGCTTAGGTTGAAACTGGCTAGGGTAATAAGGAAAAAGGTTTTAGGTAGGGTTGCAGGTGGTCGCCGTGAAAGAAAATACTCCATCACAGCGAGGCCCTGGGCATGCGGGATGTTTGTGTATAAGGAAGTAGCATCAATGGTTTCAAGGATGGTTTCCAGAGGTAACAGGTTGGGTAAGATTTCAGGCGGTTGAAAAAGTGGTTGGTGTCTTTGATGAAGGATGGGGGAGTGCACATAATGAGTTGAAGATGTTGGTCTTTCTAGGCAGAGCTTCGTTCTGTGGGGGCTTGGTAACCGGCCACAATGGGCCGGCCTGGATGATTAAGTTTGTGAATCTTAGGAAGTAGGTAGAAGGTAGGGGTGCAGGGTGTCAGTGGGGTCATGAGGTTAATGGAGTCAGGTGAAAGGTTTTGTAGGGGGCCTAAGGCTCTGAGGATTCCTCGAAGCTCAACCTGGACATCAGGAATGGGATTGTCTTGACAAACTTTGTATGTAGTATTGTCTGAAAGCTGATGCATTCCCTCAGCCCCATACTCCTGCCGATTAAGTACCACAGTCGTGATCCCTTGTCATCCAGGAGAATGTTGATGGAATGGTCAGCCCTCAGATCATGGATAGTTCGGGATTCAGCTGCGGTAATGTTGGGAGTTGGATTAAGGTTTTTCAGGTAAGACTGAGAGACAAGGTTGGAAGTGAGTAATTCCTGGAAGGTTTGAAGAAGGTGATTTTGAGGAAGAGGGGGTGGATCTCTGAGGATGGAACTGTTCCAGGCAGGGTTCAATTTGAATGATGTTTTGGGGAGCTGTATCATTAGGAGTACGATTATTTTTCTTTGTGGCAAAGTGATATCTCCAGCAAAGACTACAAGTATAGGATAGTAAATCTTTGACAATGGCTGTTTGGTTGAATTTGGGAGTAGGGCTAAAGGTGAGGCCTTTGGATAGGCCAGAGGTTTCAGATTGAGAGAGAGGTTGACTACTGAATTCTGATGTTGTTGTCCCACATTGTGTGGTTTAGAATTTAGAGGTTTGGGGGGGAGTGGAGCTGGAAGTGGAATATTGTTAACATGCCCTGAAATGAGAGACATCATACCTAAGATCCTACCAACCCCCACCTAAAGTGGTGTTCTATCGCCCACCCAACCTCCAAAACATTCTAGTCCATCCCTATGCCACTCCTAATCCCAACCCCTTACCACAGGGATCATATCCCCGTGGAAGACCCCAATGCAAAACCTGCCCAATCCACCCACCCAGCAGTTCCTATGCCAGTCCTGTCACACGCTTGTCCTAACCCATCAGAGGTCAGGCCACATGTGAAAGCAGCCACGTAATATACCCACTCTGCTGCAATCACTGCTCTGCATTTTACATTGGAATGACGACTAACGGCTCATCATCAGGATGAATGGCCACCATCAAACTGTGGCCAAGAGCTATATGGACTATCCTGTGGTGCAGCATGCAGCGGAGCACAACACCTTGGACTTTAACAGCTGCTGCACCACCCGAGCCATCTGGATCCTTCCCTCCTCCACCGGCTTTTCTGAACTGCGAAGATGGAAGTTATCCGTACAGCACATCCTGCAGTCCTGCAACCATCCTGGCCTCAACCTCAGATAACCTAACACCTTACATTCCATGCTCCACAGCCCCCCCCCCCCCCTCACATCCTTCATTTTCCTTCCGATTCATGCCCCCTTTTTTTATACTGCATCTCATGTTTTGCCTGACTTCGCCTCTGATAGTTGTATCCCCACCCTCATCTTCCCTCTCCACTCCCCCCCCCTCTTCCACACCTTCCCCCTCATCCATCCCATTCCTTCCCCATCCCGTGAGTCAGACTGTGTTGAGCGGCCAGAGATGGCTGAGGTGTGTGGATTAGTGTACCCGAGTGATTGTGTTGATGAATGTTCTCTTTCTGAGGAAGGCAGAGTCCGAAAATTTAGACTTGTGTGTGTGTGTGTGTGTGTGTGTGTGTGTGTTTTTGTGTATCTTTTATTTATGTCTGTCGGCGCCTCAATGTTGGTCTTTACTGTGAGTTATTCCCTATCTCCATATTATTAACATTCCTTACTCGATCTTCCATTGTTGATATGGGTAATAGATGCAGAGCAGCCCAAATGCTGTGCAATTTTATTAGTTCATCTCAACCCTTTCACGCAAACAATGAGATTCATAAAAATCCACTCCTTTATTCTGTGGTCAAAATAAATAAAATTATATATTTCCACATACCTGCCACAGGTACAAAACCAAATGTCAACACGAAGTACAATTGCATTTTGTAAAACAATACAAATACAGAAAAATTCTGAAGACACTGTCAAATTATACATTTGGTAAATGTAGAGCATAACTATCTGTTAATTACCTTCACAGCACTGTCTTCTCACTTCGTATAAGTTAATATAGTGTGCAAAAAAATTAAATATAAAAAATAGACGAAGATTACTCACCAGGCGAAGGAGCACAGGTGTAACAGCATCATAAATAAATAAATGAATACACACACACACACACACACACACACACACACACACACAAATGCTAGCTTTCGCAGCCTAGCTGCTTCATCAGGCAGAAGGGAAGGAGAGGGAAAAGGAAATGATGAGGGTTTTAAGGAAGGGGGTAAGGAGCCATTCCAATCCTGGGAGACGGAAGACTTAGCTTGGGGGGAAAAATGGAGGGTAAACAAATGCACACACACCCACACATTCACACAGACACAAGTACACCTAGGCAGACATACTGTAGAAAGCTTTCTACAGTATGTCTGCCTAGGTGTACCTGTGTCTGTGTGAATGTGTGGGTGTGTGTACATGCTGTAGAAAGCTTTCTACAGTATGTCTGCCTAGGTGTACTTGTGTCTGTGTGAATGTGTGGGTGTGTGTGCATTTGTTTACCCTCCATTTTTCCCCCAAGGTAAGTCTTCCGTCTCCCGGGATTGGAATGGCTCCTTACCCCCTTCCTTAAAACCCTCATCATTTCCTATTCCCTCTCCTTCCCTTCTGCCTGATGAAGCAGCTAGGCTGCGAAAGCTAGCGTTTGTGTGTGTGTTCATTTATTTATTTGTGATGCTGTTACACCTGTGCTCCTTCGCCTGGTGAGTAATCTTCGTCTATTTTTTATATTTAATTTTTCCTGCTAGGAATTTTTCATCTTAATATTCGTATTAATATAGTATGCCACATACATAAAAATTAATTTTAAAAATAAAGTACCACACTGAAAATGTAAACAATAAATTATTTATTGAAAAATGTTAGAAAACTTACAAATATATGTACAATTCTTCTCAAAACATTCTTGGGATAAATACAAATCTCTCAAAATCCAGTACAACTCTGAAGTTACTTATTCATTTTCAACTTTAAAAGAGTCATTACTGACATCTTCAACAATACAACACATTTTTCTATATTTACAAAATTAAAGTGAATAATGATATTAGAGTGCATGCTGAAAAGTTATGGTACTATTTTTCTTTTTTTAAATTCTATTCTCAATGTTGTGCAAATTTTCCATTTTAAAGATGCAAGTTGTACGCCTGTGCTGCAAAATGGCTCCAAACTGTCATATGTCTCATAGCAGCAAGGGAAGTAGCTTCATCAGTAAGTGAGAAATAGGGTGCTGTAATAAAATTTGTAACTGCAAAATACACACTTCCAATTAAAATCCATATAACAATGAAAGTTGTGTACAGTGATAACTACATCAACATCAGAAATGTGGGACAATAAGTTATTCATGCTTGTGATGAAGGAAATAGCGGTGCTAACCTTAAGTGCACGACAGAGCTCAGAATAGACAACAGCCCCATGAACCACAGACATTGCCGAGGTGGGGTGGCTTGCGTGCCTCAACGATGCAGATAGCCGTACTGTAGGTGCAACCACAGCAGAGGGGTATCTGTGGAGAAGCCAGACAAACGTGTGGTTCCTGAAGAAGGCAGCAGCCTTTTCATTAGTTACAGGGGCAAAGGTCTGGATGATTGACTGAGCTGGCCTTGTAACATCAAATGTGGCTTTGCCACACAGCTACTGTGAACGGCTGAAAGCAAGGGGAAACTACAGCCGTTACTTTTCCCGAGGACGTGCAGCTCTACTGTATGGAAATATGATGATGGCATCCTCTTGGGTAAAATATTCTGGAGGTAAAATAGTCCCCCATTCGGATATCCGGGCAGGGACTACTCAGGAGGATGTTGTCATCAGGAAAGACAATACTGGCATTCTACGGATCGAAGCATGGAATGTTAGACCCCTTAATCGGGTAGGAAAATTTAAAAAGGGAAATGGATAGGTTGAAGTTAGATATTGTGGGATTAGTGAAGTTCGGTGGCAGGATGAACAGGATTTCTGGTCAGGTGAGTACAGGATTATAAATACAAAATCAGTTGGGGGTATCACAGGATTAGGACCGATAATGAATAAGAAAATAGGAATGCGGATAAACTACTATGAGCAGCACAGTGATCGCATTATCATTGTCAAGATAGATACGAAGCCAACACCGACAACAGTAGTACAGGTTTATACGCCGACTAGCTCTGCCGATGATGAGGAGATCGAAGAAATATATGAGGAGCTAAAGGAAATTATTCAGACAGTTAAGGGAGAGGAAAACTTAATTGTTATGGGAGACTGGAATTCGGTAGTAGTAAAAAGAAGAGAAGGAAAAATAGCAGGTGAATATAGACTGGGCAGGAGGAATGAAAGAGAAAGTCGCCTGGTAGAATTTTGCACAGAACATGATTTAATCGTAACAAACATGTGGTTTAAGAATCACAAAAGAAGGTAGTATACGTGGAAGAGACCAGGAGACACCGGAAGGTATCAGATAGATTTTATAATGGTAAGACATAGATTCCGGAACCAGGTTATAAACTGTAAGACATGCCCAGGGGCAGATATAGACTCTGTCCATAATTTGTTGGTTATGAACTGTAGGCTGAGACTGAAAAAACTGCAGAAAGGTAGGAAAATAAGATGGGACTTAGATAAATTAAAGGAACAACAATTGACAACAACTGACAGAAACAGGGGGAAATAAAACAGTAGAAGGGGAATGGGTAGCATTGAGAGATGAAACAGTCAAGGCAGCAGAAGACAAAATAGGTAGAAAGGCAAGACCTACAAAAAATCCTTGGATATCACAGGAAATACTAAATTTAATTGATGAAAGGAGAAAATATAAAAATGCAGTAAATGAAACAGGCAAAATGGAGTAAAGACGACTAAAAAATCAGATTGACAGGAAGTGTAAAATGGCTAAGCAGGAGTGGCTAGAAGCCAAATGCAAATCTGTAGAAGAATGTATAAGAAGGGGAAAAGTAGATACCGCCTACAGGAAAATAAAAGAGACATTTGGGGACAAGAAAAGCAACTCTACGAATATCAAGAACTCAGGTGGAAAACCAGTCCTCAGCAAAGAAGGGAAAGCTCAAAGTACATAGCTCAGAGTACATAGAGCAGCTCTACAAAGGAAATGAACTTAGAGACGATGTTGTAGCAATGGAAGAGGAAGTAGATCAAGATGAAATAGGAGATACTATACTGAGAGATGAATTTGACAGAGCCTTGAAAGACCTAGGTCGGAACAAGCCCCCAGGAGTAGATGACATACCCTCAGAGCTACTGAAGTCTCTGGGAGAGCCAGCCATGACGAGACTATTTGAAATGGTGTGTAGGATGTATGAGACAGGCGAAATACCCTCAGACTTTAAGAAAAATGTAATAATCCCTATTCCACAGAAATCAGGCGCAGACATGTGTGAAAATTACAGAACCATTAGTTTGATAAGTAATGGTTGCAAAATTTTAACACGAATTATCTACAGGAGAATGGAAAAGCTGGTAGAATCTGACCTCGGGAAAGATCAGTTTGGATTCAGGAGGAACATAGGAACCCGGGAGGCAATACTCACTTTACGTCTTATCTTAGAAGATAGATTAAGGAAAGGCAAACCTACATTTTTAGCTTTTGTAGATTTGGAGAAAGCATTTGAAAATATTGACTGGAATACACTCTTTCAAATTCTGAAGTCAACAGGGGTAAAACATAGGGAAAGGAGAGTTATTTACAACTTGTACAAAAGCCAAACCACAGTTATTAGACTCGAAGGGCATGAAAGGGAAGCGTCAGTTAGGAAGGGAGTAAGACAGGGTTGTAGCCTTTCTCCGATGTTATTCAATTTGTACATCGAGCAGGCGGTGAAGGAAAGCAAGGAAAAATTTGGAACAGGGATTAAAGTTCACGGGGAAGAAATAAAAACATTGTGTTTTGCTGATGACATTGTAATTCTGTCAGAGACAGCAAAGGACCTGGAAGAGCAGTTGAATGGAATGGACAGTGTGTTGAAGAGAGCGTATAAAATGAACATTAACAAGAGCAAAACAAAAATAATGGAATGAGGTCTTAGAAAATCAGGCGATGCTGAAGGAATTAGATTAGGTAACGAAACTATGAAGGTGGTAGATGAGTTTTGTTACTTGGGTAGTAAAATAACATGCGATGGTCGCAGTACAGGGGATATCAAATGCAGAATGGCAATGGGAAGAAAAGCATTTTTGAAAAAGAGAAATTTGCTAACATCGAATATTAATTTAAGGGTAAAGAAGTCTTTTCTGAAGGCATTTGTGTGGAGTGTTGCCTTGTACGGGAGTGAAACATGGACGATAAGCAGTGCGGACAGGAAGAGAATAGAGGCTTTTGAAATGTGGTGCTGCAGAAGAATGCTGAAGATTAGGTGGGTAGATCGCATAACTAATGAAGAGGTACTGAACAGAATTGATGAAAAAAGGAATTTTTGGCACACCCTGACTAAAAGAAGGGATCGCTTGGTAGGACACATTCTTAGACATCGGGAAATCGTAAATTTAGCATTGGAGGGAAGTGGGTGGGGTAAAAATGGCAGAGGGAGACCAAGAGACGCATATAGTAAGCAGATTCGAATGGGGTGGGTTGCCGTGTTTATGAGGAGATTAAAAAGGCTTGCTCAGGATAGAGTAGGGTGGAGAGCTGCATCAAACCAGTCTCCGGACTGAAGACCATAACAACAACAACATCATGAAAACTGACAAAAGTGAACATGATCAGTTTGAGAAACTTGTAAGAGAATATACTTAAATGACACAAACAAAGTTCTGAGGTAAGTGTAGTATATCACAAGAGCACCATTGCTGAAAACAGCAGTACAGAAAACTGTATGCACAGTGGGTGCCTTAAATGCTCACTCCTGACGTGGAACAGAAGTTGGACATCTTGTCAAAAATTTATTCTGCATTGTCAAGAAGATGGGTCTCTTAACTATACTGTGACAGGCGATGAAAGCTGGATTCACTAATTTGACCCCACAAAAAGGTAGCATCAATCATGATCATACGCAGCTTCAATTCTTGTATGTATTTAAACTGGAGGCACATTTCTGCAACTATAAAACTGATTACAGCACACTGTTTCTGACACACAGTTATGGTTATAGCACACAATGGCATGTTACATGCTTCACCTTGGAATGTCTGAACTACTCTTGAGAACAGAATAGAAAAATTACAGGTGTTTCTTTTAAGCATGCCCTCACACTTTGTACTTTTATGCGAGATACAAGTTTTGATATCAGCAGAAAAGATATTTCAAAAACAGTTAAATCCTGAAATGAAAATACTTTCTTATTCAAAACAAAAGATTTTTACAAAGCTGAAAAGAATAATTTAATATGGCTTGATTCAATGGCACATTGCATTTACCGCAACAGATATGAAGTCCAATGTTAACTTCAAATGGTCAAATAAATAAATAAAATGTACATTTCACTTGGTATTGCCAATAATTTATATTGGCAAAGTAAGAACAGTTATATATAGTCTTTAGATTCAATATCCACAGCCACATTTCAGAATGGAAATCCTGTAACAGATAATAAATATTTACAACTAAAAATTCTGGAAATGTGTGAACAGGTCACAGAAATTTTGTACCTTTGAGTAAGTAATCAAAATATTGATTTCCAGGGATATTAAAACATATTCAACAGTTAATGTAAACAAAATAAGTATATAGAATCTCTTAACAAATTCTGAACTATAACTGAGTAAAATTCTACATTAAGAGTACAGACCAGTAATCACACAGGAAATTATGAAAAGCCAATCAAAGAATACAAAACCAATTTTTTGCAATTAGAGAAACAGTGCAAAAGGGTTTCGATTTTGCTGTGACGGTTGCTCAATTTCCATTTTGTGGAGCATTCGAAATTTGTTATTCTATGAACTACGTGGGTTAGGGAAAAATGTGGAAAAACAGTGAGAATATGTATGTTTGAAGATAAATGCAGATGCTAGTCAAGCTTGCAAGGGTGCTGTTGTATGTTTTTTCAACACCTATATCAAATATGACCCATCCTATCTTCAGTGTAATTTTCAACATACCATAGAGAAATTGTTAAATGTGACAAAAACATGGTACCAAAAATGGAAAAAGATTACCAGAAAATTACATCAATAAATAACACCAAGCACAAAAAATAACATCGATTTCAGCCAAAAAATAATACCGGTTTTTTCCTGTCTCTACCCATAACCGCATCAATGACCACTCCATTTTTTGGCAAAAAGTGAAGTTGCACCACTACTGAAATAAGACTGTCATATAAAATTACCTTGCTAGTCCTTCATAAGACTCAGACCCTGCATAAAAACCTATTCCATCTGCCAGCCTGCCAAGAAACTAACTTCCAACACCCAACAGAACTAAAACAAACTTCCAATACTTTTGCTTCGTTATCCATTAAAGGCCTTAATCCTCCTTTCTGTAGGCCTCAATGTGAGCTTCATAACAAAACTCAATCAAGCTGAACTGAAGGGAAACAGTATTTTTGCTGTCAACATCTCTCACCAAAACCATAAAAAATAAACTTTACCTATGCAGTCTAGCATTTCCCTTTCATAACTTTCCCAAAAGTCACCCTCCACTATTGTCAACTGCTCACTTCTGACTTTGTTCCACCTTCCTTTCAGGTCTCTTCAGAACTGCATTCTCCACACAACAAACAGCAGCAGCTTACCATCTTCAAGTAAATTACAACTTGATCATCATATCAACAAATAAAAAGTCTTTAAACCTGGCAGGTCTCATTCACGTACAAGAGTTACTACATTTATATGTCCCTGGAAGTGTAGTCAGATTTCTAATCCCTAGGCTCATCCCAACCCCCCCCCCTCAAATACCTAATATTTCTCACTTCAACTTCCTTCCCTATAACCCACCTCTGCACATGTCTTCTAAACTTGTATATGAGTCACAAATCTACAAATGTAACAACCCACGATGCATTATTATTAACTTTTACTGTCCTCTCATGGAAATAATAACTACTCGGGTTGATCAACCTTAGCTCCAGAAACACAACTACTCATAATGCTAAGGGAAGAACACACACAACTCTGCAACATGGCAATGGGCACTTTAATATTCGCACCAGTTACTGGACCAATAAGATGAGTAACACTAGTTACTCAATATCCCACATTATTTCTCCTTCAGGTTCAATATTTTTTATGATCTAGACCCCACCTCTGCCCTTTACAGCTGTATGACCTCCTCTCCAATTTATGTCACCTTCCTGGGTGTTACCCACCTGATGGTTTTATAAAACCTCCTCCATCCACATAAAGCCTACATACCACTGGCAGCACCTCCACTTTGATAATCTCTCTCTACAACATTTTAGTAGAGGTTATTCAAATATACATATAGTCAATAATGGTTTCTGATGAGGTTTCCGTAACAACTGTGAGTAGTTTGGTACAATGAAGAAGTGTTTATTGACAAACATTAAGTAGGCATAAATAAATATCCTTGAGGTTTCATACATAGGCACCAAAAGTACCAACTGCAGGGGTTGCCACATTTATAATTTCAGTTCATTACAAATTCATAATATTTTTGTACTTAAAAATTATGTTCATGGGGAATTTATGATCTGTTAGCAAGATCCCCATGTTCAAAGTTACCATACTTATCTGCTGCCAAAGACCCTTTTTCGGCCTTGGATGATTTTTTAAGGTTATCCACCCACTATTTCACTGGAATTTCGTAGTTATATTTTTGTTAAAAAATCGTTTCTAAAAAATTTTTTTAACGTTTTTCAAATTTTTTTTTTTTTTCCAGAAAATTTTCATCCAAGTTTTAATATGATTTTATTAAATTTTCTTTCTATTCCATCCCTCGTTACACAACAGGACCCAATCACCCGAACCACCCTATTTGCCAACCTTATACCAAGTATGTACAGTCTTTTTGCAAACATGCATTCACCATAGCCAGACTGCAGTCCCACATTCTTTTCCTCCAGTACTGTTTGACATTTTGAGCAATCCCCAAAGGACTTACTTTAAAAGTTTCCATGTCTGGATATAAACCTTACTTCTATCACTTTCTCCTTCAAATCCAAATTCAACAGCCCTTAGCTGACACTATCTTGTCCTTGAACAGTATGTTGTTTCTTGTAAGCCCCACTACCAACAGCTCCTCTCTTTCTTTAAAATACTTCTCCTCTCAGCATATGGCTCAATCAACATACTCTGATACATCATACAACAAGCCAACGGTAAACTTGAACTGTATGCCACACAGCACCTAAGAAAATTATCCACTTTATTGATCCATAATCTCAGAAGTGGTGCCCCTCTTCCCATCATCCACAACTACCCATCACAACACCTTACTCAACAAGCCCCCAATCCCCTTATAGGCAACAAACCGAGTTTGGCATAACCTACTGAATCTTCCAATCCCAGCACACACCCCAACAAGAACCAATCACAACCATCACCACAAGCAAACACCACACCAATTCCAATTCAGTCCTTAAACTGTCATGCAAATCCCCCTCTATGGCAGATACACCTGTCCTGTCGAAAGGCTTAATGTTCAGTCCCACACCTAAATTCAACCACAAAGCCCTGGTCAAGGATCTCCTCTCATTCACCCATAACATCAACTGCAAATACCACTTCACCAAGTCACAACCCCTAGTCACAAGCCACTGTTGAGCCATGTCTTGAACAATTCCGACCCCCCTCCCAGAGATCCTCCTCCTCTTCTCCAAAACCATCCCTTGCAAGCATTACAGGAATTCCTCACATCCAGCTTTGCCTTCTAATCCTTCCTGGAACATATGAACTACTCATAACATCAGCTCAGTTGAACCCAATGCTATCCGAAGGCTGAAAGCAGACAGTTCCATTGTACTTCTCCCAGCAGATATGGGCTCCACAACTGAGGTGCTTGATTGAGGGGAGTATTTGGCAGAGGGCCTGTGTCAACTCTCTGACACCTCTACCTACAAACCTGTTCCTCATGAGCCCATTCCTTCAGTCCACGCTGAACTACAAAAACCCTAGGCCCCTTAAAAGGTCTCACCACTGTCTCCTTAAAACTTCTCTCTCCAGCTAAACCACACACCCCTACCTTCTACCTACTCCCTAAAATACATAAAGAGAACCAACCTGGTTGTCTCATCATAGCCGAACTGAACATATCTCAGCTCTGGTAGACCAACACATTTAACCTATAACCTGCAGGCTCCCATCCTTCATCAAAGACACAAACCACTTTCTGGAACACCTCAAATCCATTCCTATCCCCTTCCCACCTGAAAGTTTCCTTGTCACCATAGATGTCACATCCCTCTATACCAAAATCCCCCACACCCATGGTCTATCGGCCCTAGAACACTACCTTTCTCAATGCACGCCTGAAAGCCTCCCAAGAACTTCATTCCTTGTCACACTTGCTAATATCATCCCCAGCCATAATTACTTCACCTTTGGTGGATACACCTGCAAACAAATCAGAGGGGCAGCTATAGGAACCAGGATGGCCCCTTCCTATGCCATTCTCTTCACGGGTCACACTGAAGAGTCATACCTTAAGATACAGCAGTTGCACCCCCTGGTTTGGTATAGTTTCATAGATGACATCTTTGTGTTCTGGTCTCATGGTGAAGAAACCCTTCTGAGCTTCCTTCAAGACCTTGACTCCTTCTCTAACTGTCCTTCGCTAGAACTCAAACCACCTTCCTCGGTGTTGACCACCTTGTTGAGTCCCACATCCATACCTCAGTACATATTAAACCCAAACACAAACAATAGTACCTCCACTTTGATAGCTGTCATCCCTTCCATATTAACACTAGAAGTATCAGGTGGGTCATTTTTGACCCAGCGGGTGTTTTGAGAGCCCTACCAACCACAATATTCATCATAGGACCAAACCCTCTCATAAGTTTTAATCATTTATAAAGATATATAACTAACCATAATTTCACCCCTCAAGGCCACCTAGAAGTATGAAAATTTTATCTGTTATACCATTAGAACCAGGTGGGTCATTTTTGACCCATACACAGTTTAACACAATCTGATATCAGCAATGCCAGTTTTTAGATGAGAAATTATTTCTGGACATGTCTCGACATTATTCACAATATGTTGGAGCATGTTATGAAATTTTATGCAAAATAAATAAATAAATAAATAAAATAAAAATAAAAACTTGAGGATCGGTTGAAGCCTTATATCAGTATGGTTTTGGTTTTCTGTAGTCTGGCACCATGCAGACCTATGAAGTGGCAGTGGGTAGTCACCGAATAACCACACCTCTGTCTGAGGGACTGCAGCACACATTGGCGTGTTGTCCTTACAAAGGTTTAATGGCTGTGTATCTCTGCCTTTGGTCAAGATAAGTAGGCTCAGTCATTCCACGTGCCAATGAAATCAGCTTGTTGTTTATTGTGGTGAGTTTGTGCCACTGGAGTTACGATCCCAAGGTAATGTGTTCTCAAGAACTCTTGACTTTCTCTGCCATAGACTTTTCACCGACAAAAAAAAGGGATGATTCTGGTAGCGAAACAAATGCAGAAGACGATAACAACTTTCTTCCAGTGGAAACTGCTGACTCAGATGTATCAAATGATTGGCAATCAGAATCTGAAACATCTGACAATGTTTTACCTCATGCACAATGTAAACGTGTACCATTCTACTCCAATTTTTAAGGGTACACAGAATGAGTTTTTCAATGAAAAAATCGATTTTTGGACAGATGCATTTTACAAAAATTTAGAGTCTCCCATTTAAAACCATGTATAAAAGATTGAGATGACATGCATAGAAGTATTTTAAATATTTTGTTTTTTAAGGATTTCGACACACAATGTTCCAACCTTGCTTATGAGACTCGAAATATACGTGATATAGACAGCCATTCCAGAGATATAATTGTGCACAAGAGAGTTAGCTTTTCTGTTGGCTACACTGCTAGACAGTTGACAACAGTTTCAGCACCATTTGTACTGTTTCCTTTGTGAGTACATCCATGTCCTTGTTGTGAAAGTCACATTTGGAGAACTCATTGAGTTTTTTCCCTTCAATATGCCAAGACCTAGTCTGAAGGTATTTAGAAAGTGTGCACCTTGGCACAAGAAAGTGTACTCAGAATTCGCCTGATTCCTCTTCATCTGTATTTGATGTCCTAGTAGCGACTAACCTCAACACTGGTAGTAATACATTGAATTATGCTGCTGCTGCTGCTGTTACCACTACATGGGAAAGTGCTTCAAGAAGAAAACTAGCTGGAATTGAAGAAGAATACAAGATACTAAATGCTGGGACTAAAAAATATGAGAATTAACGTCTCTTTATTCTCAGACGTTTTAGAGAACAGTGTGTGCTGCAAACAATGTGGAAAATGTGGTGTTTCACTGAAAACAAACTTACATGTAGGACTTGCTTGTGACTTAGAGTTGATATGCAGTTACTGCAAACACGGTGGTTTTTTTTTTTCCCCCCTCTCTCCAATTCCTCATGTTACTGCAGATACAGGTAAACTATATGATATAAAAATTAGACTGGTTTACAAATTACGGTGTATAGGAAAGGGCAGGGCTGCATGTACCATGCTGAATGGTGTAATGAACCTCCATGCTCAACCTTTAAAATTTAACAAACACATAATTGCAATAGGCTCTGCTGTTGAAGATGTGCCACAGGAAAATGTTAAAGATGCTGTTGAGAAGCAGTTGTTGAAAATAATAATAACAGAGATTTGTCCATAGCTTTGGATGGAAGCTGGCAGAAGAGAGGCCACACACCTCTGAATGCTATAGTAACAGCTACAAATGTGAAGATGATGATAGGGGGTTTTTGGGCGCTCAACATCTAGGTCTTCAGTGCCCTATCAAATTAAAGAATATAAGGACCAACAAGTGTGAACAGTAAGTAGACAAAGGACAGCGATCCAGCAAGTAACACGTGCAGCTGAAGTGAAATACATAGGTGAACAGTAGACTTGAAGCTGGTGAATTATTTTTTTTTTTTTTTTAGGTCGCGCAACTTCTACGGTCATTAGCGCCCAATAAAATTACTAAGCTGAGGAACACAGCCAGCTGACCACAGCAATATAAAAGGTTGAGCCAGCCACAATGCAACATATTAAAACCTCCAGCCTAAACGTTTAGGCCAGAGTTGGGACAAATCACAACATTTTAAAACTTTGCACACACACGCTTTGTCATTACGTAAAATAGAGGGCAAATCTGCACCAAGATTCGCCGCAACTCTCTGTGTACAATATAAGTAACATTCAATTAAAATGTGGCGGACCGTAAGCTGCACGCCACAGGCATCACACAGCGGGGGCTCCTCACGTCGGAGTAGGAAACCATGCGTCAGTGGACAGTGCCCAATGCGGAGGCGTGTAATGGCAACTTCATTCCGCCTAAGAGATCTGCACGAGGAATGCCACGGACGGACAGTGGGTTTCAGGTAACGCAGCTAATTGTGAATCACTGAGAGCCAATCTTCCTCCCACAACTGCAGGGACCACAGCCGCAACAAGGAAGTAATATCCCGCAAGTGAACAGGGCACTGTGTCACATCAGGGGCGCTGCAGGCCTCTTTAGCAGCCCGATCTGCATCTTCATTACCCTGAATGCCCACGTGTCCCGGCACCCAGCAAAACAACACGTTCTTCCCCCGACGCTGAAGGAAGGCCTGTTCGTCACGTATATGCTGCAGCAAGGTCTCAGACAGATATAGCTCGTCCAACGACTGCAGTGCGCTCAGAGAATCAGAGCAGAGAAAAAATAGGCTGCCCCAAGCACGGCATAGCTGCTCTAGTGCCTTCCAGATTGCATGGAGCTCTGCAGAGAAAACAGAGTAATTCTCAGGAAGGCGAATCTTGGTGACACGGTCGGGGAACACAACCAAACATCCGACTGAGTCCCCATACTTGGATCCATCAGTGTACACAACTGCGAAATCATGATGCCTATTTAAAACAATTGAAAACAACGAGTGATAAGTAAAATCTGAAGTTTGGTCCTTCCAAAAACCCACCAGGTCTAAAATAATCCTTGGCCTCTGGAGAGTCCAAGGTGGGACCATGTCCCAACCTCTATGTAAAACATTATAATCAGTCAGTCCCATTTCTAAAAGGAAAGCCTTTGTGCATATCCTATATGGTCTTGTCGCTCTTTGTCGAGTATGAAATAGCCTTTCCATCGAAGCCCTAGCAACAGTGAAGTATGCCGGTGTGAAAGGTGTGGACAGTGTTTTATATGGCCGTCGTCTTACGTGCAGTGGCGGCTCTGCAGCCTCAGCACAAAGACTAGGTATGGGGCTTGTCCTAAATGCCCCAGTGGCCAGCCGAATCCCGGCATGGTGTACCACTCCAACATCTTTAAATACAAAGGGCATGCAGACCCATACACTGCGCACCCATAATCGAGACGACATCGCACAAAGGCTCTGTAAAAACCAGAGCAAACAGATTCTGTCTGCTCCCCAAGAAGTGTAGCTAAGACACTTTACAATCACCAGTGCTTTGATACACCTTGTCTTCAAGTCCTTCAGGTGGGGCAACCATGTCAGTTTAAAATCGAACGTGAGGCCCAGAAACCTCACTGTGTCCTTAAAACGCAGGACATAGCCCTTCATCCACAGTTCAGGTAGATTAAAAACACTACGTGAATGGTTAAAAAGCACACACACAGACTTCTCGGTTGAAAACTTAAAACCAGTCGTCCCTGCCTATTCATCCAACCACCAGAGGGTTAACTGCAACTGACGTGTAGTCATTGCCAGATTGGATGAAGAGCAAAAGACAGAAAAGTCATCCACAAAAACAGAACACTGCACAGGACTTTTCACGACAGAAGTAATACTGTTAATGGCTATTGCAAACAAGGTCACACTTAAAACACTACCCTGATGGACTCCGTTCTCCTGCTCAAATCCATGTCACTGACCCGATATCGAAAATAATGAGGGGAAAGGAAGGACAGAATAAAACGGGGAAGACAATCACGAAAACTCCATTTGTGGAGCTGCCGAAGGATAAGATGCCACCAAGTAGTATCATAGGCCTTCTCAAGATAAAAAAATATACTCAAAAGATGTTGCTGGCACAGGAATGCCTGTTGTATATCTGCCTCCAGGAAGGCCAGGTTATCAAAGGTCGAGCGATATCTCCTGAACCCCACTGAAAGTGGCTGAGGAGCTGTCTGGATTTCAGCATCCACACAAGGTGGCGGTTTATCGTCCGCTCTAAAGTCCTTCCCACGCAGCTGGTGAGAGCAATGGTATGGTAACTACTTGGGCTGGTTCGGTCTTTCCCTGGTTTTAAAATAGGAATTAAAATGGTCTCTCGCCATGAGTTGGGGAAATGGCCTGACACCCAGACAAAATTAAAAAGACTGAGGAGGATTTCTTTGTTTTGCCTTGTGAGGTGTCATAACATGATGTAATGAATACCATCACGACCTGGGGATGTGTCACGGGACACGGACAATGCAGAATCCAGCACCCACATGAAAAAGGGGCAGTTATACTGTTCATCACTGTTGGACCAGAAGTCCAAAATACCCCTCTCAGCAGCCACCCTGTGGCGCAGAAAAGCTGGATTGTAGCTGGCGGTGGCAGTAACTGTAACAAAATAGACCGCCATGTTTTGAGCAATGTCTCGTGGGATGGTCTGGAGACTATCATTACCCATTACAGCAGCTACTGGACTCCTGCTACCTCTCCCTGATATCCTCCTAATGGCCTCCCATACAATGGAACTCTTCGTTGAATGGTTAATAGAATTTGCCACAACCTCTTCTTGCTCTCTCGAAAAGTCCGGCGACACTTGGCCCTTGCCACCCGAACGTATGTGAGGTTTTCTGCAGTCGGTCTACACTTGAACCGACGCAGAGCCGCCCATCTGATCCTGATTGCAGATCGGCATTCATCATTTCACCAAGGAACTGGATGCCGTTTTGCTTGCCCTTATGACCATGGAATGGATACAGTGGCAGTGTATTGGATCTTAGCGGTAATCTGATCCACCCATTCCTGGACGTTGTCGTGGGGTTCGAAAACAGTAAGTCAACTGTAAAGTATCCAGTCTGCCCTGCGAAGAATCAATCGAGGCGCTGTCTTTCGGGTCTACTCTCTCTGGAAGGTGAATCCAAATGGGGAAGTGATCACTACCATGGAGGTCGTTGTCCACTTCCCACTGAGTAGAGTGTGTAAGGGCTGGAGAGCAGAACAACAGGAATGGCAGAGAATGACCCTATTGCAGAGCAGAAGTGTGTGCTCTGACCTGTATTTAGAAACTTAGCACTTGAAGACTAGAGAAGTTTCTCACTGCTCTACCCCTGGGGCAGGTGGCGACAGTGCCCCAAAGCACATTATGTGCATTAAAATCCCCGCAGAGGATGAATGGGTGGGGGAGCTGCGTAAGATGGTCTTCCAGAGCCTTTTCACTAAGTGCATCATGTGGTGGCAAATAAAGGGAGAACATAGTCAATCGATGGCGCATATACACTGACATTGCAACTGCTTGTAGGTTAGTGTTGAGAGAGATGGGTTCAGAGTAGTAGGCTGTGTTAATGAAAACAGCCACTCCCCCTCTAGCTCTCTCTCCACTAATTTCGTTCTTTCTGTGGAGAACATATCCGCGTATCTCAGGGGTAACCGAAGGCTTGAAATTCATCTCCTGAAGACATACACAGTGGTCATCCCTGAGATAATAAATGTAGTTCCTCCACATGTGTCCTAAATCCCTGCAAATTCCATTGTAATATGGGAGCCATCTATCAAGAAGGTTTAATTTTCACCCTCTCTTTCTGACGGGACTGGGAGCCCGTAGCCGGTGGAGGATCACCCTTGGAGCGAGATAGTTGCCCCCTGTGGAAAGTCAGCCTTGGGGCGAGTGGACTGCCCCAGAGGAACATCAAACTTCATGGGTTCTGGATCAGATTTGGTTGGTACGTCAAGCCTAATGACGTTGACCTGGTCTGTTTCTTTCTTTTAATCCTCATCTCAGACTTTTCCTTGTCCTTCTTAATCTTTTGCTTCTTGGGCACTTTCACCTCAGTAGTGGTAGCGACAGTTATATGTGGAGTTGGTTCTGGCTTTGAGGATGGCAGGGGCTCGCTGATGTCAGTAGCTGTACCTTGGTCCAACATTTGGGGGGGGGGGGACTATAGATACTAAAACATCTGACGCATTGCACGTGCACTGGCTGGAGCAGGTGTTACTGCCGACACTAGCGACTGTAGTTTGCGTAGGCGCATCAGTTTTCGGAGCTGGTGTTTGAAGAATTGCCACAAAAGAGGTGGTGAATGATGGCGGTTGCATGACCATGTACATCTTTTTCACCTTACCATACGAGATGCACTTTGATGTCTTTGTCTCCTGTATCTTAAGTTCTTCAAGGTACACAACACAGGATCTACTCCATAGGGGGTGGTCCCCAGAACAGTTGACGCATTTAAATGGCGATGAGCAATCGTCCCCTTCATGAGCGACCTCACCACACTTTCCGCAGGTCTGCTGTCCATTACACCCCACGGTGGTGTGCCCAAAACGCTGACATTTGAAGCGGCACATTGGGTTGGGGTAATAAGGCCATACAGTTAATTGAAGAAAACCTGCTTTAACGTGGTCTGCCAGCTTAGGAGTGTTGAAGGTCACTATGAAGCACTCTGACTTGACCAATACGCCCTTCACCGTCATCATAATATTCTGGACATTCACAATACCTTCGGAGGCTTATTCAGCTTTCAGTTCCTCAAGAGGAATTTCAACAAGGTCGTGGCATGTAACTTACTGTAATTTAATGTACTGTGGAGTTCAGTTTCGATGGCATATTCCCCAAGTTTATTGGCATTTTGAAGATTAATGGCCTGTTGGGAGGTAGCTGTCTTAACCAACAATGTACCATTATGCAACCTTTTCACAGATTTCAATTCACCTGCTATGCCCTCAAGACCCTTTTGTATGTAGAATGGTGACACCTTTTCGAATGAACCGTCTTTCTGTTTAATAATCATAAATACATTTTGGTTAGCACCATGTGCTCTGTTACTCATTGCCCGACACTTTTCAGGAAGTGCTTTATTTGGGGGACTGCCTAAGCGAGCCCTCTTTTTGGAACGGGTGTTAGTACCCTCCAGTGGTACACCCATCCCACTGGAAGGTTCGAGGGACAAATTGGAAGTATTCATCTCGGTCCCACGAGTAGCTAGGGAAAGATGTGTCCGCCTAGACAGAGCCCCGCGTGCCTAGGTAAGCCTTATACAAAGAGGTGCGGCAGTATCCCCAGAGGTTGCTCGCTAGTGACTGTTCCACTTCAGCACGTAGCACACCTTGGGATTGAAGGGTTTTTTATAGAGGTTTATACCATCCTCCCGACCTGGGCAGTCAAGCCAAGATCCCCATTTCCTGGTACACACAATGTTCCATAGCCGCGCCAAACAGTGGTCGTTGAAGCATGCTCAGGGTTACGGTGTCTAGAGGACTGGTGGCGCTTACCAGTTCCCAGCTCAGGACCCCAGGTTCACCAAGCCTGTAATCAGCAAATTAATGCTGAGCCCTGAGGGGAGCTACAAGTGTGTGTCGACACTGGTAAGCATTGCAGATGCAAGGATAAAATGAAAAGTAAACATAAAGAGGAGTGCATGGCAAATTACTATGGGTGTAGTGGTGGTAGGAAGTTGCTTCAGTTTGGTAGATACATAAATTATCTCAGAAATGGTGACTCAAAGACTTTCAAAGAAATTGAGGAACTGAGGTCCTATGAGAACAATGTGAACATTTCGAAACTGGAGTGTGTTGGCCATGTTCAGAAAAGGATGGGATCAAGACTTCGATGGCTCAAGGCTAGCATGAAAAGCAAGAAATTGAGGGTTGGAAAAACTTTAGATGGGAAAAAAACAGACTGACAGATACTACAATAGCTCATATTCAGAAGTGCTATGATCTAGCAATAAGACAGAATATAGCAGATGCAGAATTAATGAGAGGAACAGTCTGCGCTCTGTTTTTTCATAGAGCTTCAAACAATGAGAATCTCCAACATGGACTATGTCCAACAGGAGAAGATAATTGGTGCAAGTACAACAGAGGCAAGGTAACTAAGCAACAATACAATCACCCTCATCATCTGCCACCTGCCATAATGGATGAAATAAAACCAATATTCCAAGATCTCGCAGATATTAATCTACTAAAGAAATATCTTCATGACCAGACTCAAAATCCAAATGAGTGTGAACCATGTGATAGGAAATAGACTACCTAAAACTGTGTTTGTGGGTACAAAAACTCTTCAGTTTGGCATTTATGATGCTGTTTCATCATTCAATTAGGGCAATATAACAAAGTGCAAAGTTCTGCAGAAGATGGGGCTCTGTGTAGGATTACGAACTGCTGCAGCTATGCTTCATTTAGACAAGGAAGGAGCAGGCATGCACTGAAGGAAAAACTTCGAAGCTAATTTCCCCTAACTTAAGTTTTTGTGTATAAGGTATATTTTCTCAGGGCCTATTTATAGTAGAAAGATGAAATTTTCTGTAGTTCTTCCTTAAGACCTTCTAATACATATGAATTAAAAGATATGTGAAATTATTTTCTACTAAAGGATGTGTATTTTAAAATACCTATTAAAATGTATAACTTTTTCTAATATTTACAAAAAATAAAAAACTAAACATTATTTTTCCAAAATTATTCAAATCAAATGTCTATAAATCTATCGGACCAAATTGCGTGGTCATCAGTCCGTAGCTTACAAACTACTTAAACCTAGGTAAACTAACCTAATGACAAACATACACACCCATGCCCCAGGGAGGACTTGAACCTCCACGGCAAGCAAGCAAGCAAGACGCTTTAGACCGCTCGGCTACTCCACCGCGGCCAAAATTATGAATTCAGCATAAAAGCAGAACTTATACCCGTGTTCTGTGGATAAAATCAAGAGTATCGTCCAAATATAAAATGAGAAAATGTTTCTAACTTTTAGCTCAATTTAACATTGCAAGCATAGGGCATTTCGTATACCCTTAACCGGTAAGCACAAAGTCCACTGCACATGTTGCTTTGTTCTATTCTTCAAGTGCCAGATTTATGGGTATCCTTATGCAGAGTGACACACATGCTGGATGTCAATTACAATAGTGAGAAGAAACTTCCAAAAACTGTGTAGATTTTTTAATGAAACCAAGGGTGGGATTGGTATAGTTGACCAAATGGCAAAACATTATAGTGGGACCCACCGATAGCCTGTGCATGTCTTTTACAAAATTCTTGACCTAGTAATGATCAATTCTTACACAATTTTTAAGTTACACAAATGTTTCACAGAAACAATTTATTCTCTGAGTAACAGATGAGCTTCCTCTCCCTTGCAAACTGCAGAGAGGAGCCCATGTCCCCTTGCAAGCAGGTGGCACCGGAAATGGCTACAAGAAAACATGTTGCATTTTAGACTCTCGGTACTTACCTAATGTTAGTAAACATAAAAATACTGTATATACTCAAATAATCCAAGCACATTTATTCCTGAATTTATGAATGACAAACTGCGGTGCGCGGATTACTCGAATTTAGGTTGGTATCACTCCATCTGCAACAACAAAACACACGAGGCGGGGCTTACTCCACTTTAAAAACATCCCTTTAGGCCGGCATTACACGATAATATTTTCGATTAAATCTTTGACAAAGAAATATTATAAAATGTTCATAATATTTCTTAGACATAAATCTTCTTCGTGGTGTTAAAAAGGGGTATTATTGTCATCATATTTCAAGATAGCGGATAATAATAATTTTTTATTGTGCGCTGCCTTAGCCGGTCACAAACGTATCGGAGTAGTGTATCTTTCCGGCAGCTTCTTTACTAGCAAGGCTGGCGCATACGAACAGTTGCATTGTTGATGTAAGAATTAGTAGTTTATGGTACCATCTTTCTGATTATAAAGTACATTATCTACTTGAGTTAGGTATTATTACCCACATTGGTATCGGCATGTGACAAAGACTATATATGAAGAAGTCAGGGTTATAGCGATTTCTTGCTACTGTGTTTAAACGATAATTATGGCACGGCGTTGCAGTTACGTTCAAACGCACACACATGTCAAGTAGTAACAGATACATTTGCAGCGGAGAGAAGACAAGCAACTTTTATAATCAAATATACGGCGAGGCGCTACATTTGAGACATTTCTTTGATGAAAAATACATGTATGTCGAAGCTCCTTATTACACTATCAAATATCTTTGACGTAAATACATGACACATACACTTTTACAAAGATATATGACCGTGTAATACCAGTCTCAGCTCCATTTATTTAACAGTTCAGATTCTATAAGTGTTCATTTCAGTGCGTTATTGTGGGTATGTGTTTACAGTAATAGGTAAAATTTTACGATGTTTCTCGCTGGGCTCCAGTGCTTATGTTGGCAACAGATGAACAATGAAGTGTAGAATTGTGTTAATATTTTTCTCGAGCTACAGAGTAAATGTTATTGCTGCTCATTTCACTAGCCACAAAATTGATATGTGCCTGCTCTATGGTTGACAGTTTCTTGTATGCACTCTTTTTTTTTTTTTTTTTTCTTCTTCTGAAAAGACAAATCGTTTAATATAAGTTGTCACGAAAAAACAAATATTGGTCATCTGAGTTGCCGTCATTACCATTGGTGCCAACATAACCACTGCAGTTTGGAAAGAAGCATGGTACAATTTAACACATAAATACATTACAAATGAAATATTTTTCACTTTGTATGAAAACCTTCAGTTGGTAAAATACAAGAATATTATGGGGTTTGTGCAGAATTCGCACGCTCTGGATATGACAACATTACGCGCCTCTCTCTCTCTCTCTCTCTCTCTCTCTCTCTCTCTCTCTCTCTCTCTCTCTCAGTATGACATCAACTGTTTTGATATTTACGTGTCATTTTGAAACTTAATAGACGTGACATCCCAAATGGCTGCCCCCATGTACTTGTTCAAATCCGCCGGGTGGTATCCTGATCAACACAAATCCACGATACTATTATTATTATTTTCTCTTTTCCCTCGTCAAAATTTGAGGTGCGCAGGTTACTCAAGGGCACAGATTACTCGAGTATTTACGGTACTATTACTGGTTGCATAAATTGTATGTTTTGTTATTGTTTTAATATTTCTATACAGACAAACATTGCAAAATTGTTTTGCTTACTTGTTTAAATGATGTTCGGTAGAAGACTGTAGAATTTAGTCAGTAAAACGTAAAATGAAAATAATATTTTCTTCTAAAAATTTACTTTTGACTGTATACTATTGATATTAGAAAACAAATAATATTTTTCTTGTACATTAGAGTCTTCTTGAATGTAATATCAGCATGTAGAAACCCAAAACACCACCCAAATATCAATAAAATGGTAGTTTCCTAATGTAGGTAAAAATGACCCACATGGTACTACTAGGGGTACAGAAAAATCTGGTACTTCTAGTGTTAAATGATCCCTTCCCTACAGCCTAGGCATCCATGGGAAACATATCTGCTCCAGTGATGAATCCCTCACCACCTACAACAGCCTGTACAATGCTTTCCTCTCCTGCAACTATCCTACAGACCTTGTCCACAAGCAGATTTCTCAGGCAGTCCATTCCTTCCCTTCCATCACCAATGTTCTTTACCCCAGACTATACAGAAGCATTCCTTTAGTCACCCAGTACCATCCTGGGCTGGAATGCCTCAACAAATTGCAATGTCAGGGCCATGACTTTCACATGTCATGCCCTAAAATGAGATCACTGCTTCAAAGTATTCCTCCCACACCACCAAGAGTAGTCTTCTGCCGTCCTCCCAACATCTGCAACATCCTCATCAACCGTACAACATCCCAAAACCGCTCTCCCTCCTAGATGGTTCCTACCCCTGTAACCGATCCCAATGCAAAACTTGTCCCATGCATCCTCCCAGAACCAAATACTTCAGCCACACCACAGGAAAAACCTAGCCCCATTCAAGGCAAAGCCACATATGAAACAATGCATGTCATTTACCAACTAACATGTGTCCATTGCACATTCTTTTATGATGATATGACCACCGACAAGTTGGCCGAATGCATGAATGGTCACAGATGGACTGTTTGCCTGGGGAACACCCAGTGGCAGAGCATGTCCTCCAGCATGATTCCAGAGACCTTGGCACCTGTTACACCATACATGCCATTTGGATACTACCACCAAAACACCAATCCCTTAGAGCTACGGAGATGGGAACTTTCTCTCCAACATGTCCTCCCCTCCTGCCACCCAACTGGCCTAAATCTATGCTAACCTCTCCCCCTCCTCCATCCTCAACTCACTAATTCATTACTCCCCCCTTTCCTTCCTCTCATATATGCATTTGAGTGTGGTGTGTGTGTTTGTTCTTCTCTATATATTTCCCTGCTTATCAAAAACATTTTACCTAACCACCATCCCCCAATCAGCATTATTCAGTTAACATCTCATTACTGCTTGATCTAGCCTCTTTGGCCTGGCTCAGTACTAACATACATAACTCTGACTTTCACAATCCCATAACATCATCCATCATTACCTCATGGCCTAGGTCATGAATAACATTCCTCTTCTGTTCCCTTTTTCTATCCTTCTCTCCTACCTGATGAAAGCACCCTGAAAGCTAGTTCTACTGTAGGGCTTTTCTTTTGTGACTATTGGCAGTACAGAACTAAGATAAGTACTGGCCGGCCAATCTGCCTTTTTTGAAGAAACTGTATTTAGTTATATTTGCATGATGGGCTGCAACTATCTAAATAAGTACCCACCATAACAAATAGCTCAAATTTTAGATGTGCATTATTTAGTCATTTATGAAGAATTTCATTTTTTACCATCCATGATTATGGATTTTTGGGTGCCAAAAGTGCTGTTTGTGGACATCAGCAATTCTGTAATTTCTATTTGTCAGAAAATTTTTTACAGCATGTTACAACATGTTCTCAAGATGAAGTTCTCGAGGAACCTTGAAACTTTCAGTATCATTATCCATTTCCATTATCTGTTTCAAAGTTGCAGTACTTAGTCATGTAAAATATGCACATATTACTTAGCCTGAGACATGAAAGTTTTACTGAGGTATTTAACATATGGCAAGGATTTTGAGGTCATCGCAAATCTTCTAAAGACCTTTAAAGTATTATAGTTGGAATTTTTTCACCAAAACAAAATCTCTCATTATGGGCTCATCATAAACACACAGATTGAATTTTATCATTGTGAGACTTGATAATAGTCACAAGACCAAAATGAAAGTGATATAAAAAATAAAAAATTTTACAGTCAAATGGCAGCACTCTTTTAACTATACTGGTTTATTTTATCATGCAAAGTTCTTTGTAGTGGGAAATTAAATACCACCTTTTTCATTGGACTGCAGCCTAAAAATTAAGCATTATTAGGTAAATTGAATTTCCATTAGATGGGATGATTACTGTTAACATTATACTATGAAAACTTATGTGAATGTGTGGTTCCCCCTCCCCTCTCCCTCACTCTATTCTCTTCATTTCGGAGCAGCACTTTGTCTTCCCTCTACACTTCCCACTACCACCATGGAAGCTATTCCTTAATGTCTTAACACATGCTATCATCATGTCCCTTCTTCTTGTTAGTGTTTTCTGTATGTTTATTTGCTGATTCTACAGAGACTCTCCTCATTCATTATCTTATCAGCCTACCCAATTTCAACATTCTCAAGTAATTTGATCTTTACAGTTTTCCAAATCACATCTCAAATAATTCAATCTTTTTGGTTTTTCCAAAGACATTGTTTCACTTCCTTATGTGCTCAAAATGTACATTCTCAGAAATTTCTTCCTCAACTTAAGGCCAATGTTTGATACCAGTAGATTCCTCTTAGCTATGGATATTCTCTTTGCCTGTGTTAGTATACTTTTCATGTCCTCCCTGCTTCATTCATCGTGGGTTATTTGCTCCCACAAAAGCAAAATTTCTTAACTTCATCATTTAAGATACCAAATAGCTGTCAAAAATTGTGAGTACAGATGAGATGATCAGTATATCACATAAAGGACCTGGCTATATAGATTTATGAGATACTATATACTGTAAAAAGTAATTTGATATGTCAACAGCTAATCAGAATATCACATGTACACATGAAGATATCTCTTCTGCCAAAATGAGCAGCTCATAGTGTAAACTATTAGTATTATTAAAGATTACAGTGTTCTGCAAAATAATATGATGGTAATATCAAGTAGAAACATGTTAATTTTCGTATGCCTAAAAGAATCTGACATGAGATTCACAGAATAACAGATTAGTGTTCTAAATCTTAAATGCTACTGATTAAGCTACCAAGGATGTGTATTCAAAAGTTTTTACTTTATGACCTTCGTAACCTTCAAAGCCAAACTTCTCTGTAAAGGTGCGAAAACCATAAAGGACATTGTTTCTTGCAACTTTCTAATGGTCCTCTACATATGTATTTCACTCTGAAGCAGGAAGCTGTTGCAGCCATTTTTACTGTACAACAATAACAGCACAATAACTGTTTAAAGAGCCTATGAATGTACACAATTTTTAAATAAGAATTATACATATCAGAAAAGTCGGATTTTCCATTGTTAAAATATATATAAGAAAGTTTGAGGAAGAATGGAAGAAGAATAAATCAAAACATGTTGGGTCCAAAGTATAAAAAATGAATTTTGGAAATTGATAAAACAAGGTGTATTTCAAATACTGAAAATGTAGATACAATGAGAAAGCAATTTCATTTAATGGATACTAATAAAGAATGAAAAACATTAGGTTAAAGGGGAAAAAAAGACATTTTAACAAAATACCAAAAACACAAATTCATTGTTTACAGAAGTTAATAAACACCTACATGAGTTGAGAACAGCATATGACAACACAAAAAACTAACAAATTCAGGGAAAATGCGCGAAAAGTCAAAGGCTTCCAGTAGAAAAGAAACAAGGAGAGAGTAGACACATGGGGGACTGATAACCGTTGCAGTTTAGTCCCTTCCAAAATCCAACAACGACAGTAGAGACATGGTCATTAGAAAGAAGAGAACAACACATAGCAATAACGAAGATATACTAGGAAGGGATAAAAATAATAATTAAAAATGGAAATAAAACAATGTCATTAAATTATCTGTTTGTGTGACCTTGCAATGATCACATTCAAATAACAGTAATAATCATAGTAGTAGTATCAATAGCAATAGTAATAGTAGTAGTAGTAGTAGTAGTAGTAATATTAGTAATTCTTACCATAGGTTTCTTCCTGGTAACAGTTTCCTTATCATGCATACTCCATTACATTTAATGGTAGGCTCCCATATTCCTCTTCGTTTACTAAAAAATAACCATTCTTTAAGTATTTTTCCAAAACTAAAACAACTTAATTCAAACTAAAATAAAAAATGGAATAACAAGAACATTATGAAAAGCATACATTGCAATTCACTGTCAAGATGATATGCTGTTACAATGATAAGCTAATCACAATCTACAAATTAGCTCGCTCAAAGCCTTTGACAGAAAAAGAACACCCCTCCCCCCTTCCACAGACACACACACACACACACACACACACACACACACACACACACACACACACATATATATTTATACAGGAACAAATCTCTCTCTCTCTCTCTCTCTCTCTCTCTCTCTCTCTCTCTCTCTCTCTCACACACACACACACAAACTCAGGAGCCGGAGATAGTGGTAATATGTGTGTGAGCTGTGCCTGTATGAATGTTTTTGTATTCTTAACAATAATGGAAGGTCCAGTAAGGAATGTTAATAATAATATGTAGATAGTGAACAACTCAACATTTGTCTTTACGGTGTGTGTATTCTTCATCTGACGAGAGCTTGGGACAAAAGTTAAGTTGTGGGATGGTCACTGTTGTTTCATTGCACCTGTCTGTGGCTAAGCATATCATCTTTGTGAAGTAGTCAACCTTATCCTACCTTTAGCGAACAATACACCCAAGGAAAAATCTAAATAACTCATAATGGTAATGGCTAAGCTCTGTGAAAAGTACTATGTGACCTCTATGAAGAAAGTTTTCATACTGAATTTCTTCATTTTAGCCGATATTGAAATGTTCCTGAAAAGAAAAGGCTACTAACATTTAACCAATAGGATTACATGAATTAATATTAAGAAAATTATCTTGCTGGAGGTTTTTTGAAATATAATGATTTAATTGCCTTTCAGTAGCCATCACAAATTGCAACAGGCTTCTCTAAACTGAATCTTATCAAGAACAAGTTATGTGCTAAAAGCAAGAGGTACTCAGTTCTGTTCTATCATTGTTAGTAATTGATCATGGAGTGATCAGAGAGAGGTAGAAACTGAGCTGTACAATAACACAGGCAACTAATGATGGTGACTGTGATAACCATGAAGTCAAGTCAAACTTCTAAGTAAAGGCAGATGTGGTTTCTATCTGACCTAAGGTACAAACCTACTTTTCACTTTTCATATTGTCATGTTCTTCATTGTTCTTGTACTCTTCACTTTTGCTCTGACTGCAGTAAGTTTGCTTTCAGATTAACAACTATCAATTAATTTTGTTGTTTTCAATTATGTGCAAGATTGGCTTATTAGTTTCAAAGATAAAGATTACTCACAAGAAAGAAAGAATTAACTGAGTATCACATTAAAAATTACACAGATTTTAGTGTATTTGTAGTTCCACTGAAATCAAAATTATATTTCAATTTACTACAGCTACAGTTTACTACAATTTACTATCAAGTTACAGTAAATAATGAAGAGATTCAAAACATACTAACAAATATGACGTGCAAGTACCAATGGATCCGTCTTAATATTTCTATCTATGTCTTCAACGACATTTTTTATTCTTCCATAGCAGTGCTTCACAGCTTCGCTGTCATACCCATCGAGAAGATTGTAGTTATCATCCCAAAAGTAATTAATTTTTCCTAATCTTAGCTGGTGTTTGAGCACTAACAGCATCTGCAAAATACATTTTAATATTTACTGTAATATATATCAGAAATGTGAACAAATAGCAAAATTGATAAAATAAAGCCATATAAAAAAAGAAACTTACATGTAGAAACAGGGATACTAAAGAATTACGGAAAAACCTGTCATCTTCCTGCTTCGAAATCTCATGCATTACCAGTGTCTTCAAATAATAACTGGCAAGCATTGGCATGTCCAATGTGTCCCTCAGTTTCTAAAAAGGAAAGAAAAGAATAGTGCCAGCTGTGATTTAACTATAATGCCATTCTTACATCCCCTTTTCTCACCCCCAAAGAGGAGAAGCAAGGTCAAAGTTTAATATCCTGTCAACAACAAGGAAATGAACCACACACTCTGAGTGCAGGCAATGATCCTTGGTTTCTTTGTTTCTCTCTTTTTGTTATATATACAAAGCACACGATTCTGCATGTCTCTTGCAAACACAAAGAAAACAAAGATCACAGTATATGCCTTTTTTATATTTTTTTAGTTTTCAATACAAATAATAAATTCGTATTGTCCGCTACGACAGTTGGCGCTGTTGGAGATCAGGTGATCTCGCCAGCACCACCTGCCGTGGTGCTGCGGCAGTGTGCGGCAGCACGCCGGCTGCCCAGAGTTTGTTTGCTTTTCATAAGGTGCGCCTTGGTGCTTCAATTGCATTATACGAACAGTGTCTTTTGTTATCGGTGACATATGTCACGTTTGTGTACCTTACCGTGTAAATGTTCAATTATGAAATACAAGATTCTTTAAGCATATTCTACGAATGTTCATAAAATTGGCGACGAGAAAGGGATATATCAAAACAACATGTTCAATCATCCCTGCCACCATCGAAGAACTTCTACAAGCATTTCTGCAACAGCAAAAACTCTTCGCAAACACCATCAAGGTGATCTTCAACACACCACAGTTCGATAGGATGCAACAGCTTTCAATACCGAGTTTCCAGCCATATGACGATGCCGCAGAAGACTGGGCCGACTACAAGAAATGACTACGTCAATACTTTGCTGCATTTGGTGTTGTTGACACCAACCTATGTAAGTCTCTTTTTCACTCTTGGCTTTCGCTCCATCTTTATCAGTTGCTTTCACAACTGGCCCCACTTCAGGAACCGGCATCGTTGTCATTTGATGAAATGTGTACACTTCTAAATTCTTTTTATAAGAAACAAACGCATGTTGTTGCCTCTAGGGTAGCCTTCTACTAATGCAAAAAACTTTCAAATCAGTCATACCGAGCTTGGGCCACACAGCTGCAAGGGCTCAACAGAAAGTGTAATTTTGTGACGAAAATCCATCAGGAATCGTACGCCGATCAAATGGTACGTGATGCTATTCACGCTCGGCCCCTGACAAAGAGGTTCGACAAAAAGCACTTCAATTAAATGACTCTTCCCTGGCAGAGGTGTTAATCGCAGAATCATTTGAAATTACTCGCGCCGAGGGCCCTCAGCTGGATTCGTGCGGTGACATAGGAGAGGTTGCGTTAGATAGGGCCGTTGCGGCAGCCGCTCACAGCGAAGCAAGTGACGACGTTGCTGCTATATACCACCCATCTCAGCAGAAACAAAACAAAAGCAATTTGGTTTTTCAGAGAAAACCGTCACCAAATGCTCTGCCCTCTTGTCCAAATGTTTCACGCAGCACTCGCGTGATGACTGCCCTCAAAGATGGGCACAATACCTCAAGTGCACAAAACATGGTCACATCTCATCCATATGTCGTTCAAAACAAGTTCAAGCAATCAATGGTATGGAATCTGACACTGCTTCAGTCATGTTTGTCAACTCCACTTATTCTTCAAACAATAAAAACTTTTTGTCTCTGTTACTGTCCTAGGAAAGGATATTCAAATGCAAGTTGACACCGGCTCCGCCGCGACTGTTATTACTTCTCATATTTACATTAAGCTAGGGGTGCCCCCCTTATCACCTGTTTCGCGCAACTTGCGCACTTATACCCATCAACAACCGGCTCTCAAAGGTCAATTTGAAGTACTGGTCACATATAAACATGTTACACGCACGCTCACTATTTTCGTTGTAGACACAGCAGCTACAACAGACTTGTTTGGCTATGACGCATTTTGCGCTTTTGGATTTTCTGTAGATGACACTATAAATATGGTCTCGGACATTGTTCCGTTTGACAGAATAGAGGCTTTATCTGCCGAATTCTGTGATCTTTTCTCCACAGGCTTAGGTCGTGCTGTTGCCTTTGCAGCCCACATATCGTGTAAAGATGGTTCTCACCCACGATTTTTTCACGCGCACCCTCTTCCAGGTGCATTTCGCGATTCTGTTAAACAAGAAGTCGATTGCCTTACAACTGCAGGTGTTGTTCTTCTTATCAGTTCGACTGAATAGGCCTCTCCTTTGGTAGTGGTTCTTAAGCCTAACGGATCCCTTCGCATTTGCGGCAACTTTAAAAACGCCGTAAATTCACAAAGTATCGTTGACACATATCCCACGCTGTGGCCGGAGGAACTCTTTGCCAAATTAGCAGGCAGACAATATTTTTCAAAAATTGATTTGTCCGAAGCATACCATCAATTACCTCTTGATGAGCGATTTCATCAATTTCTTGTACTCAAAACACCCTTTGGTCTTTATCAATATTAAAGGTTGCTGTTTGAGCGAGTCAGATACTTTTCAAAGATTTTTGGAACAACTTCTTGCACCGGTACCGGGATGCATTAACTATCAGGATGATATTGAGGTCACAGGGGCATCCACAGATGAACATCTCAAGAACCTTTGACAAGTGTTTACTGTTTTGCAACAAGCGAGGTTAAAATGTAACTTTCACAAGTCCAAATTTTTTCAACTGTCCATTGCATACTTGGGCTTTTGTTTCTCACATGAGGGTATCAGTCCTTTAAAAGATCACATTGCTGCAAATGAGTCTCTTCCTTGACCTACGTCGAGGAAGGACTTACAAGCCTTCCTAGGTAAAATAGCCTATTATCACAAGTTCATATCGTCTGTAACAGAAATATCACATCCCTTAAATTGTCTTTTGAAGAAGAATGTGCCTTTTGTTTGGTCTGACGCATGCGAAATCGCTTTTTAAACACTCAAATCTCATTTGCAAAAATCACCTTGCTTAGCAACGTTCAGTCCAGGGCTGCCTTTAATACTTGCGGCTGATGCGTCATAAACGCATACTCAAATTTTCCATTTGTCTTTAAATGTTCGGCGCCTACTACGGCCCCCACCCTTTCAGCCCTCGACAAAATCTTTTCGCTTGAAGGCCTCCAAAAACCATCGTGTCCGATAACGGTACACAGTTTACCTCTTCCGATTTTGCACAATTCTGCAGACGCAGAGGCTCTCTCCCATGTCACTGCACAGTCTTTTCACCCCCAATCAAACAGGGAGGTGGAAAGGCTGGTGTGAACATTTAAAACACAAATGAAAAAACATCTAGCATCATCCTCCACGAAGGAATCACTCCTCAGCTTTTTAGCATCATACGGATTCACACCAACGGGTAAACAGAGCCTTGCGGAAATGCTGCATGGCAGACAACCCTGGACATTACTGCATCTGCTATTACCCTCAAAGGAACAGTCCACCAACACAAATCAGGGATGATATAAAAAGGGTGCCTCTGTTTGGGCACGAGGCTATGGACATCATCCAAAGTGGATAAAAGGACGTATCAGTGCTCAAAGAGGGAACCGTATGTACAAGGTTAGCACAGCTGGAGGTGACGTCGCAAGACATGTGGACCAGCTCTGTCCTAGGATGACTATGATACCCTCGGATAACAACGATGAAAAAATGGAGATTGATTATGAAGTGAACTTACCCAAAAGTGTCAATAAAGATGATACACAGTGTAATACGGACCTAACTTTACCGTTCTTGAATGAAGTGTGCCATAAAAATAGTGACAGTGGACTTATGTCTCCTATAATAACAAAAAAGAATGTGATACCTATACCGAAAACACCGGACTCGCCCATGACAAGAAAGTACAAACCCATGACAAGAAAGTACAAACGCATGACAAGAAAGTACAAACCTGGACATTACAAACCTTATGGACATGCACCTACCCGAACATTTCAATGCGAAGACGACATGATGGACATTGGGCATGTGAAAATGTTTACCAAAAAAGGGGGCCATATGTAGTAAATAATAAATTCGTATTGTCCGCTACGACAGTCGGCACTGTCGGAGATCAGGTGATCTCACCAGCGCCACCTGCTGTGGTGCTGCGGCAGTGCGCGGCAGCAAGCCGGCTGCCCAGAATTTGTTTGCTTTTCATAAGGTGCGCCTCGGTGCTTCAATTGCATTATACGAACAGTGTCTTGTTATCAGTGACTTATGTCACGTGTGTGTACCTTACCGTGTGGATGTTCAATTATGAAATACAAGATATCACCTATTATAACTCTTAAACTTCTACATGTATGTACACTTTGAATGTGTCACATTATAAACAAGGAAAAAGCTTAAGTAAAAACAAGATTGCCAGTTTTGTTGCAGTTTTAGCGAAGTATCATCCTGTTATCGCTTAAGTGAACAAAAATTAAGAAAAGTATGAAACACAACATCAATTGGAGACCATGTGATGAAATAGAATGATTTTATGCAGAAACAAGTTGCACTGCAAAATAATTGTAACTGCAAATAAAGTTTTAGATCTTCATTTCACATACATATACTGTAGTTCATCCCAAGTCAATAATTTCAAAAATATGAAACAGAAACTAACAAAAATTATTTAGTGTTACTACGCATTTGTGAGAGTTATTTTATGATCCATCATCAGTGAATTCATGTAGCTGAATTGAAAATTCAGATTTCTCAATCGCACAAGGTGAAGCAAAACTTGTAATGTGTGCTGTATTACTTCCAATACTGGCTCTCCATTAATTATTCTATTACACAGTATGCTCGCCAAGTTAAAATTGCCAAGGAAAACTCATGTCCTCTTTATACGAAATGTTAGTTGGCGGCAGAGAATCTTTCCGCAGTTAGCTTCTAAATCCAGCCCTCTAAATTTCCACAATAGTGATCCTACAAAAGATTGCCATCTTCCCTTCAGTGATCCCCATTTGGGTTCCCAAAGCATCTCTATCACACTCTCACATTGATCAAACCTACCAATAAGAAACCTAGCAGCCTGCCTCTGAATTGCTTCTATGTCTTCCTTTAAACTACTCTGTCTGGTATTCCAAACACTTGAGGAGGGCCACACAAGTGTTCTACACATGTCTCCATAATTCTCCCAATAAACCAAAGTTGACCATCCCCAAGGCTGTCCTTACAGGGATAAATATTTAATTGATGTCATTAAGTCAAGCAGCACACTACTAATGCTATATTCAAACATTATGGGATTATTCTTCCTACTCATCTGCATCACCTTACATTTTTCTACATTTACAGCTAGATGCCGTGCCTCACACCAGCTCTAAATTTTGTATAAGCCATCTAGCATCCTACAGTCATCAATGATAACACCTTTCCGTACATCAAAGCATCATCAGCAAACAGCAGTAGATCCCTACTCACTCTGTCTGTCTGTCAGATCACTTAAGTAGATAGAAAACACACTCAGGTTCATGGCGAGAAAAGAAAAAAAAGAACCAGAAGACAAAGGTTTTGCAGAAATGATAGCATTTGAACCATGTTGGCCTACAGGTTAAAAGTCAACATAGATATTGTGGTGCTAAACCACTTATCACTGAAATTTGCCTGAAGCTCTCTTTGTCACTATAAACCATGGATCAGTGTGTGACTTGAGCAGATATACGAGCAAACGTATTGGCAAATCAGTGAGTTTGAAAGAGGGGGAATTATTGACATGTGAGAATGGCATGCACCCATCTGGGAAATTGCTGTCTGTATGGAACAAAGTGTTACAGTAGTCCAATGGGTACATGCAGAAGTTTGTAGAGCACAATGAGTTGGGCCAGGTCACACCACCCAGACCAATTCCCCCCCCCCCCCCCCCCAATTGAGAAGACTGACAACTCATCTGAATGGCACTGCAGGACAAATCTGCATCCTCTTAGGCTCTAGTGCAGAAACAATACACTATCAGAGGTGATATAGTCATCCACTTCTTCTCCTATCTTTAACTAATATGCAGAAATATAATAGTTGACAATGCTGTATCAAACCACAGCACCAACTCAAGGCCTTGTGGTATGGCAAGCTATTGGGTACAACCACAAAACACAGTTAGTGAGTGTCCAGCCACTGTGGCACAGTGTATATACATACAAGAGGAAGAAGAAGAAGAAGAAGAAGAAGAAGAAAGGAAAGAAATATATAAAAATTCCAGGTTTTTCCCAATTAAAAATACACCTTTTTCAGGTGAAAAGTTTTTCTTTGGGAGAAATACACTTTTTCCATTATATACTTTCCCTTAGAGCTGTAAAACTCATCTATCTTTTAAAAGGCAAATGTTTTATACACCAATGAAGAACTTCCTGTGGTTCAAAAGTAACTATGGTGACAGCAATTTATTTATTTTACCGTGATGTGTAGATGTCGGTAACAGCGCAACATTGATGGGAGGTAAGGATGGTCAATCACGAGGAAGGTAGAAACACCAGTGAAAGTGTTGTTTGTCACTTCTGCTTTGAAAATACAATCACACAGGTGTTTTTTTTTTTTTTTTTTTTTTTTTTTTTTTTTTTTTTTTTTTTGCATACACTGTAAGGTAATTTATCATATTTTGCTTTGCAAAATATCTGGCTGCTTTTTATGGTTGTGTTACAATTTTGAAGTATGTTATTAAGCTGGACCCAATAGGACATGTTCAATAGTGCTATCACAGTTACACTTTAGCTAGTCAAAAATATTTTGCTGTTTTCTTCTAATCTGTCACAATTTAGAGTATGTCGTTAGGCACATCTCTAATAACAGAAAAAAAGCATGACCACAGTGCATAATTACTTACAAACTCCTGGTTGTCCATCTTCACTTCCTATAAGTTTTCTTCACTTCCTATAAGTTTATTTTTTCTTTCATTTTGTTCTCTCTCTCTTTCTTTTGAATACTTTTGCCATTACTATGCATAATTTTCAATATTTCTAGGAAAGAACTAAAATAATTTTTTTAGCGTGTGTTACCCTTCAACATATATCAAATATAAATGTGTCATTAAAATTTTAATGTGACTCACTTTGTATAAAATGACATTTACTTTAAAAGTAACACTTCTCAAATCACTATTCACAATTAAAAAAAAAAAAAAAAAAAAAAAAAAAAAAAAAAAAAAAAAAAAAAAAAAGAGAGAGAGAGAGAGAGACAGAGAGAGAGAGAGAGAGAGAGATCATTCTTTCCAAAAGCGAATTGTTGTTATGAAGTATTACATAGTCTTTGACCTAAAGCCTATCACACACACTGATATTGGCAGACACTTGTGTGTGCACTGTGTTTTGTTGTTGTAAATCACACATTTTCTTTTCAACTTAAGTTTTTATGTTTTACTGCACATTATTATTATTTTCTTACCAGTCATAATTAAAATAAGAATAATAATGAGAACTAAAAAATGACAAATTCCCAGAATTATAAAAACTTACTAGGCATTTCCAGGGTTCTTCCTGGATCCCCCAGCTGCCCCAGGGCACATACACCCTGTGAGATCAGTTTGACCTACGTGAATGACATCCTGCAACCCACAGCTATACCCTTTCTGTGTGACATAACCAAAGCCATTTTTCAGTATAACAATGCACGACCATATGTTGCAGCATGAACTTGTGCCTTCTTGGTGTCACAGGATGTCAGGCTTTTGTCCTGGCCTGCCAGATTACCAGACTTGTCGCAAATCAAAAATGTGTGGGATACGGTGAAATGACAGATACAGTGCTGTGACCAAATACTAAATACCACAGATGCCAGGTGAATGATACAAGGAAGGCTGTACCACAGGCTGTCATTTGCATCTGCAGAACATATTGAAGCCATCACATATGGAACATATTATCAGGGCTCATTCTGAGCACGAGTGTAATAATGGTCCTGTCACACTTCCTTGAAGCACTCCTGGTGATTACTTTGTCTCTGATAAACACATGCTGTTGAGAACAACATATTGGGTTCTATTACTTAATAAGTCTTCAAGCCACTCATATATCTGGGAACCTACTTCATATGTTCATAAGTTCATTAGTAGTCTGCAGAGCAGCACTGCGTCAAACAACTTTTAAAAATCAAGGAATATACAATTTGCCCATTAGCCCTCCATCTATGGCTCATCAGATATTGTATAAGTAAAGGGCAAGCTGAGTTTCACACAAGCGATCCTTTCTAAAGCTGTGCTGATGCATGGACAGAAGCTTTTCCTTTTAAAGGAAATTTACTACTCTGGAACTGAGATTATGTTCAATAATCATACTGAAAACTTTTGTGAATGAGATTAGTCTGTAATTACGAGGGTTTGTTCTTTTACCTTTCTTACAAAACTGGAGTCGTCTGTGCTTCTTCCAGTCGATTGCAACTTTGTAACAGAGTAAAGATTCGAGATAACTGCAAGCCAATTGGGGGCTAATGCTGTAAATTATTCTTAGTGAAACTAAATTGTAATTCCGTACCGACTTGGCAACTTAATTGTTTCCAGCTCTCTCAGTTGCTTCTATACACCAGGGACACCTGTTACTATGTACTCCATTAGAGGGTCTGTTTGTTGGTTAAACAACAAAATATTTGTGTGATCCTCTCATGTAAACGATTTCTTAGAGGGTAAATTTAAAACTTCACCTTACCTTTTATTGTCTTCTATAGCCAACCTAGGATGGATTAATGAGTGACTAGCGCGACCCACTTATTGATTTTGTGTAGGTCCCAATTTTTTTTCCATTCTCAACAATTTTGTGTGTGTCATAATGTGATCAAGGTAGTTTTGGTAACTTCGAACATTGATCTTTTTCAGGCCTGGCCACACAGAACACCGGCTGACAGTGCGGCAATCGCCAGGGCAGACTATTGGTGAGCTCTGCGGGAAGGGTTGCCACACACGCAGAACGTTGCTCGCAGCGACTGCTGTGGCTGTGTCAGAGAGCAGCTGGAACTTTATATTATACAGCCTGTGTAACGCATTGTAGGCGATTTGCCAGGGCGCGTTAGCCTTGGGTCAGTTGTCAGATCACTGTGTCATTTCATTTCTTGTTATAAGAGGAGAAAAGAATAGCTCAAATGAGGAACAACTCCTCTTCTTAGAGCACTACAAAGTGGTACCAACAGAAGAAAATGTTGGATGCACGACATCAATAAGAAGAGAGAAAGCTTAAGAGAATACCATCATCTCTGTATTGAACTAGAGTCTGATGAAGATAAAATTTTCAAATATTTTCGTATGTAATGTGAATGTTTTGAGCAACTCCGCCTCCTAAATAAAAGTGAGCATCAAGAAGAGTACAATGGACTGGAGGAAACTTATTTATACAAGGCAAAAACTATCCATTTGTTTGAGGCAAGTTACAGCATTTTCTTTATCTCTTTGTGCCTCATCTAGAAGAAAACTAAATTTAGCTGCATCATATGAAGCAAATGACTGTAAATACGATAATTGCAAAAGCAGTTAAATACATTGTTGTAACAGTTTGAATAACAGCACTTATTTCTCATCAATGTTGGGATCTGCTGCACTCCTCACTCATTAATTGCGTAGTCATTCTATCTTTTTTCCCCACACATATTTGGGTACATAAGGTAGTCAACAGACTATTGCTTTTTCTTTTTGATTGGGACGTTGAACAGTCTCAGTTATTATGAAGGCAATTTGGAATATATTACAGCCAAACTGTTTACCTACACCTACAATAGAGATGTGGGAGAAATCAGAACCTTGGGAGTTTCTGAACTGGCTTGGTAGCATAGAGACGAAAAGCATATGAAGTTTAAATGATGAAGTAGAGAGGATCCCACTTCTTCTGTTATAAAAAATTTATTTTGCTCACTCTGTCTCCCTGGCATTTGATAAGCCAGAAGGCACTGGATATACAGATTTAAATTAGTCATCCCTTCATAGCTTGTTAAACAAAATGTAAATTGGTACTTGTAAGAACTGACTGGTCAGTATCAGATGGACCCAGTACTTTCTATGTACTTCTCCGTTTTCGAAAATATTCAGCTGTGCATACGCTACTATTGCATGGTGTTGAGCGAACATCATGACTACCAGATGAAAAGGAAAAAAACATTCAGTACATTTTCCATGATCACCTCACCGGTATGAAGCGAACCACTTTAATATTTAAATTGTACTGAAATGAACATTGTATTTTTTTCCTTTCGTGTCTTGTATTTCTACTATTATAGTAGCAAGTTAACTTATTATCAGGTTGTCTACTTTCAGTCTATAAAGAGCTACTTAAAGTCATCTGAGTAAGATTGTATTGCAGGGAAAAAAAAAGACACACATGCAGTGTATAGGTTAACTCTCCCTAGATATGTGGCTGTTTTTTCCACTGAGGTGATGTCGGAAAACGCCATTCCACAATTTGCTATTTTGTTTCAGGAATGTACCAGGGACACCACATTTCATCATCAGTGACAATACAGTTCAAGAAATTAGGTGTCACATCTGCCTTTTGACAAAATGCCGTGAAGGCTCTAAATGTGCCTGTTTCGATCATCATTCATGTAATGTGGCACAAGATGATAACACGTTTTCCTCTTCCCTAACTTCTGGGTAAGGGTCTGTTGCACAGATTCAACATGAACCTGCAGTTCATCCACTAGCTTGCACATAGTTAATAGACAATTGTTCATGATTAATGTAATCACTTTCTCAATGTTATTGTTACTGATGGCAGTCGGCCACTATGGGGATTTGAAGAAACACCTGACTGGCCTTCTCAAAAAGCGTGGTATACAATCTGGACGAGAATATAAGATGTCTGCTTCAATGTTGTTTATGATGTCAGCTGTTATTGCTACGAATTCTGAAATATTTACTTCTTTGCTGAAGGTATTTTGGAAAACTGTATTTAGTAACTCCGCTTTAGTGGCAATGTAATTGGTAGTAATATATCCATCATGATCGCACAGTGAAGGAACATTGTGCTTTGCTGCTGATGTACTTAACATATTACCAGAATCTTTTTAAATTTTCTACTAAATTTTGAAATAGTCTTTCATTGTGATATTATTTAAAGCATCTTCTAGTGAAAATCACACTAAATTTCAAGCTTGTGTAAAGCTTATCCAGTACTGGATATTTTGTGCTGATCTAAATGTCACATGTTCTTCACTGCTTCTTCAACAGTGTTATAGCCTGTTTTGTGTGCAATAGGTAATCTGTTTCACTTCTTATTAAGTTACGTGGTATGAATTGCTCAATTGAGTTGACTTTTTTTAAATTTAGGTCACATTTCAACAATTAATTTAGAAACAATGGAGACTTCCTCTTAGGAAGACATCACATGAATTTTTGTCTGCTTTTTTTAAATAGACATATACTGCGTTTGTTTTTGGTGGGTTTTGTTGCCATGGTATTGAGCCTTGCTACGATGACCCTCTGTTTGCTAATCTCTGCATACATTCTGATGTTCTCTATTTGCTCACTACTATTTGAGTCTGAGAGGTCAAGTGTGTTTTTGCAATAGTTTGCAATTTGTTTGGCATCATGAACTAACTGTTGAAAATACTTTTCAAAAAAAGCATTTAGTACAATAAGTCACAGAATTATCTACTTCAATTTCACTACAAGAAAAAATATTGTTGACACCTATAAAACACCACTACCAGCACCACCTGTATTACAACACAGCTATGACATTTTACAACTACAATACTGACTGTTGTTTGTTAACTCTCATCTTGTCTTCATCCTGCACTCTTCGAGACTAGATTTTTGGTTTTGACCTAGGGCTTATCGAGACCACAGAGAATTTTCCTTTCTTTTATATCAGGGCACATCAATATTCCCACAGTCAGTTACACTTTATGACTTCTCTTGTACCAGATCCCTACTTGTCTTGGGAAGACTGAAACAACAAGATCATCTCTACAACCATTCATAACATTCAAACTAAAGCCACCTTTACAATGAATTATCTTTCACACAGAAATTTGTAATAACATCCAAATCCTGGTAATTACACCATTGGAACTGCTGGCCCAGATGTTATTTTCAACTTCAATGCCCAGTGGAATGAATATATAAACATCTTCATGTTGTTCGTAACTGGAGTTAAATCTTTATGAGGTATCACATCACTTTATACACATACTCTATAACATATACTGCACTAAGCTGCTCTTTCATGTCAGAATAATAAGCATCTCAAAGTGTTAAATGACTTTCACATTGGCTTGATTTTCTATTTCAACCTTTTTCAGCATTGAAAGGATCATCTTATTTTTTGAAATTTCAACTCTGAGATTCCTCAACATTTGTAGAAGAATTAAATCTGCTCACTACTTTGACATACAGGTACTTACTTAAACTGAATCACTTCTTACAATATGGCATACGAATGTAAAATTAAGAAAAAAAAGAGCAAGCAAACAAGAAACAATCTTTAAAGGAAACATCACTAATAAATTTAATAGTCACCTTGAGAAGACGACAAACTGGTTTCATTATCCCAGCTCCGTCTGTGGCTAGTACGGCCCTTTCTTGTTCATGAAATGCCAATCTCCAACAGTCATCAACTTTTGGAAGCCGCTTGTTGGGCTTTGGTACAATAAAAAAAGTTTTATGCTGTGGAATAAACAAGATACCTTTAAGTCATTCACACATAACACAACAATATTTTTGGAGAAATTCAGACAAATCTGTTGTCTACATGAAAAAATTTTAAATTATTCACTTTCTGACCATCTAGACAAGTTTCCTGAGTGTTAAGAACAACTATCCTGCTTTTGTAGTTAAATAGAGGACAATGTAAGTCAAAAGAATCTACAAATTACACCCACGAATCATGTTTGCACAAAATTGAAAGGCGAAAGCTGGATCTTGAATGACATCTGCTGCAAGGATGTGTATTGAGGCAGCAGAGAAATCATAGTCATTATAAAAGTTGGGGGGAAAAAAAGATCATACATCCATCCGTAAATGATCAAGACACAAGTAGGTCTCAAATTAGAGATTTTTCTCAGTCATACAAATTGGCTGCCTCTCTCTACAACTTGTAGCAAACATGTGCCACATCCATTTGTGTAATACAGATGAACTGATGACTGCTGTTCCTGCACTACCATTGATGGTGAAGAACGAAAGATGAAGGCTGCTGAATAAAAGTACTTGCCTCTTAAAAATCACTCGATTTGCTACTAATCAATGCATTATCAAATATATAACAACAAAGGCTTGTTGAAAACTAAAGCCACCAATTTTTTCAAAGTCTGCTCTCAATATCAACTGAGGTATTACACACCATTCATATTAGCTACTAGACTTCACCACTGATGCAAGTTGCAAACTTCTGCTATAAGAGAGTTAAACTGTAGTGTGTAACATCACAGTGGACACTGCAACTATACCAGTGCGTGAGATGAAACATGTCATAATAGGAATTCTACCTCCAGAAAATGTGCCTACAATTTTTTTGTACTTTTGATGAAGGAAATAGTGTCATAAAACTGAATCCTGTATGGTAAGCAATGAGAGTCATCAAAATCAAGTTGTATACTCATCAGAGAAAAGAGTCTGATAACAGACACAGTTCTCGGGGAAGTGTGGCATATCACTAGATTGTGTACTGGCCATCATTACACAACAACCATACAGTGCGTGCTTCATCACATAACATGAAACAGAGAATGATATATATTACCGTATTTACTTGCAACTGTATCACTGCAACAAAGGAAAGAAAAATTCAGTATTGCTCATCTATGAATGTAGTAGCATTTCAAATATCCATAGCAACAAAAATTGAATTTCCTTACATCAATACCAACAATGCACAAGTTAGTAGCTGTGAATACGTCATGATTTTGAATATGCAGGAACCTAGTAGCACAGCTTTAGAATATAGAATTTTGCAACTTAAAAGTTCTATGTATTTCATGTAGGTGAGAAAAAATGGAGTAAATTTATAGCTAAAATTGAAGCAATTGTTTGGTTTGGTGTTTTTGGTAGTGGATATTAGATATTGTCATAATTCCTTGAGATTATGGCTACAACACAAACTGATCCACTGATGATCTACCTTGCCCCATGATTTAATAACAAAACACTTATCATTTGAAACATAACTTATTACACATTAAGATTGCTTGGCAGAGCATTGATCCGAAGCCAAGATTTCTTCTTGCATGATCAATATTTCATATTTAATTGCTTTTTTCTTCAGAATGCAGTATCCATCTCATGTCTCATTCTGAGCACAAGACACACTGACACATTCACACACTTGCTTGTCAAAAATATTTTGATGTGGTTCTATGAATATTGTATGATTTTCGAATTTGTGGTTATGATGAACATAACAGCACAGTGAAAGTTCGGAAACAGATTTGTTTACATTCGGAAAGACTGAACAGCTGTCTGCAACAGCATGTGATTGGTTGCATATGCTTTTCATAATTCAACGTGCCTTCACCAACTATTACTGCCAACACTTAAAAATATTTTCACCAAGCTTAAGCTCGACTGTTAAGCCTATGACTCGAATCCAACTATTGTAGCCGTATCTTCATCCAAACTACCCAATATGTATCTCATGTTACGATGAATCAACTTCGTTTCAATTTTAAAATGCAGGTTCATTAAGATTATAAGCAGTTATGTGGCTAAAATTAAGAAACTATAATTCAGGGGAGTTGGAATGCCCTATCCTGACAATGTTAAATTTAGTGACTTTGCTTCCCTGTATTTCAGGAACCACTAGCCATTGACATGAAACTTTAACAGGACATTAAAATGTATGTTCCAAGTCTACTGAACTACAATAATTGCATTCCAGCCACTGCTTTCGGAAATATAATTTTTTAATTACACAGTTAAAATTTTGTGTACTTTTGTACATTATCCTAAATAATTTTAATTATACATAACATTATATTCCCAAAAATGTTGCCCAGTCCTGGCAAAGATTCACTGATTAAATTCTCAAGGGATTACTTTTATGTTATGCATACCTGATATTTTCATAGGATGCTCCATAACATGATAAACATATTCAAAAGGTATGACAGAGGCAGGAAACATATGGAGTAGAGTTAAATGAATACAAATGCGACATGCGCAAAAGCCAAGTAACTTTTCTCCGTTATTTAGTCTCATCTGGAGGTGTACAGTCATTACCCCAAAAAATTGAAATATTACGCAAACCTACTGACTACCGCAACACAGGCACCTCTTACAAATGTAACGGCGGGCAAGATTGTCAAAGCAAAGAGAATGCTCCAATGGAGAGCAGAAATGAATAAAGTTTTTAGTGACTTACAAAAAAAAAAAAAAAAAAAAAAAAAAAAAAAAAAAAAAAAAAAAAATTAGAGGAAGCAGTATTACTTGCACATCCTATAACTGCAGCACCATTAAGCATTGTAACAGATGCCAGACAGGACACAATCAGAGCAGCCTTGCAACAACAGGTATACAGATATTGGCAACCTCTTAGTTTCTTCTCAAAGAAGCTGCAACTCCAAAAGACAAAAATGGAGTGCATATGACAGAGTTGCTGGTAATATATAAAAGTGTCAGACATTTCCACCCATATATTGAAACCAGGCCAGTAACAATTTTCACAGATCACAAACCTACAGTGTCAGCTGTCAATAACATTAGTGAGAAGTGCTTGCCAAGACAGTTTCAGCACACAGAGTTTGTCAGTCAGTTCACCACAGATATAAGGCACATCAGAGAATTTAGTAACAGATTACTTTTCTCACGTTTGTGGAATAAGCACCATGCTGCACTATGAAGAACTTGCTGCGTCAGAGGAAGCAGATCTTGATCTTCAGAAATTACTGACAGACTACACAACAGGGATGGATTTACAGTAGGTATGTTTGCCAGTAAGAAAGGCTAAGTTATGGAGTGATATATCACAACAGAAGCCAAGTCATACATTACACAACAGTTTAGCAAAGTAGCAATTGATAGGGTCCACAGCCTGGTACATCCAGGAGCAAATTCCACCAGCAAGTTATTAACAGCAGGTTTTGTGTGGAAATCAATTAAAAAGGACGTCAGTGCTGCAAGGAGGGACAACATGTTCATGCAAAAATAGGAAATTTCTCATGATCACCAGCAAGATTTCTCCATGTACATCTAGGCTTAGTAGGTCCTTTCTGTTTCAGATGGTTACAGATATTTATTAATGGCTGTTGACAGATACACGAGATGGGTGCAGGTCATTCTGAACACTAACATAGCAGCAGAAATGGAGGCAAAGGCATCTGTCTCTCAGTGTTAGCTCGCTATGGGTGTTCCCTTCATATCAAGGCCACCAGTTTGAGTCCAGCCCGTTCAATGAGATGGTTAACTTACATGGATTCCAACACCACCACACAATTTAGCATCCAGTGGGCAATGTTATGATGGAGAGGTGGCATCGGATGTTGAAGGCAGCTCTCATGTGCCGTCAAGGGAGCTGGACAGAAGCTGGTTCTCCTTGGATTATGGCCTGCATACAGGACAGACATTTGTGGAGCAGTGGAGGAATTGGATTACAGGGTACCACTGAGAATCCCAGCAGGTTATTCAACCACTACCTCAATTACATTGCCGGCAAATCTCGCATCACTAATACCTAAAATCTGTGGTTCATGTGCAAATACTGAGAACACCTACAGTATCTAGACACAGTGAACACCCAGTTTTCATGCGTAAGGCATTGAAGGACTGTACACATGTCATGTCACGCTCCGTACAGATGGAGTCCAACCACCACTACAACCTCCAAACATCAGACCTTACCGAGTAGGAACACGTTGACAACCACACTATGGACATTTCATAGAATAAGAAAACCATTAGAATTTGTATATAGAGGGTAAAGGCAGCATAGTTTTTACCAGGACCAACCAGAAGAGAAGGAAATGGCAGAAGACCCCACACTGAGGCAAGATGGAACCACATGCAGGACAGTCTCCCACATCTTCACAGGAACAAGCAGGAAGACAAGTAAAATTCTCGCACATCCCAGGAGCTGTGTGTGTGTGTGTAGGGGGGGGGGGGGGGGCGCGCACTTAGAGCGGGGGTAGGGGGGAGAGGGACACATTAAAGTAGCAAGTGAAGTGAGCCCAGTTTACATATTACAAGTGATGCAGCAGACATCTGAGTTTGGCTTTTATTCTTAGTCTTTTGTCTGTGAATTACTATTGTGTTCTTGTCTTGTTCAACAAAGAAATAGAATTATCTTTCATAATATAATATGTGGATTTAATTTGTTACCTACAACTGACCATAAAGACATTCACTGAGTTGCTGACAGACACTTAAAATAAACAGTCACTTAAAACTTAAATTTTTGGCTATGGTGTTCCTCAGAAAAATAAACACACACAGTCACACAACCACTCAGACATAACTATGAATACACAGCCACCATCTCTGGCCACTCAAGTGCTACAAGCATCTTGAAAGTGAGTGAGGAGGGGAGTGGTAGGGAAAGCATGGTGGGTAAGGATGGGGATGGAAAGTTTATCGTTGCATTATAAAAGCTCTGATAGGCAGCTATGTGAGATGCAGCATTGAATGCAATAGGGGAGGGGAAGGAGAGGATAAATGGGAGGTATAGATGTTTGTGTGGGGGCAGAGGGATATAAAGTAATGAAGGGGGTACTGTAAGGGGGCCACACGCAATTGGAACGAAGACATGAATTGGATTGATACAGCATAATAAGTGGGGAAGTGGCAGAGAGAATGATAAGCAAGGGTGTAGGGATGGCACATTATCTTGGGTTGAGGCCAGGATGGTTTGGGGACCGCAGACTGTGTTGAGAGGAAAATTCCCATCTGTACAGTTCAGAAGAGCTAGTGGTGGCAGAAAGTATCCACACGTCTAAGTTAGTAAATCAACCATTGAAATCAAAGAGTGTTGTGTTCAGTCATATAATGTGCCACAGTTTGCTGATGGCCATGCATCCTTATGGATAGTTGGTTTGTTGTCATGCCAACATAAAACGCTGTGCAATGATTGCAGCAGAGTTGGTAAGTGACATGGCTGTTTTCACAGGTGGCTCCACTTCTGATGATATAGGATAAGAATGGAATAAAAATTGTTGGGTGGATGGATTGAGCAGGTTTTGCATTGGGGTCTTCCCTGGGGATATGATCCCTGTGGTAGGGATAGACTAGGAATTTGTAGAGGTTGGGTGGACACAGAACACCACTTTAGGAGAGGTTGGAAGGATCTTGGGTAGGATGTATCTCATTTCAGGGCATGATGACAGGAAATCAAAGCCCTGGCGAAGGACGGGATTTAATTGTTCCAGTCAAGGGTTGTATTGGATGACAAGAAGGAAACTCCTTTGTGACTGATTATTAGGGGTGGAGGGAGGATTGATGGTGTGTGGGGATAGATATGGCACGGAAAATCTGCATACAGACTAGGTCAGGAGGGCAATGTTTGTCTGAGAATACTTTTGTGAGGCCTTCGGCATGTTGAGACAGGGACTTTTCATCCCTGAAAATTCACCCTCCATGAATGGCAAGGCTAAATGAGAAGGATTTTTTATGTGGTTGGCAGCTGTCAAAGTCCAGGTAGTGTTAGTAATAGTAGGTTTAATGTGGGCGGAGGAGTGAATGGATCTGTCAGTGAGGTGGAGGTTAACATTGAGGAAGGTGGAATTCTGGTTTGAGAAGAACCAAGTGAAACTGATGGGAGAGCAGTTTGTGAAGGAAAGAGAATGGGGTGTCCTGGACATGAGATCAAATCATTGAAATATCATTAATGAACCTGAACCAGCTGAGGGATTTTGGAAGGCTAGGAAGGTTCCTCTAGATGACCTATAAATAAGTTAGCATAAGAGGGTGCCATAAAGGTGCCCATGGTTGTACGGTGAGTTCAATCTTATACTTTTTCTACAAAGGAAAAGTAATTTTTTGTTCGGAAGTAATTGGCAAGGGTTAGAAGGAATGAGGTGTTTGGCTCGGAGTCTGAAGAATGCCGAGAAAGGTAGTGTTCAAGAGCAGCAAGACCATGGTGATTATGTCTGCGTAGCTATGTCTGAGTGATTGTGTGAATGTATGTGTTTCTTTTTCTGATGAAGGCCTTGGCTGAAAATTTAAGTTGTGTGAATGTGAAACATCACTAGTTGGGCGGCTTGCCCACCGCTAGGAGCGCGAGTGTCGCAGCAACTGTCAGTTGGTAACAACTTTTACAGCAGTGAGTGTCGCGACTGTGTATGTTAGACTGTGGCGTAACAGCCGAAACCTTTATTTTTGTTTATTCTGTTGTGTGTTCCTTTCTGCAGCTCGTCGGACATCTCTGTGGCGAGTTACAACTTATCCTTTCCAAAATATTGTTATAACCACAGTAAATTTATGATAGCCACTGTGACATAGCTGTCCTCTGGTTTGATAATGAGGATTACTGCACCTAATCTTCCCAAAATCAGAAACGCTTTTCAGTCATTCACATTTAAGATTACTTAATATAACAGACACAGGGGGAGGAACAGAAAGATAAAGTATTTCTAACCCTTCAACTGTTTTTGGTACTTCAAAAAGATAAAGCTAACCTCAACTTTAAGATTGTTTTGAACACAGAATACCACAGCACTTTACTCAGTATATGTCTACTGGAGGTGACATGGCAGTTCCAATGTTTCAATATGAGCCACATATTTCAAAAGACCTACAATTTAATGAGTACTCTGAACCACCTGATTGAATCCGAAAACACCTGATTCAACCCATAAAAAGATTTCCCATACCATATCCCCACACACCACCAATCCTCCCACCAATTCCAATAACCAGTCCTACCCAAGATCCTTCCAACCCCTCCTAAAGTGGTGTTCCATTGCCCACCCAACCTCCACAACATCCTAGTCCATCCCCATGCCAATCCCAAACCCAACCCCTTACCACAGGGATCATATCCCTTTGGAAGACCCTGATGCAAAACCTGCCCAATCCACCCACCCAGCACTTCCTATTCCAGTCCTGTCATAGGTTTATCCTACCCCATCAGAGGCCGGGTTACCTGTGAAAGCAGCCATGTGATATACCAACTCTGCTGCAATCATTTCACAGTGTTTCATATTGAAATGGCGACAAACCAGCTGTCTGTCAGGATGAATGGCCATTGACAAACTGTTGGAAAAAAAACAAGATAGACCATCCTGTGGAACAACATGCATCTGAGCACATCACTATGGATTACAATGCCCTCTTCACTGCCCGAGCCATCTGGATCCTCCCCTCCACCACCAGCTCTTCTGAACTCTGCAGATGGAAGTTGTCCCTTCAAAAAATTCTATGGTCCTGCAACCATCCTGGCCTCAACCTACAATAACTTCCCATCCCTACTCCCTATGCGTAACACCTCCCCCCGCCCCTTTCCTTCCCCACTCATTATCCTGTAACTCTCCAATTCATGTATTTCCTGCAACTGTGTGTCACCCCTTACAATATTCCCTTAACTAATTACTTTTTATTTTTCTTACCTTTTACCTTTTTTCCTATTTTTATTTATCCTTATTATTTTTATCGCTTCAAATTCCCCCACTCCCTCCCCACAATCCTACACACTTCCTTTTTATCATTTCCGACCCCTTCCCTTCACTGTATTCATTGTGGCAATTCAAATTCCCACTCCTCAGAGGCTTTACAATGCACGTTCCACCCCCACCCTTATCTGACATCCTTGCCCCTCCACTCCCCACCCCACTTACAGTCTAGATGCTTGTGGCACTGGAGTGGCCAGACATGGTGGTTGTATATAGTTGTCTGAGTAATTGTGTGAATGTATGTGTTTCTTCTTTCGATGAATGTCATGGGAGAAAATTTAAGTTGTGTGAATGTGATTATCTACTTTTTGTGCCTGTCAACAGCTGTTTATAAACTGAATCCTAAAAAAAAAAAAAAAAAAAAAAATAGTCTATTCATAAATAGGAAGAAATGCAGTAAGCTTTTTGCAGTTTGAAGCTTATTAATACATTGAAATTCCTGATAAAAATCTAAAACTAATCAGTAATTAATGAAGAATTTACTTATTACCACTACTTACAGTATTAATGTTTTCACTGACAGTTTTATATAATCTTCCAGCTTCTTTCTTTAACTCAGTAATCTGGAGTCCATGTAAAGAACACCACAAATATCCAGAATTTTCTTCAGTATCTCAATCATTACCATCTATGCACTGCTCCATTTTTGGTTTACATCATAGCAAAAATAATGTGAATGCATATCAGCAATAGGGCACACATTATTTTAAAATCAATTATAAACTGCTTTACACTCTGTACTAACTTTTCTCATCAATCACAAAATTATAATATTACCATGTTGTGCACTTATCTATGGAGTGAATACTTGTGTTAATTACAAAGTAGGCATTTCACATAGCAACTGATGCTCTGAAATTTGTTAACCACAGATGCATGTACAAAAAGGGGAAAATAGATTTATGGTTTCTTATCCTCATTCCAAAGTCTGAATTAGACAAATAACACATTTTGTTATAGGCATGATTCATGTGAAGATGGTGTTGTTGTGGTCTTCAGTCCGGAGACTGGTTTAATGCAGCTCTCCACAATACCCTATCCTGAGCCAGCCTCTTCTTCTCCACATAAGAACGGCAACCTACATCTGTCTGAATCTGCTTTACTGTATCCATCTCTTGGTCTTCCTCTGCAGTTTTTACCCCCACACTCTTCCCTCCAATGCTAAATTCACAATTCCTTGATGTCTAAGAATGTGTCCTATCAATCTATCCCTTCTTTTAGTCAACGTATGCCAGAGATTTCTCTTCTCCCCAATTCTGTTCAGTACCACCTCATTAGTTACGCGATCCACCCACCTAACCTTCAGCATTCTTCTGTAGCACCATATTTCAAAAGCCTCAATCCTCTTCCTGTCCACATTGTTTATCGTCCATGTCTCACTCCCATACAAGGCAATACTCCATACAAATGCCTTCAGAAAGAACTTCCTTAGGCTTAAATCAATATTCGATGTTAACAAATTTCTCTTTTTCAAGAACGCTTTTCTACCCATTGCCATTCTGCATTTTATATCCCCTGTACTGCGACCATCATTTGTTATTTTACTGCCCAAGTAACAAAACTCCTCTACCTCCTTTATTGCTTCGTTGCCCAATCTAATTCCTTCAGCATCACCTGATTTTCTTACACTGCACTCCATTACCCTAGTTTTGCTCTTGTTAATCTTCATCTTATATGCACCTTTCAGCACACTGTCCATTCCGTTTAAATGCTCTTCCAGGTCCTTTGCTGTCTCTGCCAGAATTACTATGTCGTCAGTAAAACGCAAAGTTTTTAATTCTTCACCCTGAACTTTAATTCCTTCTCCAAATTTCTTCTTGCTTTCCTTTATAGCTTGCTCAATGTACAAATTGAATAACAATGGAGAAAGACTACAACCCTGTCTTACTCCCTTTCCAACCACTGCATCCCTTTCATGCCCTTCAACTCTGACAACCGCTGTCTGGTTTTTGTACAAGTTGTAAATAACCTTACGCTCCCTATATTTTACTCCTGCTTGCTTCAGAACTTGAAAGAGTTTATTCCAATCAACATTGTCAAAAGCCTTCTCCAAATCTACAAAAGCTAGAAATGTAGGTTTGCCTTTTCTTAATCTATCTTCTAGGATAAGCCGTAAAGTGAGTATTGCCTCCCGTGTTACTACATTTCTCCTGAACCCAAACTGGTCTTCCCCGAGGTCGGCTTCTTCCAGCTTTTCCATCCTTCTGTATATAATTCGTGTTAATATTTTGCAACCATGACTTATTAAACTGATGGTTCTGTAGTTTTCACACCTGTCTGCACCTGCTTTCTTTGGAATGGGAATTATAACATTTTTCTTAAAGTCTGAGGGTACTTCACCTGTCTCATACATCTTACACACCAGGTGAAACAATTTTGTCATGGCTGGTTCTCTCAGAGACTTCAGTAGCTCTGATGGAATATCATCTACTCCAGGGGCCTTGTTTCGACTTAGATCTTTCAGGGCTCTGTCAAATTCTTCCCTCAGTACAGTATCTCCAATTTCATCTTCATCTACATCCTCTTCCCTTCCTACAATATTGTCTCGAAGTTCATTTCCTTTGTAGAGCCCCTCTATATACTCTTTCCACCTTTCAGCTTTCCCTTCTTTGCTGAGAACTGGTTTTCCGTCAGTGTCCTTGATATTCATAGAGCTGTTTTTCTTATCTCCAAATGTTTCTTTTATTTTCCTGTAGGCTGTATCTATTTTTCCCCTATTTATACATTCTTCTACATCCTAGCATTTCCCTTCCAGCCACTCCGTCTTAGCCATTTTGCACTTCCTGTCGATCTCATTTCTAAGTCATCTGTACTCCATTTTGCCTGTTTCATTTACTGCATTTTTATATTTTCTCCTTTCTTCGATTAAATTTAGTATCTCCTGTGATATCCAAGGATTTTTTGTAGGTCTTTCCTTCCTACCTATTTTGTCCTCTGCTGCCTTCACTATTTCATCTCTCAATTTTACCCATTCCTCCTCTACTGTTTTATTTTCCCCTGTTTCTGTCAATTGTTGCCTAAAGCTCCCTCTGAAACTCTTAAGAACTTCAGGTTCCTTCAATTTATCCAGGTCCCATCTCCTTATTTTCCTACCTTTTTGTAGTTTCTTCAGTTTCAGCCTACAGTTCATAACCAACAAGTTATGGTCAGAGTCTAAATCTGCCCCTGGGTATGTCCTACACTTTAAAACCTGGTTCCGAAATCTATGTCTTACCATTATAAAATCTATCTGGTATCTCCCGGTGTCTCCTGGTCTCTTCCATGTATACAATCTTCTTTTGTGATTTTTAAACCAAGTGTTTGTTACAACTAAATTATGTTCTGTGCAAAATTCTACCAGGCGGCTTCCTCTTTCATTCCTTTTGCCCAGACCATATTCACCTACTATCTTCCCTTCCCTTCCTTGTCCTACTACCGAATTCCAGTCTCCCATAACAATTAAGTTTTCCTCTCCCTTAATTGTCTGAATAATTTCCTTTAGCTCCTCATATATTTCTTCGATTTCCTCATCATCGGCAGAGCTAGTTCGCATATAAGCCTGTACTACTGTTGTCGGTGTTGGCTTCGTATCTATCTTGACAACGATAACGCGATCACTGTGCTGGTCATAGTAGTTTACCCACATTCCTATTTTCTTATTCATTATCAATCCTACTCCTGTGATACCCCCAATTGATTTTGTATTTATAATCCTATACTCACCTGACCAGAAATCCTGTTCATCCTGCCACCGAACTTCACTAATCCCCACTATATCTAACTTCAACCAATCCATTTCCCTTTTTAAATTTTCTAATTTTCCTACTCGATTAAGGGATCTAACATTCCACGCTCCGACCCGTAGAATGCTAGTATTGTCTTTCCTGATGATCACGTCCTCCTGAGTAGTCCCCACCCGGAGATCCGAATGGGGGGACTATTTTACCTCCGGAATATTTTACCCAAGAGGATGCCATCATCATATGTTCATACAGTAGAGCTGCATGTCCTCGGGAAATGTAACGGCTGTAGATTCCCCTTGCTTTCAGCCGTTCGCAGAAACTGTGTGGCAAAGCCACATTAGCTGATGTTACAAGACCAGCTCAGTCAATCATCCAGACTGTTGCCCCTGTAACTACTGAAAAGGCTGCTGCCCCTCTTCAGGAACCACACGTTTGTCTGGCCTCTCCACAGATACCCCTCCGCTGTGGTTGCACCTACGGTACGGCTATCTGTATCGTTGAGGCACGCAAGCCACCCCACCTCGGCAATGTCTGTGGTTCATGGGAGTGGGTGAAGATGGTATGCATTTAGAATAAAGATTTATACACTTACTCCATGGCTAGATGACTGATAAACTGTCTTACCTTTATATCATATGGGTGTAAATCATAATCATCTGGCAGATCTTCAGAGCACTTCAGTTCTATGACTGGAACAAGATCAACATCCATTCTGAAGCCGTCAGGTAAAACAATGTTCAGGGTAAGAGCAGGTCCACTTTTTTTTACCTTAACCTGAAATCAAAATTATCTTCTTTTATAGGCATACTGATCCTTTCTCTGAGTAATTAACTAAAAAATGAAATGATTGTATGGCATTACTAGCCAGGAGACCCCACTAGGGTAGTTCAGCTATCTATTGCAAGTCTTTTATTTGACACCACATGGGTGACTTGCATGTCAATGATGATGAGAGCAGCACACAATGTACAGTCCCCTGCTAAGACTTGAACCGAGGCCCCCTGTTTGTTAGTCACAGACATAGTCCACTGATCTACAGAGAGAGATGGCAGGTAATGAAATTCTACAGGCATATGAAATAATAATAATATTCAGAAAAAAGGGAAATATGAAGGACTTCATTCAATAATGTGTAGTGTTACATATTATGAGACAGCCAAAGATCATAACACCATATCAACAGGCACATATGAAAGGTGACTGTTGATACTACAAGTTTTCTGCAAGAGAGCACGCAGTACATACATGAAGCCTGATTGGCCAATGCATAATTAAATACTTGGTGCAAATGGCCTGTATACCGATCTGGACTGCAATGTACTCAAGTGTGTGCTTCAAGTTAGCAATGCCCAAATCTAGCAGATAAGACTTTGATTTACAGGATGGTTATAATTAAACTTTTAAAATGCTGTAAAAATAACACCACTGGTCAGAATGATGTGAAACTGCAATGGAATACTACTGGAGAAGGGGGGGGGGGGGACATATGGCAGAAGAAAAATAAATAGTATGAAAATTGATCAATAGATGGCTCTATAAGCATCATAATTTAATAGTGGTTGACTACAAACCACAAATGAATTATACAACAATGCCTAAGATGTGAGTTATATTCATGATCAAACAATAAATACACAGCTTTATAAATACCAATCTATTTCGTACTACAGAACAATAATTACTTTCTTAAATTTTTTGTTTCACCTAACTTTCATATTTCAGTTACTAACATTTAAAGAACAGATCTTGAAACGTACCATGTACAGCTTCCCAGGCTGCTTCTCATCATACAACATCCATGAATCACCATTCTGTTGAAAACAGCCAAGTGCCTGATGCAGCACACTTTCCATCCAACCTCGCAGCAGACTAGGGGTCAAGTATCGTCGAAAATTGAGTAATGACTCGAGAAGCCTTGGAATTAAAATCAATATGAGAAAGCTGTACTATAAATTTGTCAATTCACACAAATAGCAAGTATTTCTCTTACATTTTGCCGTAGTTGGGTTGACTTGGCAGTTCTTTTGGTGGCTGCTTTGGAGGTGTCTTCTTTTTACTTTTCTTTTTGCTAAATAGTGGAAATGCGAAGAAACAAGATATATTACATAGTGTACACATGCAAGCACATTGAAACTAAAATATAAAGAATTTAATAAAGAATTTTTCTATTCTCCCCTCCCCCTTCTTTTTTTTTTTTGTGTACAGAACACAATCACAAAAACTTAATGTTAAGCTGTGATCAACATTATTAGATACTCTCCTCAACATTATTAGATGCTGTCCTCCAACATTTCATGTATTCAATTTGGGTTCGCATTTCTTACTTTATCTACTTAAATACTGCCCCACAGCGAGTGCTGTTTCAATGTTGTCCAATTAAAATTACACACTAGTTGACAGTTCAAAGGCTGGAGCTGCTTTCCACCAATCATTTCAGTCAACGTCATGCCCGAACCATTCCCCGTTGCCAAATTCCCTCAACAACTGGTCAGTTCACATACATTTCCTTGTTTGCCTTTCTTTCTTGATTTGTTTTGTTTCCATTTCTTAGGTCTAATGTTTTTATTTCACATTTCATTACTTAATGACAAAAAAACAAGACATTGACAATGGTGATAACAAAATATGTACTCAATACACAGCACTAAGCACACACTACTGAATCCTTTCAGGCAAGGTATGATTTAATGTCACAGATATTGGCTTACATTGGATGAGCTTCATATGGTTTACGTCAAACTACCTCTCCAATAGTTACAATTCAGTGTTGTTAGGGGGTATGAATTGTCACTAGGAGACGCTGAACAATATAGTTGCGTAGCTTAATGGTAAAGAAATAGCTCTGTGTAGGAATGGTTGTGGGGTTTGATTCCCACTGTATGCTACAATTTTTTAAATTCCTAAATCAAGATTAGTTTAATAAAAATAAGAAGCAAAGTAATTTGTTTAATTTTTTTTTCTTAGGTTCTAACACCTTGTTATGTCTTTTTCGTCCTATGATTCTTTGATTAAAATCTGATTGTGGTGTTAATATCCTGCAATTAAGAGCTAAGCTGGATTGCTGATTGGTTTGTAACATGGCACTTTGTGAAATAGTTAGTCAGTGTGAGTATATTTTCGAGTAAGCAATGATAATGAGAAACTGCAGTTTAATTTTAGTGCGTTATCTGAAATTTTTCTGTCTCAGTTTGCTTGTACAAATAAGCTTTAATCGCTGCAAATGAAGCAATCACAAGTTGAGTGTTTCTGGAGATGTTTGACACCACCATTGTGTCAGATACATAGCACAAACATGTATGGTTAGGTTAAAATATGGGATTAAATTGAGGATTAAAATGTGTCCTCTGCTGTAGTTCAGTCACTGATCGCTGTTGCTAGAGATTTTCGCAATATCAACATTAACTCTTGGTGACCTCTGCCAATAATGCTCCACTTCATATAGTATATTAACAGCATTTGTTAAGTGACAAGCCATGTTTGTGGGTTGCATACAGGCGAGCATTAGCCAACAGTCTGTGGGGCAACAATGTAGTGTCACATGACAAACGTCAACTAGCCCATAATTTTAATCTGACTATAGTAAGCTTTTCTTTTTAAAATAGCTTTCATGACTTTTTTTTATATGACTGTTTCAACTCACATTGTGGGCAAAAATCACCAGCTTGTCAGTCAAGTGGACAATTTTTGTTTATATTGGTTTTCTTTGGCTCAGTTGAGTTTGGTGTTATTTGCCATTGAGTTTATTGGTTTTCTGTAGCAGTGTTGCGTGTCAATAAACAGTGTTATCAGGTACATTTTGGTGTTACATTGCTTGGACAAACATTAGGAAATATAAATACCCATCAAGTTAAAAAGATGTAATATATTATTTATATAAATAACAGAAAACGGATGACTTACCCAAAGGACTGGCTCGTTGATAGACACAAATAAAATCACACACAAACACACATACAAGCTTTCGCAACCGTTGGTTGCTTCTTCAGGATAGGAGGAAAAAAGGGGAGGAGAAAGGGAAGGATATGGGTTTTAAGGAAGTGGAAAAGGAGTCATTCCAACCCCAGGAGTGGAAGAACTTACCCTAAGGGAAAAAAAGGAAGGTAAACAAATACACACACACTCACACGTATCCAAACGCAAACACACCTAGACAGACATTTGTAAAAAGCAAAGAAGTTGGACAGAGATACCGCTTGAGGCAGAGGCTCTGTCCACAGAACTGAGGCAAAGATGCTAAAGATGGTGGGCGGGAATTTGAATTTAGCGGAGGTTGAGACCAGGTGGGCAACGAGACGAGAGAATAAGCTGAAGGGCAAGTTCCCATCTCCGGAGTTCTGAAAGGTTGGTGTCGGTGGGAAGTATCCAGATAACCCGGACAGTGTAACCCTGCACCAAGATGTACTGGCCGTGCACCAAGGCATGTTTAGCCACAGGGTGCCTTGGTGCACAGCCAGCACATCTTGGCACAGTGTTACACTGTCCAGGTTATCTGGATACTTCCCACTGACACCAATCTTTCAGGACTCTGGAGATGGGAACTTGCCCTTCAGCATATTCTTTCTTCCCATTGCCCACCTGGTCCCAACCCCTGCTAAATTCAAATTCCCACCCACCATTATTTAACATCTTTGCCTCGGTACTCTGGACAGAGCCTCTGCCTCAGATGTTATCTCTGTCCAACTTCTTTGCTTTCTATAAATGTCTGCTTTAGTGTGTTCGTGTGTGTGTGTGTGTGTGCACTTTTTTACCTTTCCTTTTCCCCCCTAGGGTGGGTCCTTACATTCCTGGGATTGGACTGACTCCTCTTCCGCTCCCTTAAGATCCACATCCTTCCCTTTTTCCCTCGTTCCTTCCTCTTTTCCTGAGGAGGCGGAAATCGGTTGGGAAAGCTTGTATCTTGTGGTTGTGTGTGTTTTTTGTCTAACCACAAGCTTGTGCTTTGGGTAAGTTATTCTATTTCTATACATATTTATCCCACCTGGAAAGTCTCTCTCCCTCCCTCACAAACACACACACACACACACACACACACACACACACACACACACGACAATTTATAGCAAGAACACCTATCACCTCACTGACACAGTGAAAAGTCACTGAGATGAACCCTTGAGATACTTCATTATGATGTCAAGGTGAAGAAAAGGACACTGATAAGTTCAGAAATCTATGCCAGATGCAGTTGTCACTCAAAACATAGAATAACGTCATAGCCTCAGAGGATCTGTAGTAAATACTAGAATTTTGGAGCCATGTTGTTCAGTAGTTGCAGGGAGCCAGTCATAGCGCAGCACCTGTGACATGCTACCAACCACCAACAAGATGAACAAGAATGCTACCAGCAAGCCCCACCACACTCCTGTGTAGGTAGCTAGCCTCGTGCCTATTTCTGCTAGAAGACTGAATTAGCTCCCGCAACTCTTGCGAGATGTACTTATGGTTCTGGAAGCATCCTCCCTTGTTGCTGAATTCAGGAATAACCTTAAGCAGATGCCTATGTGAACCCCCCTGGGAACAGATACCAACACTTTTTTTTTGTCCTTTGTACTGGGACCATGTGGTAGCCCCACACCACCAACCATGTCAGAAGCACAGTTGTTGGAATTTTTATCAACTCAGCTTTGGTAAAACAGTTTGCAAAATTGGTGAGCCTCATCCCTTGGGGTTACTGAGGCTGCAACCTTCAGCATATTCCAAAGATCTGGTGCAATGAGCAGTATCTCTCCTACAGCTGCCAAGAATCAGATGTGTGAATTGTAAATGCTTAATCAGAATAAACACTTGTTAAGCTAGTGCTCATTCATTGGGCCTACAATGCCCTCTGAACCTCACCATTGCATTCCTCCCACAATATGGTGATAACAAAAGAGGTTTCAACTCTGATCCCTGCAATACAAATGAGTTTAAGTTTTCTTGTATTATCAGAATTAGTATTATTAATCATGCATTGCATATAAGAAGTGTGCTCTCTTGTAGGACATTTTAGAATCCAATCTGACTTGTCTGATAATAAACAGTTAAACTCAGTGCCAGAGAAATTTCCACACAGACAGTTCAAACCAGTATATTGTATACTGCAGTATTTTCACGAGAAAACATCAGACCCATGTGAACCTCCACGCTTCAGAGACATGTCCTCCTTGAAATCTTGCAGCACATCTTGGGAGTTATAACTTAAAAGGCTTCTTCATCACTTCTGAGTAATTCTTTTACCTTGTACTAACACTAAGCCAATAGGGCTTGATTTTTCCCCCCCAAGTTGCTTGGTATGATGAAGTCCACACATTGTGGTGGCTATTTCAATGGGGTAAAAATGTTGCTCATCCACGTGTAATACAGTGTCCATGAAATTGTTAATTGCTATAACTAAGTCCTTCTGTAACCATACAATCCACAATGTCCTTATCTTTGAGTTGGGATATTAACTATGATGATCAATTATCAATTCCCTTTAAAAACATGGCCTGAACAAATATGATTACATAACATGAAGCATGTTCCTTTTGCATCCTTACACAAAATGTGGATTTTTCTTAGACCAAAAAAACCACATCCTCCTTTCTTATCTGTGATACGCAAATAACAAAACACAGGTTACATATCATTGCTCCATATCATCTATAACCAATTCATTTTCAAATGTAATCACACATTGTTGACTGCAAAATTGGATTTCAGTTATTTCTTTGTGAACAGATTAAATGGAGAATTATTTAACACATGTTTCTGGCCCTCTCATTTTCTTAGATCTACTATACGGCCTGTCTTTTGACATTGCCAGAAACAGAAGTTTGTTTCTCCCAATGAAGCAGTTATTTCATGTGTTGGGACCTATCCAAATAAATCCCTAAAATCACTTTTTTCTTTCTGTGTTTGGTCTAACTGTGGTCATTCAAACACCCACAATAAATCCTCTAATGTAACTGTGTCCCATCTCATAAGCTTCACAACTGAAGCAACAAAATACTGACAACAATACTTTTCATCAGCTTCAAAGCTGGGATATTAATATGACTATTTGTGTCCTGAATTGTGTAGCAAGTATAAGTATGAAGACTTATATTAAGAAAGTGAATACAGTTCTGAATGCTGTTTGTTTTTTTTATACTGAAGAACTAATACATTTTTCTTAAAAAAAAAAAAAAAAAAAAAAAAAAAAAAAAAAAGTAAAGAAAGAAAGAAATGATGTATAGCACCTGAACATCCCCCCCTAACTCAAAATTCATCATGTATTTATAATAAAAGACTATGTGTGATTAAAGGAAGTTTTTTCTCATTTTTTAACTCACCTGAGATTCTTTTGCCGTGTACCCACTTTAACTTTAACAAATGCGGGACTTTCACAGGGTTCAACCTACAAAGAAAAAAGATAAAACATTCTGGTAAGTATTATTTATATTAAAAACATCTAATGAAAAATCTGAACATTGCCCTACACCAAAAGGACAGAAATGAAAGTTTGCTTTAAGACACTAAAAGAATATAGTAAGACACCCAAATATGTTCATATATCATGAATGTAATTCATTACACTGGAATAATTCCAACGTTTTCAAGTGCAGTACTTTGTATGTTCCATGTGCACAATTTCATTTACTAAAGTGACTTTGAACCTTTGCCAATTAAATTACACAACTAAAAGTGTATTTACTTACAAGGAGGCAGAATTCCAGAGCATTTCTTACAGTAAGGAGGCAAAACCCTAGATGAGAAACTGGCATTGACCCCTCACATCAGGAATATTTTCTCCAAGGCAAAAGGTACTCTTGTGAGTACCAGGAGAGCTTGTGGCAAAAATTAGGGCCTGAGCCCCAAGGGTATGCACTGGATATACACCACAGTGATTAGACCCAGGATCACCTATGGGGCAGTCATGTGGTGGAAGAAGGTAGAACAGCAGGTTGCTGATAAGGAGCTTGGTAAGGTGCAGAGATTAGCCTGCTTAGCCATAACAGGCGGAATTAGCAGCACACCAACTGCTGGGATGGAAACCATGCTGGATATGCCCCCATTACACCTTTGGTCAAGATGGAGGCAGCGGCTGGTGCATACAGACTCAAATCTGGCAACAACTGGAACTCTTTGGGATATCCAGAATACACACTAAAATAGTGAGTGAGGTAAATATAGGAAAGGTTGGGGAAATGCCAGCCGACTATATTATAACCCCATACTGCTTCAACAAGCCTTTCAATATAACAATTGGAAGTAGGGAGCAATGGGAGAAAATAGTTCGACACCGTACGGGGGATATTGTCTGGTTCACTGACGGGTCAAAATCAGACCAAGGTGTTGGGGCTGGGGTATATGGGGTGCAGCCAAGACTGGAGGGCGTCATCTCTCTAGGAAAACTGGCCTCAGTATTCCAGGCCGAAATCACTGCCATCAGGGTGTGTGTAGGAGAATTTGCGTAGGTGCTACAAAGATCGTAGCATCTATATCTATTCAAACAGCCAGGCAGCCCTGAGATCACTGGCAGCTCCTGCAACGAGGTCTAAAATTGTTGCAAAATGTCACAGGGTTCTGGTGAAGCTAGGGGAAAGCAATAGAGTAAACCTATTGTGGGTCTCTGGCCACTCGGAGATCAGTGGCAACGAACATGCCGGTAGATTAGCCAGGATGGGGGCAGAGACTCCATTTATTGGACCGGAACCTGTCCTGACAATCACGAAGGCAATGATCAAATTGGAGCTACGTAACTGGCTCAGAAGACAGCACGTAGAATATTGGACCAAATTCCATCAACAAAAACATGGCAAGGTAATGATACCAAAGCCATGTTTTAAAAGAAGCTCTGCAATCCTGAGTCTGAACAGGAGAGAGATTAGACTCATGGTTGGATTGCTGACAGGCCATGGGAATTTCAAAAAACACCTACGTACAATGGGAATAACAGAAGAGGACCCTAAATGTAGGATCTGTGATGACGGTGATGAAACTGCATCACATCTAATCTTCGAATGCATTGCATTGGAGAATAAAAGGCACAGAATATTTGGGACAACCAGACCCGAAAAAATTGTGTCTAATGAAGAACTGGTAAAGGGACTCCTTGCACTGTTCAAGGGCATTGATTGGGTTTACTAGATATACATGGAGCGATACCGCACAATAAACTTAGATTCGGTGCGGGCAGTGGCGGGTTGGACCAAGACGGTTTTGGCTTCCCTGGAAAAAATCAATCAATCAAATCAATCAAGGAGCCAAACTTTGCTACTGCCTCATCCTAATTCACACAAGCAACAGGTAAGCTCCTCATCATGGTGTCTCAATGACTTTCCCCTCCTACCCCTAATTCATTCTTCGGGTAGGAAATGATAGTTGGAAAAGCGCACATACACATGAAACAGGGATCACTCTCACCAGCACAGTGAAAGTAACACTGAGAGACATTTGTAAAAAGCAAATGTCTGTCTAGGTGTGTTTGCGTTTGGATATGTGTGAGTGTGTGTGTATTTGTTTACCTTCCTTTTTTCCCCCTAAGGTAAGTCCTTCCACTCCTGGGATTGGAATGACTCCTTTTCCACTTCCTTAAAACCCATATCCTCCCCTTTCTCCCCCCCCCCCTTTTTCCTCTTATCCTGAAGAAGCGACCAACGGTTGTGAAAGCTTGTATATGTGTTTGTGTGTGATTTTATTTGTGTCTATCGACGAGCCGGACCTTTGGGTAAGTCATCAGTTTTCTATTTTTTATATCCCCTTTTTTAATATCATCAATTCATCATAACTGTAGCCTTTAAGATAACAACAAAAGAAATTATTGGTACGTACAAGATTGACTCTCAATGATGTAATGCAACATGTGGGGGGCAGGGAGGACATACTGTATTTGCTCGAATAGAGACTGCACTTTTTTCCCCAAATTTTGGTTTACAAAATCATGGTGCGGCCTATAATCGAGATCCCCCCCCCCCCCCCGCGCGCCCAACCGCTCCTTTTCCCAAAAAGTCGTTAGTTTCAAAAATTACACATTCACTTTCATTCTTGTTTGAGAAACGTAATAAACTAGATAGTCTTAAAAAGTGCTACAGTAACAGTTTCGCAGAATTTCATATACGCTTTTGTACACATTTACGGAAACGGCGCGGGAATTCATGGAAGTCGATATTTCAATATAAATCGAATGGTATCATTCTGTACTACACTAACTACAGCATACAGAAGCTGACGATTGTTTTCTAACACGTCCACGCGGCCTTACACATAAACAGTACTTAACACACACACACACACACACACACACACACACACACACACACACACACACACTTCCTAAGCACACAAATGATTTTAATTTGAAGTAGTCAATGAAGCTAGTCTTTGTGATAAAAGTTTAGTGTGTGTCGTAAGAGATTTTACCGCGATGTTTATGTTGGTAAGGTAACACCGAACCACGAGCAGTGATGGGAGGTTAAAGGCCCCTACACACGCTCCGATTTATCATACGACCAACACGATGTCCAATGTACCAACCAATAGTAGCCACCTACACACGTTCCGACCAACTGCACGCAGCGCCACCCTGTTCTGGTGTCTGTTTGTCGAACTGTTTTTGTTTTCGTGTCTTCACTGTGCAGACGATCTCAGGCATGGAAGTTGGTTGGGAAGCGTGACACTCTTTACAATTTGTCGGGTGAAGTGGTGGGGGAATCGACGATTGGGTGATCAGGCACAACCAAGCAGCCAAGGAAAGTTAGTCGGGTAGTGCCTCAAACCGCCCAATTTATCGAGTGACCAACGAAATTGGTCCAATAAATTGCATCGTGTGTAGGGCCTGTAAGATAGTGGAACAACTTATTTGTATAGCTAATGCTGATTTCCTATGTTACGTTTTTAAATAACGTATTTTCCTATCACCAGATTCACTGCTTTCACAGTCGTTGGGAGTTATTTCCATGAAACGAACTCGGGGCTATTTTGCAGCCTTGCAACTGAATCATTTCTGTTGTAACAGCAAAACCACAGTTCCTGTTTTGAATTATGAAGTCAAGCAAACATGGGGATATTTACATTTTAGCCCTTGAAATGCACAACGACTCTTCGAACATTTTAATAGTTTGTCCTCACTTACACACTAGCGTCGAACTTTTTTTCATCAGCGTCAAATTTATGTTGAACTTTCCATTTTCCATGTCCGTTACTGTGACGGTTGAGTAACTCGTACGTTCGTTTTCCCGCTACAAACTTACAAGCCAAAGCTTCGTCTCACACACACACCACACACACACACCGATAAAACTATTTTCGCTGCACATGCCTACGCTATACAACACTTGAAACGCCGGTAACACGCCTTAGTTCGGCGTCCCCTAACTTGGGGCGCCCGCATCAGCCTGTTGTCTCACTTTTTATTTACGTTTTGCATATTTGTTTTGAGTTTATTGAAAAGAGAACATTGTTCTGTTAACACTGTGTGTCTGATTACGAAAATGTTTGATTATACAAAAAATAAATAAAATGAAAATTAAAAACCCTGCGGCCTATACTCGAGGGTTTTTTTTTTCTTTCTAAAATCCGTGTCATAAGTTTAGGTGCAGCCTATATTCATCCGTGGCCAATATTCGTGCAAATACGGTATATAAGCTCGAGTGTTACTGCAGTATTCCACAATCGGCTCCCAAGGGTATAACATTATTATAATTTGACAGAGCCCTGAAAGACCTAGGTCGGAGCAAGGCCCCAGGTGTAGATGACATACCCTCAGAGCTACTAAAGTCACTGGGAGAGCCCGCCATGACAAAACTATTTGAACTGGTGTAGGATGTATGAGACAGGCGACATACTCTCAGACTTTAAGAAAAATGTAATAATCCCCATTCCAAAGAAATCAGGCGCAGACAGGTGTGAAAATTACAGAACCATCAGTTTGATAAGTCATGGTTGCAAAATTTTAACACGAATTATATACAGGAGAATGGAAAAGCTGGTCTTATCTTAGAAGATAGATTAAGAAAAGGCAAACCTACATTTTTAGCTTTTGTAGATTTGAAGAAAGCATTTGACAATGTTGACTGAAATACACTCTTTCACATCCTGAAGTCAGCGGGGGTAAAATATAGGGAAAGGAGAGTTATTTACAAGTTTTTCCAAAACCAGATTGCAGTTATTAGACTTGAAGGGCATGAAAGGGAAGCATCGGTTGGGAAGGGAGTAAGACAGGGTTCTAGCCTTTCTCTGATGTTATTTAATTTGTACATCGAGCAGGCGGTGAAGGAAAGCAAGGAAAAATTTAGAATAGGGATTAAAGTTCAGGGTGAACAAAATAAAAACATTGTGTTTTGCTGATGACATTGTAATTCTGTCAGAGACAGCAAAGAACCTGGAAGAACAGTTGAATGGAATGGACAGTGTGTTCAAGAGAGCGTATAAAATGAACATTGTTGTTGTTGTTGTTGTTGTGGTCTTCAGTCCGGAGACTGGTTTGATGCAGCTCTCCACCCTACTCTATCCTGAGCAAGCCTTTTCATCTCCTCATAAGAACGACAACCCACATCCACTTGAATCTGCTTATTATACGCATCTCTTGGTCTCCCTCTGCGATTTTTACCCCACACACTTCCCTCCAATGCTAAATTCACAATTCCTTGATGTCTAAGAATGTGTCCTACCAATCTATCCCTTCTTTTAGTCAAGGTATGCCAGAAATTCCTTTTCTCCCCTATTCGGTTCAGTACCTCCTCATTAGTTACGCGATCCACCCACCTAATCTTCAGCATTCTTCTGTAGCACCATATTTCAAAAGCCTCTATCCTCTTTCTGTCCACACTGCTTATCGTCCATGTTTCACTCCCATACAAGGCAACACTCCATACAAATGCCTTCAGAAAGGACTTCCTTAGGCTTAAATCAATATTAGATGTTAACAAATTTCTCTTTTTCAAAAACGCCTTTCTACCCATTGCCATTCTGCATTTTATATCCTCTGTACTGCGACCATCATTTGTTATTTTACTGCCCAAGTAACAAAACTCATCTACCTCCTTTATTGTTTCGTTACCTAACCTAATTCCTTCAGCATCACCTGATTTTCTTACACTGAACTCCATTACCCTAGTTTTACTCTTGTTAATGTTCATCTTATATGCACCTTTCAGCACACTATCCATTCCGTTCAATTGCTCTTGCAGGTCATTTGCTGTCTCTGACAGAATTACTATGTCGTCGGCAAAACGCAATGTTTTCAATTCTTCACCCTGAACTTTAATTCCTTCTCCAAATTTCTCCTTGCTTTCCTTTATAGCTTGCTCAATGTACAAATTGAACAACATTGGGGAAAGGCTACAACCCTGTCTTACTCCCTTTCCAACCACTGCATCCCTTTCATGACCTTCAACTCTGACAACCGCTGTCTGGTTTTTGTACAAGTTGTAAATAACCTTGCGCTCCCTATATTTTACTCCTGCTTGCTTCAGAACTTGAAATAGTTTGTTCCAATCAACATTGTCAAAAGCCTTCTCCAAATCTACAAAAGCTAGAAATGTTGGTTTGCCTTTTCTTAATCTATCTTCTAGGATAAGCCGTAAAGTGAGTATTGCCTCCCGTGTTCCTACATTTCTCCTGAACCCAAACTGATCTTCCCCGAGGTCGGCTTCTACCAGCTTTTCCATCCTTCTGTATATAATTCGTGTTAATATTTTGCAACCATGACTTATTAAACTGATGGTTCTGTAGTTTTCACACCTGTCTGCTCCCGCTTTCTTTGGAATGGGGATTATTACATTTTTCTTAAAGTCTGAGGGTACTTCACCTGTCTCATACATCTTACACACAATGTGAAACAATTTTGTCATGGCTGGTTCTCCCAGAGACTTCAGTAGCTCTGACGGGATATCATCTACTCCAGGGGCCTTGTTTCGACTTAGGTCTTTCAGTGCTCTGTCAAATTCATCTCTCAGTATAATATCTCCTATTTCATCATCATCTACATCCTCTTCCCTTCCTACAATAGTGTCTCGAAGTTCATTTCCTTTGTAGAGTCCCTCTATATACTCTTTCCACCTTTCAGCTTTCCCTTCTTTGCTGAGAACTGGTTTTCCATCAGTGTCCTTGATATTCATAGAGCTGTTTTTCTTATCGCCAAATGTTTCTTTTATTTTCCGGTAGGCTGTATCTATTTTTCCCCTATTTATACATTCTTCTACATCCTTGCATTTGCCTTCTAGCCATTCCTGCTTAGCCATTTTGCACTTCCTGTCAATCTCATTTCTTAGTCGTCTGTACTCCATTTTGCCTGTTTCATTTACTGCATTTTTATATTTTCTCCTTTCATCGATTAAATTTAGTATCTCCTGTGATATCCAAGGATTTTTTGTAGGTCTTGCCTTCCTACCTATTTTGTCCTCTGCTGCCTTCACTATTTCATCTCTCAATTTTACCCATTCCTCCTCAACTGTTTTATTTTCCCCTGTTTCTGTCAATTGTTGCCTGAAGCTCCCTCTGAAATTCTTAAGAACTTCAGGTTCCTTCAATTTATCCAGGTCCCATCTCCTTATTGTCCTACCTTTCTGTAGTTTCTTCAGTTTCAGCCTACAGTTCATAACCAACAAGTTATGGTCAGAGTCTATGTCTGCCCCTGGGTATGTCCTACACTTCAAAACCTGGTTCCGAAATCTATGTCTTACCATTATAAAATCTATCTGGTATCTCCCGGTGTCTCCTGGTCTCTTCCACGTATACAACCTTCTTTTGTGATTCTTAAACCAGGTGTTTGTTATAACTAAATTATGTTCCGCGCAAAATTCTACCAGGCGGCTTCCTCTTTCATTCCTTTTGCCCAGACCATATTCCCCCACTATCTTCCCTTCCCTTCCTTGTCCTACTACCGAATTCCAGTCTCCCATAACAATTAAGTTTTCCTCTCCCTTAATTGTCTGAATAATTTCCTTTAGCTCCTCATATATTTCTTCGATTTCCTCATCATCGGCAGAGCTAGTTGGCATATAAACCTGTACTACTGTTGTCGGTGTTGGCTTCGTATCTATCTTGACAATGATAATGCGATCGCTGTGCTGGTCATAGTAGTTTACCCGCATTCCTATTTTCTTATTCATTACCAATCCTACTCCTGTGATACCCCCAACTGATTTTGTATTTATAATCCTGTAGTCACCTGACCAGAAATCCTGTTCATCCTGCCACCGAACTTCACTAATCCCCACTATATCTAACTTCAGCCTATCCATTTCCCTTTTTAAATTTTCTAATTTTCCTACTCGATTAAGGGATCTAACATTCCACGCTCCGACCCGTAGAATGCCAGTATTGTCTTTCCTGATGATCACATCCTCCTGAGTAGTCCCCGCCCGGAGATCCGAATGGGGGACTATTTTACCTCCGGAATATTTTACCCGAGAGGATGCCATCATTATATGTTCATACAGTAGAGCTGCATGTCCTCGGGAAAAATAACGGCTGTAGTTTCCCCTTGCTTTCAGCCGTTCGCAGTAGCTGTGTGGCAAAGCCGCATTAGCTGATGTTACAAGGCCAGCTCAGTCAATCATCCAGACTGTTGCCCCTGTAACTACTGAAAAGGCTGCTGCCCCTCTTCAGGAACCACACGTTTGTCTGGCCTCTCCACAGATACCCCTCCGCTGTGGTTGCACCTACGGTACGGCTATCTGTATCGTTGAGGCACGCAAGCCACCCCACCTCGGCAATGTCTGTGGTTCATGGGAGTGGGAATGAACATTAACAAGAGCAAAACAAAAATAATGGAATGCGGTCTTAGAAAATCAGGCGATGCTGAAGGAATTAGATTAGGTAACGAAACAATGAAGGTGATAGAGAGTTTTGTTACTTGGGTAGTAAAATAACATGCGATGGTCGCAGTACATATAGTCGGGCCGCTGAAACATGTCACTTGACAGTTTGTACATAGTTCGCGCGAAGTTGGCTATACTGCGACTGCGAGGTTGCAATAGCTACGCAGCAGACGACTACAGCGTCAGCTGATAGCTCAGAACGTCCGAAATATGTACTGGAATTGTCGCCTAAAACTGTGAATAAGAACGGTCGCATAATAATTTATAAGAAAGTATAACAAAGAATGTGTTATTTCAACAGTCAAATCACCAACAGAGAAATACGATTTGTTAATATGCGAAACTGTGAAATAAATAAAATAGTCTAACTTAAGGGCAGTGTCTATGAGATGTTATTCCGAATTGTTAACGTAATAGATGCAAATGAAATGTCGTACAATAATGTAAAGATATTCATAACAAAGAATACGCAACCAACAATCGCAATACGAAATAAAGAAACAGTTGCATTCTCGATGCAGAGTGAAAGAATTAATTTTGCATAAATTTACACTCACCGGTTTATGAAGTCAATGGCGTAATTCCGTCAAGTTCTCCATCATCACTGGCATCCGAATCAACACCAAACCCGTCGTCGTCATCATCATCGTCATCGAGGGAAATCATCAATTGTTCATGTTCATTTATTATTCCATCTATAGTCTGTGCTTCTTTAATAAGTTTCGAAACATGCTCTACCTTCTTTCTCCACGAGTTGGCGTCAATAGTAGCAAGTCCTTCAAGTAAAAGTCTTTCCACTTCCGTTATAGTGAAAGACTTGTTTTTCTTCCTAATATACGTCTTTACGTCACCCCAAACCAATTCAATGGGGTTGAAATGGCAGTGATACGGTGGTAGCCTAATTACCACATGACCCTGTTGCCTTGCCACTTCGTCTACTACATACGTAGGCGTCACAGGTTTATTTTGCTTCACGAGTGAATACAACAGCAGCTTTGTCATACTCATATCTGCAGCAATGTCGCTCGCTAGCAACCACTGTACCATAGTTTCTTTCAGGTCACTAGTTGTCGGAGTTTTGTCTAGTATGACCGAATGGTAAGGTGCATTGTCCATTACAAACACTGTTGGGACACTAAACTGCGACAACAAATTCTTAAACCACTGCAGAAAACGTTGGTGGTCCATATCTTCGTGGTAATCACCAGTTTTTCTGATCGGAAGACTAAAAGTCCGTCATTTACAAATCCACTTGAAGATCCTGCATGTGCCACAATTAATCTGGCACCTCTTCCTGTTGGCTGATGACCACAACTATTTGGTGTATTGTCTGTCCAGCATTTATCAACACCTTCTCCGGTGTTGACCGAGGTTTCATCTAACCATACAATGGAATGTATATCACTACCTTTAATTTTGTGTAAGAATATACTTCTAGCTGCAACAACATGCGGCTTTTCGAGTAATAGTCTTCGTCCATTTAACTTTTTGAAGTGGAAGCCCATACTTCTTAACACCGTTTTCAGAGATGTTTTTCCACCCGAGAAAAGATCGCATGCTTTTAACGAAATTAGCAGCTTCGCTACAGTCTGATATTCTTTCCGGCTATAATAGTCATAAATATGACGATGGATTGCGTCAGTTTGAAACAAATCGAGATTGGTAATAGGACGAGGCTGCTTCTTTTCCTTGCCTGGGGTAGCTAAAAACACACTGTTTTCTTTACCCGAATTATCTTCCACACGGTTTGTGTCACTGTCTTGAAGTTCTTGAAGCAGCACACCTTTCCTTATAATCGTTCTTTGACTCAGTCCTAGAGTTTTCGAGGTACGCTCTAAGACTTAATCAGCCGGAATTGATGGTTCCCCGTGAACAGAAACAAACTCTCTCTGTTGTTCGTAGAACTCCCGCGTTCTTCTAATTAATTCCATTTCCTGGCTATTGAACGGCACTCCACGCCACAATGGATTGTCGTTTGTTTGAAGACGCCGTTTCGGTGACATTTTTTTAATAAATAAAAAAATGTACGCAAAGCAGTACAATCACACACGATACAAAAGCAGACGATAGCCCACGAGCACACAAAGCTTTCACAGAACGCGGCAACGTGGTAGTGACGGCGACGGAACCGGCATTCGTAGCTGTGCTGTGATTGGTTCAGAAGACGCAGCGTCTCGCGTTCGTCATTTGTTTTTCACTCATACTGGCAACTTCAAAACACTCGTGTAGTGACCTTGAAGTGACATGTTTCAGCGGCCCGACTATAGGATATAAAATGCAGAATGGCAATGGGAAGAAAAGCATTTTTGAAAAAGAGAAATTTGCTAACATTGAATATTAATTTAAGTGTAAGGAAGTCTTTTCTGAAGGCATTTGTGTGGAGTGTTGCCTTGTACAGGAGTGAAACATGGACGATAAACAGTGCGGACAGGAAGAGAATAGAGGCTTTCGAAATGTGGTGTTACAGAAGAATGCTGAAGATTAGGTGGGTAGATTGCATAACTAATGAGGAGGTACTGAACAGAATTGGTGAGAAAAGGAATTTTTGGCATACCCTGACTAAAAGAAGGGATCGCTTGGTAGGACACGTTCTTAGACATCGAGGAATCGTAAATTTAGCATTGGAGGGAAGTGCGTGGGGTAAAAATCACAGAGGGAGACCAAGAGACGCGTATAGTAAGCACATTCAAGTGGATGTGGGTTGTCGTTCTTATGAGGAGATGAAAAGGCTCGCTCAGGATAGAGTAGGGTGGAGAGCTGCATCAAATCAGTCTCCGGACTGCAGACTATAACAACAACAATGAAGAAATGAAAAAAGGTACCTTTGCTAACGATACAATATATAGATTTCTCTTAATCTAATCTGACATAAAATTTTTGAAATACCGCAAGCTTATACCAAAGCTCAAAATCTTGGTCATAAACGGCATTAATGCACATGATATCAGAACTAATGTTACACTATTATTGACATATAGTGCTTCAACTTACAATACCAACGTATTGGGAAAATTCAAAACCAGCTCTCACACAGACCACCACAGAATTCATTATTACAACTAAATAACAATACTATTACCATTTGCACCAAATTTGTCTGACACAAAACCAGTGTTTATTATTCAAAACAACATTCAGATGTCCTAATGGGATCAGTGTCAACTGCACTAAGCCCAGAGTTTAAACACAAAGCTCAATGGTATTGTTAACAATGTGCATAAAGGAATTGGTAATGTTGTCTAGCATTTAATATAATGATTGCTACAAGTTTTAATTATTCTCATAACACAAAAATAAACCAAAATCAATGAAAAGACAAATGAAGATATAATACAAACCTGAATCAAATTACGAATGAAGGGCAGCTTTATTATGATATCAACATCAAATTCTGTCGGTTTCCCAACTTTAAGCCCATCCCAGTAACTTCCAGCAAAATATAACCTCTGGTAACATTCATTAAATTTTTTATCTTTTTCTTTCATTTTCTGAATTATACAGTTCAATACCTGGAAAAGGAATAAAATCAGTGTTCAATGGAATACAGAATTCACATACCTAGCAAACCCGTCTGCACTGATCAAGAGTAAGAGGCCACAATTAGGTTAGACTTAAATTGCTGGGAAAGTGGATGTCAGATCAGTATTCACGTTAATCAGTCAATTAATGTTGATTGGCTCATTTATTCTTCTATTAATAAAGTGTTCTAAGTCACAATAGAATGGTTTTTTGAAAATGCGTTGCTATTTTGAAGCAAAATATAGCAAACTTCTAATTTACATTTTTTATTGGAATTTAAAAAAAAACACGTGATTCGATATTTTTGGAAATTCGACCATTGAGCAAGTGAAATAAGGGAATATCTTTTAAGGGTGCTACAAAGACTATTTTTATGCTAGAAATGCAACAATTTGGACTTGGAACTATGTTTAGAATTTTCTTAAAATATGTGTTTCGGGATGTATTGAATTCTGCCATCAATGGTGTGATGGGGGTGGTGGCAAGTTGTATCAAAATACTTTATTAGAAAAATATTTTTAAAGCTAAATCTATGACAATTTATATTTAGAAGTAGAAACAACCAATGCTGACCATCCAGTCTATGCGTACGAAGCAGCGGGAATTAAGCTGGTTATTTCATACAATATAGAGTACAGTAAATCTGTATATCTAGATATACAGAGTGCAATAGAGGGTTAAAAGTAACTCCACCTTCCCCAATTGTCAGCATCTGAAATGTTGTCTTTTGGAGGTAAGCAGGCCTACTGTGCTAACCACATAACTCTATAATTTTGCAGTAAGTAGCAATTTATTAAATTAATTCTTTTAAAATTCATAAATGAGATTTTATAATATAATCTGATGATTGTAGTTTTTTTGTACACTCCATAATTGACCGTAGAAGATGGAAGTTTCTTACATTGTTCTCCTGTAATTTTGAAATTGGTATAATATAATATAACACCAAAAACTTTCACAGTTTGCAATAGAAAATTAAATTAACAAAACATTTCTCAAAAATTTAGAACTGTCAGTATACACTGCAAACAGAAGAAAGAAAGGTTAACTTTCAATATAAACTTCAAGCATGCTTAACAAAACAGAAATACATTTTGAATCACCTTACCGTTCTGAATTCAGCTCCATACTTTTTCATATCATCCTCACTTAATGAAACATAATTTTTATTTATATGCTCTAACATTGCATTAGCACGCCCAAGTGAATTTCGGGATGGCATTGGATCTGCAAAATATGAAAGTGACACAAGATTATTTTTTTAAATATTAGCAGCATACTTAATTGAAAATCACATTATTTCAAATTTGAAATTCATTTCTTGATTTGAGTGATTTTTGACAATGTACAATAACACAAAGATACTTTCTGTCTAAGAAACTATGACAGTGAAACACATTATTTTATTCTGTTCTATCCTTAGTGTACAACAATATGAAAGTTCACCATTTACTTATTTTTTGTTTTGTTACCCTACATCTTCATAGACTTGGGATCTATTACTACCATATCTAAGGAGTTTCTAATGGTATCAGGAAGGGAGATATGGGCAAACAATGGTTGCAGATAATGGTGACCTACCTACCTAAATGTACACACAAGAGAAAGGTAAGGTGGTTGATTTGCAGGGTGCAAACCTGCTACTCGGCCACAACTTGTGTGATTTGATGCTTCCTTGTGTGTCAAAATAAATTAAAAGAGTATATATTAAGCGCATTGTATACTAAGATCTGAAAGTCTTACACATCTGACTCACCATTTCCAATGATATAAATTCCTGGATGGAGCAACATGGCAAACACTCACAGAAGCAGATTAATGTGTGGAGCACAGTGGGTGGGAAATTTCACTTCTGAAGCCACACGCAAATCTAACAAATTTGGTCGATACAACCCAATTCTGTGAATTCTCCCCTTGTCACTGTTCAGAGAATACATTTACACGTCATACTACATCAAATTATTTAATGGAAAAATATATACCAGTACCACAGTCAACCGGTCTAGCACTTCGTTTGTATGTAGCATAGTCTCTCTCTGCTGAGGAAAAAAAAAAAAAAAAAACATATGTCATTGTGGACATAAATACCACATATTCAATATTTTAGTGCGCAGAAAATCAAGCCAAAATATTGTATGTTTATTCCATCTATCCCATAACACCCAACTGACTATAATATAGTACATTAATCAATGGATGACTAATTTTCCATCATATAGGTTTCTGTTAAGTATTCAAACTTATTTTTATGTGAACAATTTAGATTTCAGTCTAGTACACTTGCAAGAACTGAACCTTTGTATATATACATGAATACTTTTCCCTCCTGCAAACAGTATCACTTTCTCATAAGCAGCAGCTGTGCGAGGCAGTGTGTATTGTTTGTGTCAGTTTTTCATTTCAAGGGAATGACAGAATGAGTATAGAGTGGCTTTAATGCATCAAATTTTGCCAGAAACTGGATGACAGACAGGTTGAAACCATTTGGGAGATTCAGATGGCTTTCAGTGATGATGCTATGAGCATCACACAGGTATCAAGAGAGGTACAACCAGTTTGAAGTCAGCCACCACGTCTATGGAAAGTGATCAATGCTTCACTAGGCCCTCAACATGCTGAAATGACAAGATCATGGAATGAACTCTGTGGTGATGCAAGACCATTGTGTGACTATTAGATTGGAAAAAATAAAATATGGCGGATGTAAGAAAAGACACTTACACTGAACATCTGCCTCAGGAATGTCGGAACAACAAGCTGGTTGTTAAAAAGGCTGATCCAGAATGAAAAGGATAACTGCTGACATAACTTCCCCACCGAGTTACAAGAAGACTGCCAAGACAATAAAAACGTAGTCAAGAATAAGATATGTGAGCGTACTAACATAATTCCTCTGGAAACTCAGGAAAGGAAACTACTGAGAAAAGACTTCAGAATTAGGAATGAAATGAGGAACCATTTCAATCTGCTGTTGAATGGGGATGCTGACATCAGTTATGATAGTAATTGTTGAGCTGAAGAAATATGAGAAGTTCTACAACCATTAACACATTGTGGATGGCACTCGAGCCAGGCTCGTTCAGCGGTAATTAATCAGTCAGACAGTGCCCGAGTCTGACTCGTGCAATCTTAAAAAAGTAGTAGCTGCCATTGCACAACCTGCCATCTGTTGGTAAGGTAAAAAAGGTAAAGCTGTCAACAATCCAAAGATTGGTTTGAACACCACAGTGCTTTACTAGGCATGGACCCGTTTGGAGTTGGTATGCCGTTGCCTTCCTCCAACCTTCGAACTGAATTACCCAGCCAGTTATAGGGGGACCCACAGTTTAACGAGGGTTCCAAACCACGGTGCTACTCGGTATGTTTCACATGAGCAATACTGCCAGAGGTGAAAGAAGTGGAAAGTGACAGATAAAAATCCTGGGACCTGGCAGGGATCGAACCCGCGACCTTTGGATTTGTAGTCTGGCACTCTATCACTGTGCACCCGAGGTGCACCAACCACATAAAATTAACAAGGAACGTTCTCTGCATCATGCTGCCACATAGTGAGTGGATTTTTAACTATTTGTACGCTACTTAAGGGCTTTATATTTCCCACTCTCTGTTCAGTCATGCACTGCTTTCACGTGCTATCTGCATTGCTCGCACTTTGCATATTCTCGATATGGCAAATTTACATGATAGCTATGTTTTTACTGACCTGGAAGAGGAAATAGACAATTCTGATTCAGAAAGAGAAGGTGATTTTTCTGTAAGAATAATGTACAAGTTTTTTGGGTATAAAAACAAATTTACTAAAAAAAAATTGTGTACCCTGCTAATGTTAACATTTAATAATAATTTTTAGATAGATAAAAGATGTTTTATTATTTCAAATGAGACAACCAACTCAATTATTGTATACTTAGTTAGAAAGCTGTAATTTTTGAAAACTTTAAAAAACAGCAGCCCAGCTGTCCCATTCAGGGTCATTTACGCCAGTCTTGAATAACTCTGGAAGCTGAGTCTGCTCTGAAAAATATGCAAACTAGAAAGTCTCCAGGGTTTTATGAATTAAGCTCAGATATGATGAAAGTCAGAAATTTCTGGCATATCTTGACTAAAAGAAGGGATCGATTGGTAGGACACATTCATAGACATCAAGGAATCATGAATTTAGCATTGGAGGGAAGTGTGTGGGGTAAAACCGCAGAAGAAGACCAAGAGATGGATATAGTAAGCAGATTCAGACAGATTTAGATTGCCGTTCTTATGTGGAGTTAAAGTGGCTTGCTCAGGATAGGGTATTGTGGAGAGCTGCATTAAACCAGTCTCCGGACTGAAGACCACAACAACAACATGATGAAAGCAGCCAGAAAATCTGGCCTACAATGGATCTCTAGAGTTCTGACAGTCATTTGGACAAACAAGAAAATTTCAGATGACTGGACAAGAGGAATCATCATTCCACTGTTTAAAAAAGGAGACAAAGAAGTGTGGAAACTGCTTTCACATGCACTAAACCTGTTGAAAAAATTATAGAAACCAGAATTAGAAGAACAAAATGGTTTCAGGAAGTTCTATAGCTCTCATTTTTGCAGTAAGTATTTTGGCAGAGAAATGCTGGGAACATGGAAATGCATGGAAGACGTAAAACTTCCCAACAACTTGACAGAGAGTGATTATGCTGTATCAAACTTGTAATAGTAGTGTTCAAGTAGGAAATGGTCAGTCTGAACGGTCTGAGATGAAGAGGGGAGTCCAGCAGGGAAGTGCTCTACCAACACTCTTGTTTATTATTGTAATAGACAGAACTCTAACATAACTGCAAATGAATCAAGAACATTCGTATTTGCAGATGCTGTTGTAATATGAGGGGAAACAGAAAAAGAAGTGCAGAATAGACTGGCTCCTTGGAGCAATAAATGTAAAGAATTTAACCTGAAAATAGGCAAGAGCAAGACTGTTGAGATGGCCATAAAAAGAGAGGGAGCAAGTTCAAACATCTACTCGTAGGGAACAAGAATCATTTTCCCATTTCCAGTACCTTGGAAGTATTTTCTCCAAGGATAACACCAACCAGTAAGAAATCCTGAACAGGACACAAGCATAGAATTTTTACATGCAAGTAGTAAAAAAAGTACCCCAGGCAGCAAAGGTAACTTTGCACCACACTTACTTGGCACAAATCCTTATGTACGGCACGAAAACTTGTACATTATTAAAAAAGGATTACAGCAGAATCCAAGCAACAGAAATCAGGTTTATCAGGACTGTGGATCAAAGTACCAGAAGACTGTTCAACTGTTTGTTAAGCTTATGGGACTTAACTACGGGGTCATCAGTCCCTAGTACCAGAAGACATAAGATCAGAAAAGAGGGGGGAAAAAGACTGCAGTGGCATGAGCATGAAATGAGAATGGCTAGCACAAGAACACATACTTCAGAATGGACATGGGAGGAAGAAAACCGAGAGGAAGTCTAAGGAGATGATGGACAGAGTCAGCACCATCAGCCAGAAAGAACAGTTGGTAAAAGTTTATAATTCGTATCACGGCGTAGTGTCAAGTGTTCTAGAAAGCTCCCCAATTCAAGCTTCACCTATTAATTCAGTGGGCTTTAGAAAACTACAATTAAATAAATTTCACTGCAACTTGACAACTTTACTGGTGCTGCCAGAAGTGGCGGAAAAAAAAAGCACTGAATGAAAGATTGATTTAATTGAGCGTGCTAGCAATGTTAAGTTTCCAAAAAACATGAGGTATTACTGTACATATTGTGATGATAGTAATGTTTCCAGCACAGCAGCAAGCAGCCGATGCTGCCTCCTCATCTTCCTCCGCCCCCCCCCCCCTCTTGGCAGCCATAATGTGGGAATAAGGCTTGCCTCTGCCACTGACAACAGCCACCGCATGAACAACAAATTCTAGGAAATTACTCGTACCAAACATCCTGAAGATAAATTTGCTGTCTCTAATTGACTAGCACATTAAGACAAAAAAAATTGTTTCAATGTGTGGTAATCACATATAAGATGGAGACTCAACTATGGTACCAATAACGCCTTTCAAGTTATCATAATTGAAAACTGGGATACAACCCGTCGGCTTTGAACAATTATGTCACATCTGAGTCTGATGTCACACCTGAGTCACATTACGTGGATATACCAACTTGCAAAATGCATTATTATTCGCGCCTGCGGCGCTCAATTGCGAAAAACAACTCACTTTTTAAACAAAAAAATCATTATCTACAATATGCTCTGCTTGTAAACAAACTACTTCTTTTAATCAGATATGATGTCATTGGTCAAAGCCGACGGGTCGTATCGTGGACTTCAATTGACCCAGCCATATTAATATTCTTACAAATCTGAGTAGATGAATGTTCAATTCACTAAAAATATTGTAAAATTATTTCAATGATATGTCCAACAGCAATTTCTACACAAATCTAGCTAGGAACAGGCTCGATAAATGCACCTGTAATTTACAAGTACTCACCACTTTCAGTGAGATAGTTTCCCCCAAATGACTTTGGTAGCTGTATCCAGCCACTCTGCATTATTGCGAGGTGTGCCTGTCTTTATATACAATAATGTGTTAACCAGGTTCTCCCCCAATCTTCGTGAGTATGCCGTACGACGTTCCTTCGTACTTCCCCCACTTGCATTTGCGCATGAAAAGATGCATAGCGTTAAGGCACAGTTAATCTAAGCAACAACCACGATATCGACACGCAGGAACTTTAAATTTTTGATGCCATTTCGTACTCAGTTATCAATAAAGCTGAGAAGAAAATATGGCCTGTTGCAACAATAATAACACTTGTTTTACAACTCCAGACATAATATAAACACAAGGATGTCGTGCTCGTATATAACATCGTTGGTGAGAGTACGAATATGTTTCCCGGGAAGTTCACTGTGCAGCAATGCACGTGACATTGACAGCTGTAGGTTCGTCTGCTTAGAATTTCGAAATATGATTAATGGCCACATGTACTGACGTGCTCGGAAGAGACGTGACGGAAGTCTTTAACTATTATACACAGTGAGATGTTGCCGAATAATGGCAAAGGTTCTGTATGAACGACCAAGTAGATAGAGGTTTTAACTATTCCGCTTACAGTACCGAATATTATTTTCTTTGCCAATTAATAATATAAACGTAAATCATCCTGGTTTCATATTAAAAATAATAGTCCTATCGGTTCTCTTGGATCGGTTATCTGTTTCTCTTAACCTCCCATCTGCAATTGTGATTGTGGTAAAATTCTGTCTTCCATTTTTCTTACTTGGACTGCCTTTCCCTCCTTTCCTATCCTAACTCCTTCTCACAGGGAGACTGATGACCTTTGCGGTTTGACCTTTGCGGTTTGCCCCCCCCCCCCCTGTCGCCAACAACCCGACCAACACTGAAAAAGCGGAACTGTCACTGAAATACATAATCACAATCACCGCACAGGAAGTAGTATGGATAACAATACCAGTGGCACAGCCACGGGACTGGAGGGTGGGATACTATGGGGCTTAAGCACCGGCACCTCCCAAAGATTTTTTAATTTCATTATTTTTCAATGTTTTGGTACATGTTTATTACTATCAAAGTCTTCGAAAATTGAAGATACAGCACTTGGAACAAGCTATTTTCTCTGTGCCAGTCCAATTGCTCCAAGTGCCTTCTGCGTGTGGATAGCACTTTTGCGCAGTTGGAGTTCAAATCACATCTGCGCAGACAAGTTGGAACGTGTGGACAGGAGATTGCTGCAAATCTGTCTCAGTGTATACTATTTTTGTGTGTTTACTATGTTGACAGTGGACGAAAATGGCTGAGAACTGAAAATTCCAACTGGGAAGCAAAGTTAGCCGCAGCTTATTGGCCACATATATATAATAAAAAGTGAAGTAGGCGTACAGTGTTTCACACTTATCTAAAACTCTGACAATTTTATTTGTATCTTGTTGCAAGGTAGGCCTACTTTACATGCCTTCATGAAATCATTCTTCAGGGCAGCTTAAATAGCTTCACAAGTGTTACGGATGATTTAACTCAAAGCTTGTTTAGAAATTGCTGTTGAAAATTCGAGGTCTTTGTAGGTCCTTCCTGTGGCCAGGAATCTTAATGTAACTGTCAGGCGATCATGTGGAGAAATGTATCTCATACAAGTGTCTTTACGTATTATGCGAGGAGTTACCATATCGTATTAGTTCGCCAGTCCGATTGCAGTCCGTTCTACCTAGTTTCTTTTTTCGCCAAAATTTATCAGGCGCGAGAATTTGCAGCGATGTAAAAACCAGTCCACACGCAACGATTGATGTGCGCAGACATTTGCACATACATTTGCGCAGACAGATCGTTGCGTGTGGACCCGGCTGACGTGGAATACAGTGCTGCCAACGATAGGGATATCATGTCCATACGCGTACGAACGTTTGACTTTTTTTTCCAAACTCTATGGATGGATTTCCAATCTCTCTGCAAAACGCCTTTTTCCAGGGGGGTGATTCTATTTACACTTCGGTAAAATCAGACGTGACGTCATTATGACGTATCCACACTATCGAAAACGACTGGAGCCATGATCGACTTGTGTGGTCGTTCTAGACGCAAAACTGCGGTTGCAATTGTAGCAGACGAATTAAAGGAGTAGCTGGTAATATCTTCAGTTGGTAATGGTATATTCATTACAGTTTCGGAAGCTATAACTTTGATTTCTTTTTTTTTTTTTTTTTTTTAAAAGTAAGAAGCTATAAACTTTCCGAAAAAGGACCTACACTGTGAGCTCTGAAACGTTAGTCAACCAAATCTGATGTTGTCATCATGACCCATTTGTGAAGGTTGTGTTTAAAACTAATGGAAACTTTTTCTTTAAGCGAAAAATGCTACAGAGTTGCATTGTAGTACGGAGTCTACGTTAAACTAAGAGGACAAAATACGGTTACCAGGCTATGAAGCGACAATGTGTACTACATGTCAAAATATGCGACATACAAAAACAACATATAGTCGCCGTAGGTATATGTATGTTTTCGCCGAAACTATAAATCAAATGAGCTGGATATTAATACAGTCATTTGTTACATAGGCTCTGCGAACATCGGGTAAAACATTTCGTAAAACTGGGTACTCATCTACCGCCAAGTTGCTGCAACATGCTAGTTGTTTTCTTTGAAAATGTGTGAAGTTGTCGTTCTCTAAGGCTCGGTCTGCGTAATTTCTGACAAAATTTTCAATATACATTTACTGAAATTTCCGTCAGTGCTTTCCAAAACATGATACCAATATTAAGAAAGGACTAGTTTTGTCACTAAACTACGAAGAAAAAAAAGTAAGCAGTTCAGAAAGAATGTCGAATTAAGCGTGTTGTTCCACCCGAAACCAGCATCTCGAACGATGCAAAAGTCGATGCGCCGCTCTTCTGGTCGTCGATAGTGTGGATACGTCATAATGACGTCACGTCTGATTTTACCGAAGTGTAAATAGAATCACCCTTTCCAGGGCCGATGAAGAATAGAAGCACCTTTGTTTATTTTCCTGATAGAATGTCATTATGGTTTAGCAAAGCTGTTTATTTGTTGGCTCAGCGCTACCGGCTTAGGTTTTAAACCATTTTCAAACGCTAGCAGGACCAAACTTTAACCAAGATATGCGTATAGTAAGCAGATTCAAATAGATGTGGGTTGTCGTTCTTATGAGGAGATGAAAGGGCTTGCTCAGGATAGAGTAGGGTGGAGAGCTGCATCAAACCAGTCTCCGGACTGAAGACCATAACAAACAACAACAGCAGAGCTTAAAAGCTAACGCTTGAAATCAAACGCTAGCAGAGCTTAAAAGCTATCGTTTGAAAATGGACCTGATTTTTTTTATGTGTAGTGACTTTATGGTGAACGTAGGGATTTCATGTGGGGACATGGTAATTGCGCGAAATTTTGGAAATTTGTGGCAATGTTATCTCTATAAATAAAAGAATAATTTACAACTAGTGCCGGTATTGTGACAGCACCAGCAAAATCGTCGTTATCGCGGCCAAATAGTATTTATCATTCCTGTTGTTTAATTTACGTAAATATTTCTACCTTCGTATTTTGTCATTCGAAATATGAATCATTCTAAGACTTCAGTATTACTGTAATAGAAGTGTGTCTGTGATAATTCCATGATATTTCTGTAACACTGCACTATTAAAATGACAAGTAAGGCTTTCCAGCAGTCTAAAACTTCAAGTTCGAAACTTAAACTGTAAAAAGACCCAACATAAATCAGAGGATACTTTCCTGATAAATAAAGCGCAAAGCAGAGCTGAGGTTCTACATGAATTTCTGTTTTGTTATTGAGAATATTCACATGTTAGTTTTCTAGTGTCATCTGCATGGCACTGGTGTATTAAATATTGTTATTATTTCACAGATGATGACAGAAAAAGATCGGCTTTTAGAGGAAATTTTGTTTTATAGGTTTATTTAGTAAAATTTTGGTGGTAACATAGGTGGTAGGAGCCAACGCAGAGAAAAGCATGAAAATACGAAAGGGAAAATGGCAGGACAGAGCTTGCGCCCGTAGAGACATCTGTTGGTACGGGTAACTGGGGTCCGACGCACTGCTGTCCCTAGACGCTTGTGCAGTTTGCTACGATTTTCCACCAAGTGCACTGCAACTAGTGAATCAGTGAGGGAGGAAGAGGCTAAACTCTCCTCTTCCCCCTCCCCTCTTCCGACACACACACACCCCACATGATACAGAGCGTTTTAAGTAGCTTATTATTTCGTTATTTTTACAGTTGTGACATCGGCGAGCTTCTTATATTTCTGATAGCGAATGATAAGAACCCTTTACCATTAATAATTTTAGTAGGCTTTATTTAAAAAAAAAAAAAAAGAGCCCCTCCAGAACCAAATCCTGGCTGCGCCATTGAACAATACCATGTTTGTATGTCACGAATTTTTTTATTAAACGACAATTCCAAGAACTCGATAAAATCAATAGAAAAGAATAAAAATCAACACCAAAATAATAACCAATCATTCTTAAGTCAGAATAAGAATATATTGGAATCATAAAAATAACTCTTGATAAAAACATTGAAGAATGAATTAATCAAAAAGTAGGATGGAGTTGTGTGAAAAAGCCCAGTACGCAAGACAGCTGAAAAAAATGTGCTAAAAAAATAAATAAATTACCCGACTGGAAATAAAACTCGCAAATACACCAACGAATTTCAGTCAAATGAAGTATGCCGCCTTCAAGAAAACTGCCGATGATTTATGAGATTCATCAATTCAGACATTTGAGTGGAAAACAAGTTAATCAACATTTTTTCACGAAAAGTATCGGTGATTAAATTACCATAATGCAAAACGCGAGATTGTTCTCTACAAAATATTTTTTGTTATGTTTGGTAAATTACAGTTGCGAATGTAGCATATATTTGGGAGGGAACCAAGACTAATGTAAAGATAAGTAATTTTTAGTAGACACCCCATGATATTTTATAAGTTTTGCTGCCCATATTCAGAAGATAATTTGCGCTGAAGCCCCTTTAACTTGACCGAGATTAAGCTTTTTTATTGTTGAAATTAAATCATAAAAATATAGCTATTTTTTCTTTATAGGTATTCATTATTTCGGAGGGGGCAGGCCTCCCGCCCCCTTTATATAAGGCCTTGGTAAGTTAATACGTTGTCTGAAAGACTACGGTGGTAAAATTAAGGAATCTGAGAGTCTAGACTACTAATACGTAATTGATCAAACCTTCTCAAGTGAACAATTACAATGAGATTTGTAAAATGTACATTATCATAAGAAGAAACAAAGCGCAATAGTTCTAAAGAAAGCTAAAGTCATTAAATAAGCTGCCTTCGTTTACAGTATTAGTCTCATTTTAAGTTGTGGGTCAGCTTTTAAAGAAACACAAATAATAAACCTCGTACAGTGTATTGTTGTCAATGCGAAATATGTCTAATTAGATTGTTTCAGAAGAAGTCTGAGAAATTCTAAGGGGACGCAGAGCGTTGAGCCGCAGAATAGAGTTCTGGGTCATAGTTCCGTAATATTTGTAAGGTTTCCCCTTGCAAACTCAGAGCCAAGTCAAGAATGGTTCGAACTCAGTGTGAAATCAGGAAGAAAAACTATTACTGCAATTAGCGTGGTACGCAACCAAGGGGTTCGTTCAAAGAGCTGCAGGGCTGCAACCGCGCATGCGCAGTACGGAAATTCGTGTTCAAAGAGCAATCCTGCAGCTTCCTGCAGCCTACTGGCTGTTCAAGGAAGCTGCCGGCTGCAGCGTCCTGCAGCTTGCCGGCTGCATGAGCTGCAGGGAAAATTTCCTCCTGCAGGCTGACTGACGTCATCGGTACCGCGCATGCGCGGTAGTGTCTGCTTTGCTGCAGCAGGAAGTTGCAGGAAGCTGCAGTCCTGCAGCTCTTTGAACAAACCTACGACCATCGCTACAGCTTGCTTGAATAGGATGTCAGAGTTATCAATTTAACAGTATGACCTTAGAGCAGAGCAGAGAGCATCACTCTACCAATCACGCAAAGCGGAGTAGCAGCACACAAATCGCATGATTGTATGCAAAACCGAATTTCAGCAAACTGACAATAAAAAAGTAAAGACCTGAAATGAAAGGTTAGGATATGATGAAGAATGGGGCCCATAAAACAGGTCGCATTTGGTAATTCTTATTGCAGGGTAATGCCACTGTCCTACGTCAGACAACAGCTGATACTCGTATTTCCGAGCCTTCCTTTCGTTCACTTTCATTGAACCAGTTCTGAAGGAGGCGCTATGATGTGCTGTTCTCCAATCGTCAGATGATCACCATCTTCTATGACACCAGCCAACCTAATTTAATTGACTTCCTCTTCTCCACTGACATGAAGTGTTGGAGCCTACTCTATCTGCTTTCTGTGGGTCAAATTGATAGTATTCGGCACACTATTGACATTCAAGGAGGCACGCTAAGTACCATTGCCCCCTGGCTATATATGTAAGCTGACATAGCATCCATGACCGTTATCTGTGGGACAAGCCGTGACCAAACTCTGCACAACTACTTCACTCTTATGCAAATCTGCTTAAAGTTTATTGGGTCACTATCTTAGTTATAACCAAATAAATCTTAGTAATCCATGTTGCCATAGTGGTGGGTGTCACCATTGAAGCATCAGCTGGGCAGTTTAGGGACTGATGACCCCGTAGTCAAGTCCCATAAGCTTAAAAAAAATTTAAAAATTCTGTTTCACTAGCATCCAACAGAAATTCACCACGACAACTCACGGCCTACCACCCTGCATACACTGACCTACACTGCTTCAAGTGTGTGCTCGAGTTTATCCAGCAAATAGCAGTAAATCAGTCCCTCAGCAATCCACAGATATGCGTTTCCAGTGGGTAAGAGATTAACAGATTTGAGCAGACCATTATTCTTTCATTACTAACGGCCGTGCTGCAGTGGATCCACCGGTTCCCGGAGCTACAGAAGTTAAGCACTGTCGGGCTTGGCTAGCACTTGGATGGGTAGCCGTCCTAGTCTACCGAGCGCTGTTGGCAAGTGGGGTGAACTCAATCGCTGTGAGGCCAACTGAGGAGGTACGTGATTGAGAAGTGGCGGCTCCGGTCACGAAAACTGACATAACGGCCGGGAGTGCGGGGTGCTGACCACGTCCCCCTCCATACCGCATCCCTTGACACCTTTGGGCAGAGGATGACATGGCGGCCAGTCAGGCCGCAGTGCCTCTCTACCCGCTCGGCCCCACGGCCGTTCTGTTCGATGTTCTCCGGCCCGCGTCTGAAATAGCGCCTCTCAACCCCACTGCCATCCCCTATCGGTTGTGACATGTGAGGGAGTACTTTGTTCAGAAAAGTTACATGGACGACGAAGACCTCCACCCGAGGACGCGGACTGTAAAAATCGTCTACCACGGCCTGCGAGGACAGCCAGCTGCCAATAAGATGGAGATGCGTTTCCCAGGGTCTAGGTGGAAGAATGTGTGGGCGATTGTCCACGCCCCCTTCCTTTCAGCGGACGTGGTTAGTTGCTGGTATAAAGTTGTGAATCGAGTCGTACCCACCAACGAAAAACTGCACCGGAATCGCTTGCGCGCTTCCAGCCTTTGCGTAGACTGCTCACAGGAGGACACGTTGAAACACTTTCTGTGTCCCACGCGTTCGCCCATGTGGAACGTTGCAACCAGGATGCTGGCGTTCATTAATCGCACCGCCGTGGACACCTTCTCGGTGGACATAGCCCTCGTCCCTGACTTCAAGCCGTACCCTGCCAGCAAGTGTGCCGCAACAACCTGGATCGTCGCGCATACTATCTACGCCGTTCTACAATTACAGTTAACACAGGTCTATCAGTATATGGTCTATCTTCAGGAGGAACATAACAACCTACGCCGTACAAAGGACTATTCTAAACTTTTTGCACGGTTTTTGATCGTAGCAATTGAACATGCATACAATAATCTTTTGTGAAGGGAATTCGATGACAGCCCAAACCCTCATCGGACTACGACTTTTGGCTATGGACATGGTCTCTGGTTATGATGTAATTCGACGGAAAATTATCGTGTGACTATTACACGAAACGAAAAATGAGGTAGTAAAATTATATGTTTGTGGTATGTCACACTTTATGTGCGTGTGCGCCTATGCAGAACTCAGCTTTGTTTTATCCTTACTTTTCGATTTTGTTGGCACGTCTTAAGAGTGTGTAGTGCTTCACAGGTCTGCCCACCGACCTTCAGTGTTGATGATGGTTTTTTATTTCCAAGAAGAGAAATATCTCTTATTCGTGTCTATGATTGGATTCTCTATTACCATTTGGACTTTTAGTTGAGACTTTTTACCATCGAACTTGAAGTGCAACACTGAAGAATAGAAAGCACTGTACAGTGGAACTGTTTATTTACTTCTTACAACGGAGTGTTTCACGTTCACCTGCTATACTATAGCTTGGAAGCTCGCCAACGAAGGCGAAAAATGGAGAGCGCAAGGACGCAGTGTAGGGGAGAAGGGAGCCCCGAAAAAAAAAAGGCCTGTCGGGTGGAGATAGATTATGCTTTCATTATCTTACTGACAGATAATGTAATCTAGATTTCATAGTTAGGTAGAATATAGCTACCAGCATTAAAACGCCACAGATGTAGCGGCTGCTGTTGAATTATTGGCTTTGAGAACCGGAGGAGACATTGTTGCGTATTCTATGTACTATATACTATGTCCGTGTGGAGGAGAGGTATGCGAGGATTTACCAGGCGGTGGAGCTGCCTGCAGAAGATAGCCCATGCAAGTGGACAGCACGGAGAGCAGACACAGACTGTGGACAGGGACTAGACAACAACAGAGACAAGCGTGGGACGCTAACTCGGCTGAAGCACCGACGACACCAGACTGCGAACCAAGAGGAGCCAGGGTGACATAAATAGCACAAACACGAAACGGGAAACACTGGAGCACTGACGGTCATTCAAAAGACACTGGCGTCACTTTTGTTCTGCCGAATCCGGCAGACACAACACATTAAAATACACTGATGCTCGAGAACCACACCAAACACTGACGATTTACTGTCGTTAAAACCCTTTGTGGTGAGGGGGAGGTCCTTCACGGAGAGGACGGGCGAAGGAGGGGCGTGGGGTGAGGGAGAGGGGGAAGAGAGTGCTGGCACCTATGCAAGGGGGATGAGAAAGAGGAGGGAAGAAGGAGCATCTATACAAGGGAGAGGAATCGAAGTTGATAGGATGCATATATGTCAGGACAGACGATATCATCCGGGAGGGGGAGGTAGTGGAAACTGCCGTGGGATGGGATGTGGAGGATGTGTATGGGTGCAGAGGGGGGGGATACAGCAGTGGAGGCGTGGCAGAGGCCTGGGGTTGGTAAGCGAAGGGGGGAGGCAGGGAGTTGTGGGAGTCTAGTTTCCAGTTGATATATACAGTGCGGATATGTCCGAGAAACAGGACGAGGTAAGGAATGGGATTAGTTCATAAAATATTCACATGGGGATCGAGAGCCGGCTACAGTAGGTGCGGGGGTGCACGAGGTGCTCAAGGATCACAAAGGATTTGTAGAAGGAAGAGGGGGCAGTGGATGGGACACATCAGGAAGCAGTAGGTGTAAAGGATGGTGTAGGGTAGGAGGCCCCATGTCTCGCCAGAAAATAGTTTGAGGAGGTAGAGTTGGATGTGGGCTTTCTATTGGATGGTTTTTATGTGTGGGATCCAGGAAAGGAAACGATCAAGGGTGAGGCCAAGGTATGTGCGAGTGGGTGGGTGGGGGGGGGTCTGACAGATAAAGCGGTCATAGAATGTGAGGGAGAAGTCATGGAGCTGGGAGGAGGGGGTGGTACAATCTATGAGAATTGCCTAGGATTTGTCTGGATTTATGGAGAGGAGTCATTGGTCACACCATGCAGGAGAGGTGAACCTGGAGGAAATGCTGCGATCGTTGAAGGAAGGGGGTGAAGGTGAGGAAGGCGATATCATTAGCATATTAGCATATTGGATATGGTGAAATGGGTGTAGGAATTGGGGCATGTCTGAGGTAGAGGAAGGGTGAGAGGAGGGAGCCATGGGGTAACCCAGCAAAGGGATACAAGGTATATGAGTGACAAACGAGGGGCGGTGGGAGAGGGAGGAGGCGACAGACGTAATTGATGGGAAGGGTGTAGATTTGGAGTTTGAAAAGAAAACCGAGATTCCATACGCTGTCTTAAGCTTTCTCGATATTGAGGGAGATAAAGATGGTGGAGTGTTGGTAGTTAAGCTGGAGGGAGAGGAAGTGAGTAAGACAAAGGAGCTGGTCATTGGCAGAGAAGGAAAGTCGGAAGCCACATGGGAAAGGGGGAGGAGTTGGTGTTGGTGGAAATGCTTATGAATATGGCACGATAGGATTCTTTGCAGAACTTTTCTGAGCACTCAATTGAGGTTGATGGAGCGGTAGGACGAGGCTGGAGAAAAACCCGGTGTACAGAGTGATATTACAGATGAAGGAAGAGTGATGTGGAAGGAGAGAGAGCAGGCATGAAGGTGTCTGTAGGTGAGGCGGTCGTGACCGGAAGCGATGTTGTGTTTAGGTGTGATGTTTTTTATATGTCTAGGACAGTAATAGGGATATTGAGGGCAACTGGTAAGACGTAAGCCAGGTACTGAAAGCAGGAAGCGAAAAGGGGAGCAGAGATATTGGTACTCTCATGGACTGTACAGAAAAGAGAGTAATAGAGGTTTGGGTGGTCAGGGATGGAAAAGGCGTTCCATAAGTAGAAGGTGAATTGGTTGGCCTTACTGGCATTGGCAGGAAAAGGGCAGTCCTGATGGAGTAGCAGATAAGTGGGGAAGGAGCGACTACCAGTAAAGCGATGGAAGGAGTTCTTGGAGGAATGTTTAAGGAGGTTGGCATTAAGATGGGCGCATGTCTGCCAGCCCCAGCTTTTTTCGCGATCAAAAGGTTACAGATGTGATTGGAGTATTGACTGGGTATTTGACTGTTTTCTGGAAATCGTTTTAAATTGTTAATTATGTCATATTATGGCCCGAACATGCTTTTTTACCTCGTGGATTTCAGTGCTTTTTTTAAAAAAAAGAAATGAAATTCAAATAATTTGAAAGCCCGCTAAAACGCTACATTTGAGTCACGTGATGCCTTTGACGTCATACAACACGCTGCTGCTACTCTCGTAAGATAAACAAATACCTCTATATTGTTTGGGCCGAGGCCTCGTGTTTGGGCGTTAACGTTTGCATAATGACCTACAAATATTGCTTAGTTCCGCACTGTACCAATACATCTGTCAAGACTCCGGAAAAATTGTTTTTCAAGTACCAAAAAATGAGAAGATACGCAAAAAGTGGTTGACACTGGCGCGAAGAGATCCAAATGAAATAGCGGCTACTTCATGTGTGTATTTCTGTGAGTTAGTTGACTATGTCCACTGAGTAAGGCAGCAGGACACAGTGTTTCGACGAAAAATATGATGGAATATAAAAGTTTTACTAAACACAAATAAAATAACGTAAGCCTTTTCTTCAGGGTTCTACCAAGCAATTTTCATTGCAAGTAAATAACGTTTCAGCTGATTAGCATTTTTTTTTAATTAAAGCATGGGGCTTCGTATGTGTACGAGTAAACGTAAATGGATTAGTTTGTAGTGTCAAAAGTAGTGACACATTCATATCAAACCAAATCTTGAATATGTAAAGAAAATACTGATATGCATGGCAGAAAGAAAAGCGCTGTAATTTCGGTGCTATAAATTTATTCCATCGTGTCTCGCTCGCAACGTTTACGTGAAAGTGACATGCCTTTGGCTACGCGAAATGTGCGTTGCCAACCTACGAGCGATATGAAAACACCGCCGACGCAACCCGCTGACCCCGTTCTAGACTATAGATATATTGTATAACTATACACAAGGCATTTTTGCTGTATGTTACAGGTTTTGATGTTTCACTTTGCATCAGTATTGAAGTAGTTAAATAAAATCACTCCCTTAACTGCGTGCTTTACTGGGTTAAATTTTACTAACTATCCCTGCGGCTTCCTGTGACTATGTTGGCAGCAGATGCTGAAGAGCGAGAATTTATGAGACGTCGCCATTAGCCAATCGCGTGGCAGCGCAAATATTTTGTCGTGAAACCTTTGATTTACGTGGGCAGTTACTTTTATTGACCGGACAAGGGTACATACAAGAATCATAGAGCAGGAACAGCATTATTTATTTACTTCATGGTCTGTACGATACACTAATCTAGTGATTCTATGTGGTCTGAATATCTGGACAAAGATTTTCTATCGTGTTGTTGATGTTGCCAACATAATCACTCAAGGCCGCTTGGATACAAGATAAAATTTCACCCTTTATTGCATAATATGGTGACTTCAGATTAAGTCTGCTGACATCAACAAATAGGGTACTTTTTTCCAATGGCATAAAATATCTCTCGAAATAATTAGCTTTAAAATGTAGGTATGCGTTACTTACAATGCAGTTTTCACGTTTCTTGTTTCTGGCACGTAAAAATTTGGATTGTTTTTAAAGAATGACGACACCATAATTGCATCAACTTTAGGGAGGCTTCCGCTGTCAGCCTTCACATAACCATCTTCCATTGTGGCATAAAAAAACTGTAAACGCGTAGATCACGAAGAAACTGAACTTATAGCAGCGAAATGGAGGAAACGCGTACAATAATACAGCTCTGACTTCTAGTTGCCGCGCTGTAGGTGTTCTATGACGTCACCAGTACTTCAGCCAATAACGGAGCGTTATCGATCACGTGATCTAATCGTGAAATTTGATGATTTTTAAGCTTTAATTACGTAAAAATAACAGATGTTTTGTAAGATTATGAGCGAAAATGCTGTCTGTATGTTATAATCACTCAGAATAACAACAATTCGAATCATATTTTTAACACAGGAAAATACCCTATTGTAGTAGGTCCCAGTCACAGGTACAGAGGAAGGAAAGGTAGATGCGATGGGACTCTCGAGAGAGAAGGCCTGTGGGAAGAGGGCTCGGCAGCGGGTTGGATGGCTTTGGGAAAGGGACGGGGGGGGGGGGGGGGGGCGGATGGACTGGCGTTGTGCTGTGCATTCACCTAAAGAGCTATTGGCCGCCAAGTAGGGTGCAACGAAATAGTGGTATGTATTACTATAATTCTCCACATAATAAGTAAAGTTTCCCATTTATGTATGAAAAACGATATCCCTTATATGACGACCCAAAGCCGTGCGGCAACGAACAATACATTCATTGAAGTTCTCCATGACTGGTGATAGCAGACGTCCCGCTTTTAGTTGAACAATACCGATTTTGAAACCTATGTCTAGGGTCCCGACCGTACGTCTCGCGTGACCTACACTTGTATCACTTTTTAATATTACTGTTCTATTAAATTATTGTTTTGCTTTGTGCCTTCATTAGCTCAGCGTAGTTTACAGCTGAAAGTTTGACAAATTGGTGCCTCAAATTGTGACAGTGGCAGTAAAAACGTACGACACAAAATTTGCCTCCAGAACAGTACTAGCCCAATTGAAAGTGACGAAAAGCCTCGGTGGAGTGGCCGAGCGTTCCAAGGCGCCTTGCTGCGGAGCGTGCGGTTGGTCGAAGTCGGCGCTTCGGGCAAGGCTGTGTGTTGTCCTTTGGTTTGTTTAAGTTAGTTTATTGCGTCTATTTCTGTGCAGACAATTTTGATGTTGTTTTAGTTCACTGTTAATAATCATGTACTGCAACTGGAAACGTTAAAAGTTTTATTATGTACAGACTATTGAGCTGATGTTTACATTTTGTAAACAGATGGTTAGGATAGGTATCTAAACTCTTTTTCTATTGTATTTGCTGGAGGTGCAAATTTCATGTTGGACTCCAGTTTCAATATTTACACTAGTGATGCAGTGCTTAATTATACAGGGTGTTCCATTTCTCTTCGACCCCACGAACCACAGACATTGCCGAGGTGGGGTGGCTTGCGTGCCTCTACGATACAGATAGCCGTACCATAGGTGCAACCACAGCGGAGGGGTATCTGTGGAGAGGCCAGACAAACGTGTGGTTCCTGAAGAGGGGCAGTCTGGATGATTGACTGAGCTGGCCTTGTAACATCAGCTAACATGGCTTTGCCATGCAGTTACTGCGAACGGCTGAAAGCAAGGGGAAACTACATTCGTTACTTTTCCCGAGCTCTACTGTATATGATGATGGTGTCTTCTTGGGTAAAATATTCCGGAGGTAACGATTTCTCTTATGGATACACACGCAGGTTGTGTTTCTACGTCACCGGAGCCGTGCAGGCAGTTCGAATGGGTGCCGCATCTTCCTGCCAATAACGCACTACGCTCCTTTTCCGTAAGTGTCGTTCAAACAGTGAAATGATGGATGTTGAATGAGACTGATCAATATTTTAGTTTCGAAAATTTTGTGATTGTATACTGCAAAATTGATTTTTTAGTACCGGTCTTTATTTTATTTCTATTTATTTTTGTAGCCATGTGTTGGCGTACGCGGCGCCCCTGGATTTCTGCACCCTGGGCGACCGCCCAGGTCGCCCCACCCTAAAGCCGGCGCTGATTTCCTGTGTCATCTTCTATGTAGACTTGCGCATAATAGTTCGGGAGCGCTCACTTTAGTTCGCGACTCTGCCGCGAACTACTTCGTTCTTTTAGTTCGTCCGCTCCCAGTGACGGCTGAGCGGCGTGGTCTGCGTATGCAGGTGGAGGGAGAAGTTCCCCTACCTAGCTGCTTCAAGCACTTTCTGCTTGAGCCGCTAACGATATCACGCAAACCAAAAGAAACATTTTGAGGATAATTTCTCGCGTTTGAGATTAGAGTTATCTCTATATCTTGGCATTGTGGAATTTATTAGTCAGATATTGAAGAGTGCAGAATACTTCAAAGCACAAATTTTGTAGCACTGAACTATGTAATCTAGCAGGCAGATGCTAACCTCGAAATGGCTCTCATCAGCAGAAGGCAAACAGGTGATTTTTAATTCTATTCGCGACCTATAGCGCATATTTTAGTTCGCGACCTCCCACGCATCTTTTAGTTCGCGACCTATCACGCATATTTTAGTTCGCGACCTATCACGCTTATTTTAGTTCGCGACCTATCACGCTTATTTTAGTTCGCGACCTATCACGCTTATTTTAGTTCGCGACCTATCACGAATATTTGAGTTCGCGAACTATCGTGCAAATTTTAGTTCGCGACCGGTAGCTCTCCTTTTAGTTCGCAGCTCGGCCGCGAAGTAGGTCGCTCCTTTTAGTTCGTAGGTTCGTTTTGCCTTTAGCTACCGCTACTAAAACTACAGCTGAGATGCATCTGCCGGCCGCGGTAGCCGAGGGGACTGAGGCGCTCCAGTCACAGTCTGCACGGCTACTACGGTCGGGGATTCGAATCCCCCCTCGGGCATGGATATTTGTGCTTAGGATTAGCTAGTTCATAAGTAGTTTGTAAGTTTAGGGACTGATGACCCCGTAGTTAAGTTCCATAAGCTATACAAACATTTGAAACATTTGAGATGCATCTCAGTTCGAAATGACGGCAACTGGCAGAAGGGAATCACGCGATTCTGCGCGCTCTCGCGTCCTCTCGCTGTTACCCGTCAGTCTTCGGAAAAGGAGCGGACGAACTAAGAGGCGAGGGATCTGCGAACTAGGTCGCGTAGTTCGCCTTTGGGAACGCTCTTCCGAACTAGTTCGTTCGCGAACTACACAAGACTACTTCTATAGACTCCTGATTAGGCTTACAAACAGTCAAGAAGGCTTAGTGCAGGGAGGGGATCTTGAAAATTGTGGAAAACTAGTGATTTGTGGTGTAAAGTAAATATACAGAAATTTTAACTTCATTACGCAAGTTTTGGTTACGGTTTCGGCCAAAACTAGAACAGCAGCCGAAACTTCCGTTAAGGTTTCGGTTTCGGCCACAAGTCATGTTTCGGTCGGTCTCAAGAGAAAATGTATTTTTTATTTTTTTGTTGTTGGTCTATTTAGTTTTTACGATGGTTTTGTACATTGAAATAAAGTATCTTGTTTTGTGCATAGGTGAGCGAAAACTTTTGAGCGGTAGTGTCTGTAGTACTGGTGACAGTACAGTTACCTAATGTGAGCTCGGCCTGGTGCTGCAAGCTGAACGCCGCCAGACGGGACGTATCCTGTGGACTCGACCACGTCAGTGTGGTGCTCGCTATTGCATCACGTGAGTCACCTTGTCTGTGCCGACACTGAAGACGCGAGGGGGGGGGGGGAGGGCGGTATTGAGGCGGCGGCCAGTGCCCGCTTGAACACAATGTGGATACTGCCAGCTGGCTCATTTGACTTATGGTCTTCATACTGCAGGTTTCTCTCTAGTAGCGCGCTGTACACGTCAGCCCACACTGTTTGGTAGAGTTGGGCAACACGATTCTTTTTTAGGAATCGATTCTTGTGATTCAATCCCACATTGTAAATCGATTCCTACGATTCGTTCACGATTCTTCAGACTGCATTGGCGCGATTCTTACTTCTACATCTTGCTCATAGATGGCAATACATGTCTGTGTCATGGATGTTGGAATCTTAACCTTTTGCATCTGTTCCTACGATTCGCTCACGAATCTTTCTGGTCTACAACGGCACGATTCTTACAAAATTCCGAAAAGGTGACAATATGGGTATCGGATTTTTTTAAATATTTATAGTGCGTAAAGTTCAGAATTAAAATAATAATGAGGCAAAGCCATTCGATTCAGCTCTCAAAAATTTTCGAAAATAGTTTTTGAAGTTTTGCTAGCGGTTATAAATACATATTACACTACCAACTATTTCTGCTGTCATCATAGCTCATTTAGTAGCGTTGTAGGTTTAGTGAACGTAGGTCACTTATTTCGAATCCTGCTGTAACCTTATAATTTTTTTTGTTCTGTTTGAATACTTCTGCCATTTAAATGTAAATTTAATTAAATCTATGGTAATTTACAGATATCGAATCATTATAAAATACTTATTATGTAAAATCAATTAGTTTAAGGAAACACGAAATCAACATTAAAAATAAAAGTCCGTCTGTAAATATTACATTTTTTTCGAGATTCCAAAAATTCAAGTTTATTAAAATGTTTCTTTTTTGCATAATCGACTTCTTTCGGAAAAGCTGATAACGTAAAAACCAAAATGGTAAAAAAGATATTTGAGATGGCGTTAAAAACGTTTAAAATCGCGCTTTTATACAAAAAGAATATTTTTGTAAAATTGAGTTTTAAAAAAACTACAACTACGTAGATGAACTCGAAAAGCTTAAACCTCTCTAAACACAAAATATAATCGAAATTGTTACAGCTATTCCCGGGATACGCGAAATATAAATGTGTAAGGATTGCTCGTTTAAAAACATAATATGTAAACGGTATAAAAGACGTATATTCGTATGTATTGGCAGCTGTGTATTTCGCTGCGTTTTCCTTCTTGTCATCTGTATTTCGTGAATAGGCTAATAATTAACAGTTCACGATCTTCGTTTTGTGCTTCCTTTGTTCACATGCTTTCTGGCATTCGTAATTATTCGGCACGATTCGCCACTTGCTTTCGAATCATGAATTGTTGGATCTTGGAATCGTCAGGAGACAGGCGATTCTTTTGAACGACGATTCGTCCCCCCCTCTTCTCACCGGCATTCGGCATGATTCGGCAAGATTCGGCAGTCGCCTTCGAATCGTGAATCGTTGGAACTTGGAATCGTCACGAGACAGACGATTCTTTTGAACGACAATTCGTCCGGATGACGATTCGATTCTTACGATTCTTTATTTGTATTCGTCCAAATGAACGTCTCATTGACGAATCGCCACAACTGTACTATTTGGTGCTGCACACAGTAGCGTCGGTGACATTGTGTTGTCATGTATATCCGCCTTCGAGGCTCCGCTGGCTGCGCGGACCGCGACGCCCCCGACACCAGGAAACACAAGTTCCTGTGCCGGTGAGTCCCCCCAACGTGCGACTTCTGCCGTGGTATGGTCGCTCTGATCAACGAGACAACGCCGGCGGCTGTCCAGGTCACCTAGGTTTCGACACCTGATATCAAGCCCTCCCCTGAAATCAGACTGATTGCGACGGTATGAATCCTGGGCCACAAGGTGAATGCCATTATCCATCTAGAGCAGTGGTTCCCAATCTTTTTTGTAATTTTCGCGACCTAGTATACGAGGTACGTCCAGAAAGTAAGTTCCGTTTGGTTATATAAAACAAACGTGTACAGATACAGAAAAAATACCTATTGTACAAAAATCTACAACTGTTAAACTACTTTTCTACATAGGTGCCGAAATTTTGTAGGCATTTGTCATGGCTTGGCACAAGTTTCTGTATGCCTTCTTCATACAAGGTTGCCGCCTGTGTATTCAGCCATGTGGTAGCATGTTCTTTCAGCTCGTCATCATCGTTGAAATGTTGACCACCAAGGACAGATTTTTAGGTGTAAGAAGAGGTGAAAGTGGCTAGGAGCGAGGCCTGGGCTGTACGGATGATGATCAAACACGTCCCAGTGAAATTCCAGTAAGAGTTGTTTGGTCACATTCGCCACATGAGGTCGGGCACTATCGTGGAAACAAACACCACCTTTTGATGGAAATCCTCTTCTTACACCTAAAATTTGTCCTGTCAACACTTCAACGATGACGAGCTGAAAGAACGTGCTGCCACATGGCTGAATACACAGGCGGCAACCTTCTATGAAGAAGGGCTACAGAAACTTGTGCCACGCTATGACAAGTGCCTACAAAATTTCGGCAGCTATGTAGAAATGTAGTTTAACAGTTGTAGATTATTTTACAATAAGTATTTTTTCTGTATATGTACACGTTTGTTTTATATAACCAAACGGAACTTACTTTCTGGACGTACCTCGTATATAGACGAACAGGAACAATTTGTACGCGCAAAAGACTACGGTGGTGTCAATAAGAAACTTATTTTATCGAAATCCATTAGTAAGCTAAGTGAGGTTTGTGGTCAGATTAGCCTAACTCTTGGGGTTAATGATATATTCCATATCTAGATTGAAGCTTGTTGGTTTTAGGCGTATATCGTTTTCTGTGCAGTTTACCTTATATAAATCTGGAAATGCACGATGGCGTAAGTGAGAAGTTCTGAATCTCATGAATTCCTTCATAGCTGTATATGTATACATCGATACTTTCTATTTTCCAATATAAAATCAGTCTTTAAAAGAAGTACTGATAGATGAACCACATGATAGTTCCATCGGTGAGTCTTCCTGGGATGCTCACAATTACATATTTATAAAGTTGGACTCTACAAACGGGTTTCTTACCTACAAAAATTGTAAATGCTTGGAAATGTTCAAATGTTTATTAAGCTTAAGGGACTTAACTGCGGGGTCATCAGTCCCTAAACTTACAAAACTACTTATGAACTACCTTATACTAAAGACGACACAAACATCCATGCCCGAGGGGGGATTCGAACCCCCGACCGTAGCGGCCGTGCAGACTGTGACTGGGAAAAGCAATTATTGATATGGTGTCTGTTATTTCGGTCATGTCCGAAATAACAGACACCATTTGTTGACAATAACGGCCGTAATTTTATGAATTATAATATTGGACATGTCCGAAAGAACAGACACCATATCTATATTTGTAAAATGTTCCATATGTGTTGTAAGGGAAGCGTGACCGCATAGCCCAATTGATCAAGGCGTCCGCTGGCCCGAAGTGCAAAATCCGGGTTCGAATCCCACTCCAGCACAAATTTTCAACCTCGCCGTTGAAATTATTTCAACGCCCCGATACGGTTAACGTTTCCATATTTCGAATTCGTAGTATTACGGCAGTCAATATCAACAAATTGTGTCTATTATTTCTAACATGACCGAAAGAACGGACACCATACCAATAATTGTAAAATATGCACCCAACAGACGATTGTCAATTTCAATGCGGACGCATTCAAACGCTTCATGCTTTGCGCGAATCCAGTATAGGCTGCGAGCAAGAGGATTCAATGGGCAGGGGAAAGTTGAGAATTTGGGTTGGAAGTGAAGCGTGCCTGGGTAGCTTAATTGGTTAATGCAATTGCTGGCCAAAATCGGGAATTCTGGGTACTAATCCCGATCCAGCACAAATTTACAACTTAACCAAAGAATTTATTTCAACGGCATGCCACGATCGAAATGTTTAAATATTTCGAATTTAAGAAAAAAAAAAAAAATAAAAAAAAATAAAAAAAAATTCGTTTCATTGGGCATGACGTTGAAATATTAACTCGTAAAAAATTTAAACTGAAAACATTAGGCCATAACAGTTATCATTTTAAACGAAGAAGTAGTAGAAAGTATCTCTTACTTTTCTGTATAGGGTAAAAAATGTCATAAAAAGGCCGGCCGCGGTGGCCGAGGAGACTAAGGCGCTCCAGTCACGGTCTGCACGGCCACTACGGTCGGGGGTTCGAATCCCCCCTCGGGCATGGATATTTGTGCCGTCCTAGTTAGTAAGTAGTTCATAAGTAGTTTGTAAGTTTAGGGACTGATGACCCCGTAGTTAAGTCCCATAGACTATACAAACATTTGAACATTTTTTTTGTCATAAAAGAAGTCACTTTTTTCAGTTCATAAGGTATTTTACTTCGACGTTTTACAATCGTGTGGTGACCCACCTCAATGGATAACGTGACCCAGTAGCGGGTCGCGACCCACACTTTGCGAACCACTGATCTAGAGCATAAGGACGCCATCCTCTATTTAGTATACCTATGGCAGAATCATTTAACAGCCCAGCAACTTCACAAGCATGCGGACCTTTTTGGGAATTTCCTCACGGGGGCTATCACACACTGTTATTATCTGACACTTGGTGTATAAAATAGTCTTGTGTAGTTCGCGAACGAACTAGTTCGGAAGAGCGCTCCCATAGCCGAACTACGCGAACTAGTTCGCAGATCCCTTGCCTCTTAGTTCGTCCGAAGACTGACGGGTAACAGCGGCAGGACGCGAGAGCGCGCAGAACCGCGTTATTACCTCTTGCCAGTTGCCGTCATTTCGAGCTGAGATACAGCTCGGCAGTAGTTTTAGTAGTGGTAGCGAAAGCCAAAACGAGCGGACGACCTACTTCGCGGCCGAGCTGCGAACTAAAGTATGCGCGATATGCCGCGAACTAAAATATGCGGGATAGGTCGCGAACTAAAATATGACAGAATTAAAAATCACTTGTTTGCCTTCTGCTGATGAGGGCCATTTCGGGCTTAGCGTCTGCCTGCTAGATTACATAGTTCAGTGCTACAAAATTTCTGCTTTTAAGTATTCTGCACTCTGCAATATCTGACTGATAAATTCCATAATGCCAAGATATAGAGATAACTCTAAACTTAAACGCGAGAAATTATCCACAAACTGTTTCTTTTGGTTTGCTTGATATCGTTAGCGGCTCAAGCAGAAAGCGGATGATGCAGCTAGGTGGGGGAACTTCTCCCTCCACCTGCATGCGCAGACCACGCCGCTTAGCCGTCACTGGGAGCGGACGAACGAAAAGAACGAACTAGAGCCGCGAACTAAAATGAGCGCTTCCGATCGCAAACTATTATGCGCAAGTCTAGTATAGAATAGGACTTATTCAAAATTTTATCTTTAGGATACAAATTTTGAATTTTTTTTTCTCTTCCTCTGGTTTCCCCTTTAATGCGATTTGCTGTAATTAGTAAATAGTGTGCTCTGTCTCAACGTTATAGTTCTCTTATTACAGGCGAACTTGCCGGAGAGTGGGCACTGGCTGTAGGCAGATTGCTTCTTTGTGTTTCGTGGCAGTGAGATTAAAATCCGTCCGTTCTTTACGTACGCCACAATTATTGGATTGTTCCTGAAGAACGCTACTGTCAGGATGTAAGCACCCGCAGGAACACCTGGGGAAACGATTTTTTATTTATTTTCCATATGGTGTTCTAAGGAGAACCTTTTAATTTTGTTTTACTTTTTTATTTTCTTCGTACTAACACGTGCAGAAGACTTGCAATGTCATTAGGGGATGATTTCAGTTACTAGCCAAAGAATGTTTTATTGGTGAGAGAAGGATGGGGTGTAGGGGAGCCCCAACGAAACAAAACAAAATGCAACTCGAAAAAAATAGGGAAAAAATGGGTTTTCGGTCGCTCCCACACTGGACAAATAACGCTCCAGCACAGCCATACTCAACCTTTTTCCTCCTCGAGCCAAATTCTGGAAAGTTTTGTTTCAAGTGGGCCACAACATTGCCACAGGACAAAACAGAAGAGTACGTTGCTTTTTAAAATATAGCTGAATGTATTGTTAATATTTTCTTAGTTTTTAGAATTAGTGCGCTTGTTCTTTAAACAAGTCATAATTAATTTCAAAGAAAGATACGTAAGGACTTAAAAAGTTTGAGTAGCCATCTGAAACACTACTGCAACCTCTTGCCAGCCATTTCCAATCAGTTACGTTTTTGTTAAATATCTTTGTTCGTAATCTTCGTTAATCAATGGAATATAACATTTAGCAATTTTTTTTTTCAAGGCAGACAGGGCGAGTGATTAATGCGAACTGCCACTATGGTACTTCCAAGAGCTAGACACCGTTAACGAAAAAGGTAATTAATCATTAACCCGTTAGTAAAAAAGTTAACTTGCTTAAACGTTAAAGGGTCACTTTACGGACAATTTAACTCTACTGTGCAGCCATGAAATTTCACCTTCAGTCTCTGAATTTATATTTGTCTGTTGTGGTTCCATTCAAATTGAGCAAATTATAATCATTTTATGAAAAAATTAATGTTTAATACAGCACCCTGGGATTTACTGCTGGAAAGAACTGAAGACTACGGGACAAAAATAAAATATTTCGTTAATGTGTATTAATCGATTACAAACTTTGGGCCAGAGTATCCTTAACTTCTTGTCTATCCGGAGTGCTTCTTCCATCTGCCCAAACTTCTCACTAGTCCCACGCTAACAAAGTAGCGTCCCTCCACTATATTCCCACATGAGGTCCAACGACTGTATCACATTAGCGACGAAGACTGGAACCGAGGACGCCTTCGTCGCATGTGAATGCTACTTATATATTGGAGTGAAGTTTGTTCTTTCTAAAGACATCACACCATTAAATATTTGCAATTAATATTGATTGTGTGAAAGAGTGTTGCAGAAAAGGTAATTTCGGTAGGCAAATTGGCATATATGTATACCTATGACTACTATTTCTTTTCTTCGAATAATTGCATGTTAAGGTGATCGTATTTGCAAATGTGGGATCATTTTTATAACTACTCACTACTCAGAATGCAACAATGCCCTGTGATTGTTATACATTATTGAAGCTTACAATGAAATGAATAACAGGCATCAAATCTTAATATAACAAATATAACATAAAACATACGTACATGGACAGCTACTGTGTAAGATACACTCAAGTATTAAATATTAGTAAAAATCTTGCTTAGGTAACTTCATACAGCTTGTGACACTCACTTGCTGATGTTTCAAAAGTAAATAAACAACAGTGTTTGCTGCATCTTGAGAATCACCGCCGCATAAGGTTTTGTTGTTGCACCAAAAAACTTTTTAAAGCTGTGAGTTTCTCACGTCTTACGATGAATCCCCGAGAAAAATAATAGCCAAACGATCGGTGTTGTGGTGAAATGGCAGTCAATATTGTTGTTGTGGTCGATATTGTTGTTGTGGTCGATATTGTTGTTGTGGTCTTTAGTCCGCAGACTGGTTTGATGCAGCTCTCCACGCTACCCTGTCCTGTGCAAGTCTCTTCATCTGAGAATACGTTCGGCAACCTGCATCCTTTTGAATCTGCTTACTATTTTCGCCCCTCGGTCTCCCTCTACGATCTTTACCCCACACGCTTCCTTCTAATATTATATTTCTTTAATAGAACACTTTCTCGGCAAATTAATCAAGTTGTCTGATCCATGTTTATTTTGCACTACAAAATAGTCAATTTCGCACTGATCTTGAAACAGTCTTCTTTTGTGCTGAATGCTCGCAAGACAGATTAACAGTGTCACACTTGATAGGATTCAGAACGGATAGTTCACTGCACCACAGAGCGACGTGGCGTAGTGGTAACGCACTGGACTCGTATTCGGAAGGATGGTGGTTCAAATCCACCTCCGGCCATCCAGATTTAGGTTTCCCGTGATTTCCCTAAATCCCTCCAAATTTCCTATCTTTCTTTTTGCAATTTTATTAAATACCAAATTCCTAAATTTCAATTTCAATTACTTTAGTTAAATCCATTTTTCCAACCTCCTTCCCCCTTTTAAGCATAATACAATTTAACTAAAAAATTTAGGTAGAATCAACCATGTAAATAATTAATCAAGTGGAAGACATGAAAGAATATTTTTAAGAAAATGGTTAACTAAACTATCCCAATCATCACAAAAGTAATTGTACATCTCAACTGTTTATGTAAATATAAAATATAAAAATTGTGTTGTTATGGTCTTCAGTCCGGAGACTGGTTTGATGCAGCTCTCCACCCTACTCTATCCTGAGCAAGCCTTTTCATCTCCTCATAAGAACGGCAACCCACATCCACTTGAATCTGCTTACTATACGCGTTTCTTGGTCTTCCTCTGCGATTTTTACCCCACACATTTCCCTCCAATGCTAAATTTACGATACCCCGATGTCTAAGAATGTGTCCTACCAAGCAATCACTTCTTTTAGCCAGGGTATGCCAAAAACTCCTTTTCTCACCAATTCTGTTCAGTACTTCTTCACAGTGTTAATCTTGAATCTTCCTGGCAGATTAAAATTGTGTGCCGGAACCGGGACTCGAACCTGGGACGTGGGCAAGCGTACTACCGACTGTGCTATCCCGACACGACTCACGATGCCGCCCCACAACTTCACTTCCGCCAGTACCTCGCCTCCTACTTTCCAAACTTCACAGAAGCTCTCCTGCCAGGAAGTTTCATATCAGCAAACACTCCGCTGCTGAGTGAAAGTTTCATTCTGGAAACATCCCTTAGGCTGTGGCTAAGTCATGTCTCCACCATATCCTTTCTTTCAGGAGTGCCAGTCTTGCATGGTTCGCAGGAGAGCTTCTGTAAAGTTTGGAAAGTAGGAGGCGAGGTACTGGCGGAAGTAAAGTTGTGAGGCGGCATCGTGAGTCGTGTGGGGATAGCACAGTCGGCAGTGCGCTTGCCCAGGAAAGACAAAGGTCCCAGGTTCGAGTCCTAGTTCCGGCACACAATTTTAATCTGCCAGGAAGTTTCATATCAGCGCACACTCCGCTGCAGAGTGAAAGTTTCATTCTGGAATGTTAATCTTATGTTGTAGAATCTATAAAATAAACATCTTCCTTAGAGCACAAAAGCACGCGACACCCTGATAGAAAGAACAGATATACAGCCCACCTCCTCGTGGTAGGGACGGGCAACGGCGCGGACAGCTGCATCAAAATTGTCCGGTTCTCTGCGACGGCTAAGAGGCTGTAATACCCCTGGTTGACATACCAAAATTGGCCAAGAAACGACCAGCTTTATATCCAAAGATAGATAGCTGGGTCGGATCTAGGTAAATAAATAAATAAATAAAATCACTAAGACAAATGGCGGGATGGTTCCTCTCAAAGGGCACGGCCGCTTTCTTTCCCCCATCCTTCCCCAAAAATCCGAGAGAGCTCCAATGACCATGCTGTCGACGGGACATAAAACCCCAAGATTCCTTCCCCTTCCTTCATCGCATCGAAAAGTACGCGATTGCGAGCGCTGTCCCAGCTGCCACAGCCGCCACAGGAAGGGGGAAAGCACCGGGGCGGCTGGGGCGCGCACACTCGAGTGCTCCAGTCCAGTGTTGCCAACCGTACGGTCATGTCCCTACGCATAGGGATTAGGGACTTTTGACTCTTTTATTTTTTCAAGCTGTAGGGACGGATTTCCGATATCTTTGTAAAACGTAGGGGCTTTTCTCAGGGACTATACAGAATGGAAGTGATTTTTTTTTTCCGAGCAATGCCATTATGGTTGACCAAACCTGTTTATTAATTGGCTCAGTGCTGCCGGTTTCTGTTTTAAAACATTTTCAAGTGCTAGCACACCTTAAAAGCTAGCCTTTGAAAATGGAGCTTTCTGGCGAATCCAAGGCGGGAGGGGGGGGGAGGGGCTATGAGTATGCAGCCTCTTTATTTATTTATTTTGGTCCGTAGGGACTTCCAAGGTTAACGTAGGGTTTTTGACACATTATGTGGGGACATGTTTGGAAACGAGTTGGCAACATTGCTCCAGTCAGAGGGGCCTGCTGCTTATTGCAAAATTTTGAATATTTGACGACTAGCTTGCCGGGCCACTCAAAAAAGCTCGGCTGAACGTCTTTCGCATCAGATCTTTTTAGGCAGCTCGGCCGCATCCTGACACTCTCCAAACACATTAGGTTCGTTCCAGCAGCTGCCAGACTGCTTGACGCGCATGCGCAACGCTGAAATTGTGTTCCAGCAGCGTCTTCTCCTGCTTCTGGCTACTTGGAGTGTGGCTGTTTAGTGTTCCAGCAGTTGCCGCAAGCAGCCAGTCACTACCCGGAAAATTATTCCAGGCGCGGTCAAGCTGCCAATTTTCGCATGCGCAGAAAGGTCTGAGTTAGAGAGGGGGTAGCCATCACGTGATACGTGTGTGTTTGTAGCGTGTTTTTCGATTTAAAAAAAAAAAAAAAAAAAAAAATTGTTCAAATGTTTGTAAATCTTATGGGACTTAACTTCGGGGTCATCAGTCACTAAACTTACAAACTACTTATGAACTACTTACGAACTAGGACGGCTCAAATATCCATGCCCGAGGGGGGATTAGAACCCCCGACCGTAGTGGCCGTGCAGACCGTGACTGAAGCGCCTCAGTCCCCTCGGCCACCGCGGCTTGCTCGATTATTTCGAAGTCACTGCAGTCCCACTTGAGATCAGATATTTCTCGTTTACACTTCTTCGTTATTAGGAAGGAAAGTATTTTAATTATTTCTTAAAACTCACCCTGCCTGCAGCCAGAAACGGTGCATAAAGCGTTCCAGCAGTACAAGTATCAAACAGGGGTTTTTACGTCATAGTAGCTGCGCATGCGCAGTGATACATGTTTGTTAGTGCTTGGAACTAGCCGTCTGGCAGCTGCTGGAACTAACCTATTACCCCGCGTCCACACATTGGTACCAACGTTGGCGCCAACATTGGCCAATATTTTTGAGACAGCGTCCACACATTGGAGCCAATATTCAGTTGAATTCGTCGAGAGCCAACGAAAACACATCTGATGCACAAATCGCGGCCAATGCATTAACGCTTTTGAGTGTGAATAATTACATTTTGTCGTTGTAAATCAAAGTGGGAAACATACGTAAAAGATGATGGGGTGTTGTATCACTTCCTAACGAAGATTAATTACGATACGAAATCATTAATTTTTTAAAATATGCTACAAGTAAACGATACACATTATAAAAACTTAGACCTGCTACTTTAAATGAATGAAAAAAAAAAAAAAAAAAAAAAAAAAGATGTTTTGGAGGGATGCTATTCTTTTGGTATTAAGCTTCGATTTCTTGCTAAAGGAGACAATATTAGAAGCCTACACTTCCCTTTTTAAATAACAATGTAATTGATATCAATAGTAGTGCTTGAAGTTTGCAAAACGATATTTAAAACTTCACATGAAATATTAAGTACTGTACTGTTAATTTTAAAAATTAAATTAAGTAATGGAGTGTGTCAAAAGTCTTGAAAGTTTTTAATTTCACAGTTCGCGCTTAAGTTTTCTTTCACAAATGAATCACTTTCTGATACAGTTCTAATATTTACAAAGAGAGTTCGAAACTTTAAAACGCCGACGAAGAAAGAAACAGTTTCGAGATGAGCAGACGACAAAGACAGAATGAAACGCTGGCGCCAATGTGTGGACGACGTACCCACATTGGCCCAACGTCCTTTGATGTTTGGTCGAAATACCGACAAGCAACGGAGCCGTACCAACGTTGGCGCCAACGTTGGTTCCAACGCTATTTCACCGATCCACACATTGGACCAACACGGTTGGCGCCAACGTTGGGTCCAATGTGTGGATCCGACCTTATGTGCCAGCCTGGGTCATGCGCCCCCTCACCCTAAGCTACGACATTGGAAATAACATTGTTACCAATACTGCGACATATAGTTGGATGTCAGGTGGGATCATAGCGACGTCTGTGATATCTGTTGCCCGACCTAGCAAAATCATTTAAGCCCTCTCTACACGAGAAGTGACAGCTTACGAGATTACCCATGATGCACCTGTTACGCCATCCACGTACAGTGTAGACGCGTCCACATGCACGAGATGCACGCATACGATCGCTAGTAGACGGAATAGGATGGATCCAATTCTCACGCGTATGGAAGTGCTTCGCGCATTAGCAGACGACCAAATGGGGAACCCAGCTGACGAACGAAGCTAAATCGGGAATTTGTTTGAGAATGTGTACTTATCTCCTGCTCAGAGGAACGTAGTTTTTCGACTCAGTCGTGCGTATTTTAGGAGGTGATTCTATATAGGAATTGCATTAAAAATTTAATATACCCTGTGTACAATTTTTATTGAATACATAGATATAGCTGTTAATATGAAATCGAAACAAACGTAGAGCAAATGTAAATCAAGAAATTTTCACTGATTTATCCGTCGATTCTTGGTAGTTCAACATTACACTTACTTAAAAAAGAATTTTGTGTATGTTCTACGCGTTCATTTCCACGTAGTTACCCCGTTTTCGACTTACTAGGACATATTCAGACTTTAAACTACGTCGAAAACAGGTTATTTAAATAAAGTCAATATGAAGATCTACCAAGAACCGACGAAAGAATCAGTCAAAATACCCAAATCAGTTTGTTGTACATACCAAGAGCTGTATCTCTGTACCCAATAAAAATTGGACACACGTTATATGAAATTTTAACTGCAAATAGTCTTTATTACCATCTTCTCAAATATTTACTATTTTTCCTGAAACATGCTGTAGTTAACAGATGAAATATTTGTTTTTGGTGAGCATTATTTGAAGCTTAATCAAAGTGAAAGGTCTATGTATAGACACCTGAGCTTGTTCATCAATACATAGGCGCCACAAACTGCAGGGGCTTGAAGTATGTAATCGCATTTTATAATGCGGACGTTAACACATGTGAGCGATGTAATTACGCATGAACTGGACGAAAACAATTAAATACAATTTCAAAGTGGCAGTCGAAACACAAATAAATGTTTTAATCATCACAATAAATCATACAGTTTCGAAAAGTGATGTTAGGGCGGCGATTCATTTGCTGTAAGTTGACAACAAACGAAGTAGACGCGTGAAGCAGACGACTCAACAGATGCGTACTAGTGATGGGACAACCGACTGTTTTTAACAACCGATTGGTCAATCGGTTGTTTTTTCGTTCAGTCGGTTTTTTCAGTCGAATGAAACAACCGAATGAAAATAGTCTCTGTGGCCGTATGAATGTTTTCACCCGCTGGCGGGGTTTGAGTGGTTTCAGTCGATGCGAAACAATCGAATGAAACCAGTCGCTATCGGTTGCAGCCGCTTTATGAATGTTTTCACTCATTCAGTGGGTTTGAGTGGTTTCAGTCGATGCGCAACCACCGAATGAAACAAGTCTCTTCCCTTTATATGAATGTTTTCGGCATTGAGTGGTTTCACTTGATGCGATACAACCGGCTGGAAAAAGTCTCTGTCGGTTTCTGCTGTTATATGGATGTTTTTATTAATTCACCGACTTTGTGTGACTTTATTTGCTTACTCCTTCAGTCTTTTCGGGTATAAATGAACTGTGATTCAGCATGAAACATTCTTAGAGACAAATCTTAAAAATGTAGCAGTGTGTCCGTGTGTGTGTTTTAATCGCATGCAAATCTACAGTTTTGTTCCAATCTTGATGAAATTTTGCATGCTTGACCTTCAAAGCAAGAGGAAAGTCACTGTCTACATCAAATTTCATTCGGTGCATGGCGGAGGGTACTTTACATACTGACTTCGACAAAAACCACAATTTGGCTGCGATGTTGATGAAATTTTGCACACTTGACCTTTAAAACAAGACGAAGGTAATTGTGTACAATAAATTTCGTAGATGCATGGCTGAGGGTACTTTACCTAATAACTTCGAAAAATTATGTTTGTATTCGAATTTTAATGGTATATTTCACTCTTCACCTTCAAAGAAAGAGAATGGTCACCATCTAAATCTACTTTAGTTCGATGCATGACAGAAGGTATTCCAGACTTTGACGCCAATATAGAGTTTTATTCCGATCTTGATGAAATGTTGAACACTTGACTTTCAAAACAAGTGGCAGTTCACTGTTCATCTAAGATATTGTATGGTACATGGCGGAGGGATGGAATAAACCTCCACACCGTTTCACTGATAACCACAGAAATATCTGTGACAAGAGTTCAAATGTTTGTAAATCTCTCGGACCAAACTGCGTGGTCATCAGTCCGTAGCTTACAAACTACTGAAACTAAGGTAAACTAACCTAAGGACAACACACACACCTCCATGCTCCAGGGAGGACTCGAACCTCCAACGGCGAGCAACCGCGCCCTCGGCAGCGAAGTGCCTTAGACCGCTCGGCTACTCCACCGCGGCGTGACAAGAGTGAATAATTATGAAACTTAAGATGAATGTTTTCATATATTTTTGACAAATACAGACACGCTGGAGGAAATTTACAGTACTGATAAATGTTGTATGTCTTCTCGTACTCCTTAAATTAGATGGAATTAACAAAAATATTTTTATAGGAAATATTTTTATACAAAATACTTTAATGAAGGTTTTTTTTTACAATACCTAATGTTTTAGTGATCTTAGAATTTGTATCTAGCAAGTATGCTCAAAGTTAACATACTTAACTCTGTCCTGCTGGAACCTTAGATATGTATGAACAAGAAGCCGCAAACCGCACGTTTCTACCTGTTCCCACTTCGGAGATACGGTATGCGAGATTAAACTTGTAGTGATCATTTTGGAACACCCTGTAGTTTCGACGCTTCTTCATTGAGACAGTAAGAAAGCGACAACAATGGGCGATGGCACGCCCCGCCCCCCTGGCCAGACACTGTTGTGTGGAGTTTGGCGCGCGCCTGCTGGCGCTGTCAACAGTGAAAACGGAAGCGAGGCAACACCCCCTCTCGTGTCGCTCCCCGCGGTACCCAGTGGCCGGTCTCTGCGAAAGTAATCTGATCGGGCCCAGATGATCGGCGTTTTTGAAGTCTGCGGTGGGAAATTAAAGTGATCGCAGACCTGTTCCAGCGATATGACATCTAATTAGTTACTCGTTGATGGCACCTCAAACAATTTAATCTAGAACAAAATATGAATCACTGTTACTGTATATTATAAAACGAAAAGTTACTTCATTCAGTACATAATTTCTTGAAAAGAAAGAATGGGTAATTCAGTCAATGTACAAAACTGCAAAAGTGTCGCACGTTTTCATTCAGTTGTTCGCACAGACTACTTTCATTCGAAAAAAATAACGAATATTAATCCAACATAGTAAAACTACGACCGACTGACTGTTTCATTCGGTTGCTCCCACTGACTGGTTTCACTAAAAAGAACTAACGAAGAGGCCAACGTGCTGTGTCAATTTTTTCATTCGGTTGATCCCATCGACTGATTTAACTCAAAAGAAAAGGAATGAGTGGTCCAACCGACTGTGTCGATTTTATTCGGTTGCTCCGACCGACTGGTTTCACTCAAAAGAACGAATGAATAGTCCAACCGACTGAATCGGTTGTTTCATTCGGTTGGTCCCACCGACTGGTTTCACTCAGAAGAATGAATGAATAATTCAACCGATACAAGAAACTACAACCGAATGATCGATTTTTTCCCAACAACCTAATGAATCGATTGTTTTCATTCGATTGTTCCCATCACTAATGCGTACCGTTTGAACGCTTCTTTGTAGTTCGGCGGTCTATCGCAAGGGGCGCTGCAGCTGACAACGACTTCCTTGTGCGTGTTGCACGTATCGTATAGAAAGGGCTTTATGCGACTGCCTGATTGCCTTCTCTCTCTCTCGGTACACCGTTACAAGTTGCCGCTGACATGGGTTGGTGACTTATGAGCAGCACAAAAGTCTTATTTCGTTCACTCTGAATCGATCCTCTCAAATACAAAATGCACGATTTTAGATTGAGTTTAGAACGACGAAAATTGGAGTCGGTTTTTACTTTTTAATTTTATTTCAGCCTGAAAGCAAGGGGAAACTACAGCTGTTACTTTTCCCGAGGACATGCAGCTCTACTGTATGAACATATGATGATGGCATCCTCTCGGGTAAAATATTCCGGAGGTAAAATAGTCCCCCATTCGGATCTCCGGGCGGGGACTACTCAGGAGGATGTTGTCATCAGGAAAGACAATACTGGCATTCTACGGATCGGAGCGTGGAATGTTAGATCCCTTAATCGGGTAGGAAAATTAGAAAATTTAAAAAGGGAAATGGATAGGTTGAAGTTAGATATAGTGGGGATAAGTGAAGTTCGGTGGCAGGATGAACAGGATTTCTGGTCAGGTGAGTACAGGATTATAAATATAAAATCAATTGGGGGTATCACAGGAGTAGGACTGATAATGAATAAGAAAATAGGAATGCGGGTAAACTACTATGAACAGCACAGTGATCGCATTATCATTGTCAAGATAGATACGAAGCCAACACCGACAACAGTAGTACAGGTTTATATGCCAACTAGCTCTGCCGATGATGAGGAGATCGAAGAAATATATGAGGAGCTAGAGGAAATTATTCAGACAATTAAGGGAGAGGAAAACTTAATTGTTATGGGAGACTGGAATTCGGTAGTAGGACAAGGAAGGGAAGGGAAGATAGTGGGTGAATATGGTCTGGGCAAAAGGAATGAAAGAGGAAGCCGCCTGGTAGAATTTTGCACGGAACATGATTTAATCGTAACAAACACGTGGTTTAAGAATCACAAAAGAAGGTTGTATACGTGGAAGAGACCAGGAGACACAGGAAGGTATCAGATAGATTTTATAATGGTAAGACATAGATTCCGGAACCAGGTCCTAAACTGCAAGACCTACCCAGGGGCAGATATAGACTCTGACCATAACTTGTTAGTCATGAACTGTAGGCTGAAACTGAAAAAACTGCAGAAAGGTAGGAAAATAAGGAGATGGGACTTAGATAAATTGAAGGAAAGTGAAGTTCTGGAGAATTTCAGAGGGAGATTTAGGCAACAATTGACAGAAACAGGGGGAAATAAAACAGTAGAAGAGGAATGGGTAGCATTGAGAGACGAAATAGTGAAGGCAGCAGAGGACAAAATAGGTAGGAAGGCAAGACCAACAAAAAAGCCTTGGATATCACAGGAAATACTAAATTTAATAGATGAAAGGAGAAAATATAAAAATGCAGTAAATGAAACAGGCAAAATGGAGTACAGACGACTAAAAAATGAGATTGACAGGAAGTGCAAAATGGCTAAGCAGGAGTGGCTAGAAGCCAAATGCAAATCCGTAGAAGAATGTATAAGAAGGGGAAAAGTAGATACCGCCTACAGAAAAATAAAGGAGACGTTTGGGGACAGGAAGGGCAGCTCTACGAATATCAAGAACTCGGATGGGAAACCAGTTCTCAGCAAAGAAGGGAAAGCTGAAAGGTGGAAAGAGTACATAGAGCAGCTCTACAAAGGAAATGAACTTAGAGACGATGTTGTAGGAAGGGAAGAGGAAGTAGATGAAGATGAAATAGGAGATAGTATACTGAGAGAGGAATTTGACAGAGCCTTGAAAGACCTAGGTCGGAACAAGGCCCCAGGAGTAGATGACATACCCGCAGAGCTATTAAAGTCTCTGGGAAAGCCAGCCATGACAAGACTATTTGAACTGGTGTGTAGGATGTATGAGACAGGCGAAATACCCTCAGACTTTAAGAAAAATGTAATAATCCCCATTCCAAAGAAATCAGGCGCAGACAGGTGTGAAAATTACAGAACCATCAGTTTGATAAGTCATGGTTGCAAAATTTTAACACGAATTATCTACAGGAGAATGGAAAAGCTGGTAGAAACTGACCTCGGGGAAGATCAGTTTGGATTCAGGAGGAACGTAGGAACCCGGGAGGCAATACTCACTTTACGTCTTATCTTAGAAGATAGATTAAGGAAAGGTAAACCTACATTTTTAGCTTTTGTAGATTTGGAGAAAGCTTTTGACAATGTTGACTGGAATACACTCTTTCAAATTCTGAAGTCAGCAGGGGTAAAATATAGGGAAAGGAGAGTTATTTACAACTTGTACAAAAGCCAGACCGCAGTTATTAAACTCGAAGGGCATGAAAGGGAAGCATCAGTTGGGAAGGGAGTAAGACAGGGTTGTAGCCTTTCTCCGATGTTATTCAATTTGTACATCGAGCAAGCGGTGAAGGAAAGCAAGGAAAATTTTGGAATAGGGATTAAAATTCAGGGCGAAGAAATAAAAACATTGCGTTTTGCTGATGACATTGTAATTCTATCAGAGACAGCAAAGGACCTGGAAGAGCAGTTGAATGGAATGGACAGTGTGTTGAAGAGAGCGTATAAAATGAATATTAACAAGAGCAAAACAAAAATAATGGAATGCGGTCTTAGAAAATCAGGCGATGCTGAAGGAATTAGATTAGGTAACGAAACAATGAAGGTGGTAGATGAGTTTTGTTACTTGGGTAGTAAAATAACATGCGATGGTCGTAGTACAGAGGATACAAAATGCAGAATGGCAATGGGAAGAAAAGCATTTCTGAAAAAGAGAAATTTGCTAACATCGAATATTAATTTAAGTGTAAGGAAGTCTCTTCTGAAGGCATTTGTGTGGAGTGTTGCCTTGTATGGGAGTGAAACATGGACGATAAGCGGTGCGGACAGGAAGAGAATAGAGGCTTTTGAAATGTGGTGCTACAGAAGAATGCTGAAGATTAGGTGGGTAGATCGCATAACTAATGAAGAGGTACTGAACAGAATTGGTGAGAAAAGGAATTTTTGGCATACCCTGACTAAAAGAAGGGATCGCTTGGTAGGACACATTCTTAGGCATCGGGGAATCGTAAATTTAGCATTGGAGGGAAGTGTGTGGGGTAAAAATCGCAGAGGGAGACCAAGATATGCGTATAGTAAACAGATTCAAATAGATGTGGGTTGCCGTTCTTATGAGGAGATGAAAAGGCTTGCTCAGGATAGAGTAGGGTGGAGAGCTGCATCAAACCAGTCTCCGGACTGAAGACCATAACAACAATTTTATTTATTTATTTATTTATTATTATTTTTTTTTCATTTTCCTCTGCTTCCTTAAATACTTCACTTCGGTCATTAAAGTTGCCAAATTACTTAAGGACAAATTTCATAAGGGTTTCATTCAGTGGTGCAGTCAGGATTTGTTTCTGAGGGGGGGGGGCTAATTTTTTTTTTTTTAAATAAAGCCTATTGAATTTAGTAATCTATGTCTTATTTTCACACTTTTTATAATTTAACCAATTATACTACCAAAACAATTGCACAAGAAATAAAATGAGTAGGCTGGCATTAATTTAATAGTGGAAGAGGAGCAACGTGGTGGAAATAGAGTGTATATAATCAGCCCGTAAAATAATTAAGCAGCTCCTATGTTAATTGCCAAAGGAAAAGGTCTTTCCAGTGAAATTAACATGTGACTCGATGTGTAAAAATTGAACTAAAATAACACTATTCTTGTTCATAAGATTCCACTCGGTGGTGCCGCTGACCTGCTAAGCAGTGGGTCGCCATATATGAACAATCGGCTCGGAACTTCAGCATAGCAGGAACAATAGCGGCAGCATCAAAACTGGCCGCCACGGCATAACCGCTCACAGTAACAGCAACACACGTTCTCAGTGGCGTCATCACGTTGGCCAACCATTGTCACAATCACCTGTGTTTGGCAAATTATAGTTACGTAGTGATTTATTTACATGTGTACTATCTCAAATTTTCGCTGCTGACCTGTTAAAAGTAAATAAATAAATACAAAATGAAAACAATAAAAATAACAGAATTTAAAAAAAATTGGAGGTGCTGCGCTACTGGTTCCATTAATAGGTCATGGCTGCTACCTTTCCGTTTGCTGAATACATGCTCCCTTTTTAATATTCTCTAATCCGTCTGTGGTACCGAAATTAAAATTTTCTTTTCCTCCTTCCGTTTTCTCGTCATTTAAAATATCTTAGAAAAAACACTAACCAGTTCGATAAAAGTACGATTATAGGGATGACGTCTGTTCTTTCGGAGATGTCAGAAAGACCATTCGTTGACATTAATGACCGTAAATATACGATTTCGAAATATTCAAACAATCTCTACTGTTACAGGACACTGAAATAAATTCAATGGCGAAGTTGAAAATTCGTTGTGGACCGGTATTAAAACCTGTATTTCCCGCTTCGCTCCTGCGGTTGCCATAAGCATTTTCCTTTATTTTACTTATTTTTCTCTTTGTGTGTCCGCACGGAGTGTCATTTGCCTGTTGGAGGCATACGTACGATAAAAAAAAAAATACAAAAGAGAACAATTGAAAAAATACTTATTGGAAAAGAGAGAAAAAAGACAAAGTATGTACATATTTCGAAGAAATTTAATGTATGTATCACAGTTATAGATTGCATCTTTTATTAGCTCTTTTCCCGCGTCGGAGGTTCGAATCGTTCCTCGGGCATGGATGTTTGTGCTGTCTTTAGTATAAGTTAATTCATAAGTAATTTGTAAGTTTAGGGACTGATGAACCCACAGTTAAGTCCCCTAAGCTTTAGAAACATATGATTTGTTTGCTCTGTATCAGGCTGTTCCAGGTGGGAGTGTGTCGGGGAAAAAACTTTGAGCGTATCACTCAGGAACACGGGAGGCAAGATTCACATTACGACATATTTTAGAAGATAGGCTAAGGAAGGGCAAACCTACGTTTTTGGCGTTTGTAGATTTGGAGAAAGCTGGAATACATTCTTCCAAACTCTGAAGGTAGCAGGGGTAAAATATAGGGAGCGAAGAGTTATATTCAACCTATACAAACACCAGACAGCGGTTATTATAGTCGAAGGGCAAGTAAGGGACGCAGAGGTTGGGAAGGGAGTAAGACAGGGTTGTAGCCTTTCCCCAATGTTGTTCAATCTGTACATTGAGCAAGCAGTAAAGGAATGGAGGAGAAATTTGGAGAGGCAATTAAAGTTCAGGGAGAAGAAATAAAAAGTTTGCCGATGACAGTAATTATGTCAGAGACTGCAAAGGATCTGAAAGAGCAATTGAATGGGATGGACCGTGTCTTGAAAGGAAGATATAAGATGAACATTAACAATAGTAAAACGAAGGTAATGGAATACAATGTCAGAAAATCAGGCGATGCTGTAGGAATTAGATTAAGTAATGAGACAATGAAAGTAGGAGACGAATTTTGTTATTTGGATAGCAAGATAACTTCTGATGGCCGAAGTAAAGAAGATATAAAATGCAGAATGGCTGTGGGGAGAAAACCGTTTCTAAAGAAGCGAAACTTGTTAACATCCAATATTAATTTAAATATTGATATGAAAGCATTTGTCTGGAGTGTAACATTGTATGGCAGTGAAACGTGGACGATAAGGAGTTCAGACAAACAGATTATCGAAGCTTTTGAATGTGGTGCTACAGACGAATGATGAAGATTTGATGGGTAGATCACGCGACTAATGAGGAGTCGCTTAACCGTACTGGGGAGAAAAGGAGTTTCTGGCATATCCTAACCAAGAGACGGAATAGATTGGTAGGACACATTCTGAGACATCAAAGAATTGTCAACTTAGCATTAGAAGGAAGTGTGTGGGGTAAAAATCGTAGAGGGAGAGCGAGGGAAGAATACCGTAAGCAGATTCAAAAAGACGTAGGTTGCCGAACATATTCTCAGATGAAGAGACTTGCACAGGACAGGGTAGCGTGGAGAGCTGCATCAAACCAGTCTGCGGACTGAAGACCACAACAACAACAACAAAATTTAAACTGTATAATGTTTCACTTCATTGTGATCTGTGTTATTTTTATCGCGTTCATTTGTTAGTTGATGGTAGATTACTACTCATGTGGATCGATGGTGACTAATTTTATTGATTGGTGTCTGCTCTTTCGAACATGTCCAAAAGAGCAGACACCATATCAATCTATCTACTTGTATCTATTGACTACATCTTATAAAACTGGCTGCATGTATGTATAATTTCAAATCTTTACGAAACTTTTTCTCGCTGACAACCTAAAGAAAATAATGAAAGGAAAAAAGTTTTTCGCTTACTACTTTTCCGATGTTCATGATGTATATCTACGGCATTTGGCATGAAGCTACAAGTTATTAGTTCTACACTGTAAATTGTATTCGCGAGACATTTATTCATTCTGCGTGAATTTTAGTTTCATAATTCTTCTCACTTTATTTTGAAGAAAGCAAATGGTATAAAGATCTGATTATTTGGCACGTGGTAGTACAGCATATTAGCTTACTAATAAAACATGAACGATTCCTTAATTCGTAACAGTCGTCAAGTATGTGAACGTAATTTATTTAAAAAATTCGATAGTAGGTAGCTTACTGTTCAATTCATTTTAGACCACACTTTATAGCGAGTGAAATAGAACTAATTATACATAAAAGTTTTTGAAACGGTTGTCGCAATGAACCTTTCTCGTTTAACGAATAATTGCTTGTTAATATCCATCTCATCATCACTCTCTATCTGTTCGTACCCTTCCTTCTCTCTTTACATCAATTTCCTCGGCCTCCTCTGTCTCCTCTTAAAACTGTAACCTACAGCCATGTTTAGTGTTATGTTCAAAGTCTCATATCTACCAACGTTCTTGATCAAATGTTTTGAAATTTTAACATGATGTTCTAGTAGAATATGTGCATGTTTTATATATACAATTTTTCAGTATATGTCGTATATGAATTTACATAAATTTTATAATGGGCAAACGTCTATATTAAAAATCGGATAAATAATATGCAATGTATTCAAGAAATACGTACCTAGAAACCGTCTTGTATTACAATGCAACGTTGTGCCAAAATTTCAAAGCATTCGGTTAAATGATTTCGGAGAATAACGGCTGTACCCATACCAATACAACATTTTTGTGTATAGAGATTACTGACAACGGGGAGAGGAGGGATTTGAGGGGGTCAACTTTTGGACAACTAACCACCCTTTAAAAAATATAAAGCGCCAGACTGTGAATTGTTCCAGCTGCTTTGTAGTGTTTCTTGTTGGCTTGTTCTAAATATGGCATTGGCGTTCCGGGTCATTTATAGGACGCGATTCCACCCGCCAGCTTTGACCTGTGACGTCATCGCAGCACGGTAGTTTTGAGGTGCGTGCGTGTTTGTAAAGGCGTGATGTGTAGCTTTCCTCCGATGGTAAGGTATAGGTTAGAGAGGGTTTTCTCCGCTTGTGAGCGTCGAAGGCGAGAATATTTGGGGTGAGACCTGTGATCAATGATACATTCTGTTATTTGTAATTTACGAGGATAACTACCGATTATTTATTATCTACAATACAGAAGTATTAAGATATACCGTATACGGGTTTTCCGACATGTTGGTGACGTCACGGATCAAAGTATACTTGTGGAATCGCGTCATAAAATATTGCCGGCGTTCCTAGCTGTACGTCTTCAGTAAAGATGTAGATGTTTTATCTGCTACACCATTTAAAGTACATCAATTGGTTGGTTGTAGTATGAAGTGCTTAACATCGTCACAGTCCATTTGTGATCTTTTTCACTAAGTCTCTCACCCTGTAATATTACAGTTTCCAGGTATCATATTCATGTAAGTCTTTGTTTCTCAGGTCAAATTGCTGCCAATGTCACCGCGGCCGGCTATGGGCCATGTCCCGTTAGATTGTGTAACATATATCTGGTCTGATCTATGTGCTTTAACTTCATGGAACACCGTGTTCCATATCTCTATTGTCCCATTCTGTCTGCCATGTGTTTATAATCCGGTGTCGCAGTTGGCGCATTTCAGTTACGTTCTAGCCCGTTACGTCTTTCCGTGTTCAACCAATATGCTGCTGCTTCCATCGAATGAGGATGTCTATATAGGGTTCACTCCCAATACGACAAATAATATCGCACTAAGGGTCCCTCGACACCCTTCGTAGAATACTCCTTTGGCTCTTCTATGTTATTGCGTATGACCAGATGTAATATATGTGCCCAACTACTCGTCGAAAAGCACAGGACAGACTCAAACAGAACAATGCGATGTATACATCGTCATCAATGATAGGCTGTATTGTTCTTTATTAGTCGTGTTAATTTAAGCATTATTTTTGTTGTCTTGTCAGTCCAGTCTAGAGTGTTCTATAAGATTTAGTTTCGCGTCTGTTTGTATCCCTAAACACCTGGTTGCTGCTTTTCTCTTTATTGACACATTGTGAAGTTCAATGATTTGGTTTCTTTTTAAAGTTCCCCTTATATCTTAATAATAATGTGAAAAAAATGCCTACTGTATGTTATATTGTGAAATGTACACGCCGCATTTAAATACAAGGCAGCAGGCCATAAAAATGTGCAACAAATAAATACGATTGTAGACATGGATGAACGTGAGAACAGATACCGTATCTAAAATCGTATGTATGCCTGCAACAGACAAATGACAATTTATGTGCGAATGCTCACTGTGATCATGCGGTATAAATAATGTTCGTAGAATTTAACAGGACTACCGCAGGAAATTGCGGGTTTTGGGCGGGAACATGCGAAATTGAAACATAAAATTGTTGAAACATATTTCTGAACTAAACTGCTGAATATATTTACAAAATGTATAGTCAATTTAGGTAACTAGACTTACTGTATCTGTTTTTTCTGATTATTTGTTTTGTGTCCCAACTTCGTCGCCGCTTTTGTGTCCCAGCCTCGTCGTTGGTGTCGGTGGCCGAGTGGAATGAGACCGACACGCTGGTGCAGGTACGGAGGGGAGCAGCCAGAAACTATAAACACTCGAGTAAATTAGAAAGAGATATATATTGCACAGAATGTAACAATACTTAACTTTTACATAGTACTGCAGAATGTTGATACATAGTTGTTAGAGGCCTGCCTAGTGCCTGTACGATAGCAAAGTCTTCACTGGTGCCTATCTGATTACGAAGGTCCTAACTGGTTGCTAACTCAGTCCGAAGTGCTCGATGTCTTCCCGTGGTGGCCACGGGCGGGGTTGCAGCAGAGGGCGCTCGTGGCTGTCGTGAGAACGCCGCGCCGTGTGTGCATGGCGGCGCGCGGCGAAAGTAGGTGGCGCGCACTTTGTACTTGTGCGACACCACAATTTGAGTATATTGTCGATTTTATAATTTCTTCATAGGAACGGATTATAGTGAAATAAACAACCACACGAATGTAAACAGGAACAAAATTAAAGAAAACAATAAAATAGAATGAATAGAATCTAACGGGACCAGCGCAGGAATTACGAGGGTCTGGGCGGGAGGCTCTAAATTAAAGAAAAGCAGTAAAAAATAACAAGGCATAAATACAACATCGAAAAATGAATAATTTATTAAAATACCGACAAAACTGCAAATAGATTCGATTACTTCAAATGAGCTCTAATACACCTCAAATGAAACCCACGACACCAAAATTCCACCCTACAAAAGCGTAAAAAAACCTGGTATCGATCACTACAATTAAGGTATAATAAACTCCAATGAACGGATGACACCAAAATTTCACTACACATTTATAAAAAAATGCGAAGATCTAGTATTGGAACTAGACCTAACCTATATTGCTCAGATATAGATACTGATACACACTACATAATTCCAGGGCCGGCGCAAGCCCAAGTGCCGCCCCGTGCGAGCTGCTAAATTGCCGCCCCCCAGTTTATTACATTTTTTAACAAAACGTTTGTGGAATTATATTTAAACAAATCTGTAGGAAATCTCAGCAATCAATCGCTTTTTTTTCATATCTTACTAGGGCAGCCTCAGAGCTTTTAATATATGCTTACATCTAAACCATCATGTTTACAGCTACGTTCAGCATGACGGTATATATGTAAACATAACTCGAAGCACTGAGAATAGCCACAGTGTGCCCGAAATCTATATAGATCTGGAAAATAAAAACAAACATTGCGAGTGATTGGTAACGTTCTCTACAGATTTGTACAAGACATTCGCTGGGCACCAGCTCAAAAATGGAATCAAACCTGTATGAAGAAATCTAGCTAATTTTAATAAGCCTTGTGAATTAACAAAAATGTTCAAATGTGTGTGAAATCTTATAGAACTTAACTGCTAAGGTCATCAGTCCCTAGGCTTAAATACTACTCAATCTAAATTATCATAAGGACAAAAACACACACCCATGCCCGAGGGAGGACTCGAATCTCCGCCGGGACCAGCCGCACAGTCCATGACTGCAGCGCCGTAGACCGCTCAGCTAATCCCGCGTGACATGAACTTACAGTTAACGTAAATAAACATTTTTCAGTGGTTGTGAACAGATAATGTGTTTAACAGAAAACAAAATATATTTACAATTTAAAGATAATTTGGTTTGAACAGTAATATTTACAATAACTATTTAATGTTGAACAAAATAAGAAGCAACACAGTAAATAACCAAGACGCTGAACATAATATAAAAATTTAAAAACATACTAGACAAATCGAACCTTCCTGGCTTTTGCTTGTGCATACTCTTTCACACGATCTGCATAATTTAACTTCTCTGCAAGCTCGTGCTCAATCGAAATTTTTGCAAGATCATTCAAACGAGTTTGGCTCATCGTTGATCGGAGGTATGTCTTTATAAATTTCAGGTTTGAGAAACTCCTCTCTCCACTCGCAACTGTCACTGGGAGTGTTAGGAGAATTCTCAGAGCAACGTTGACATTAGGGCAAAAATTATGTCTTCCTATTGTTGAAAGCACTTTTAGTTCTTCCCTCAACTATAGTTCATTAAATGTCGCTAGACTCATGATCTTGCAAAATCGCCCAGGCTGTCAGGAGGTGCATTCTTCAGCTCGCCGATGTCGTAGAGAAAATCAAAATAATCACAATGAGATTTCAGTCGATTGAATCTCTCATCCAAAGATGTGGTTACTATATCTAAAAGATAATAATAGAATTCAACCTTGTAATGTTTTGTTGGGTCATCTATTGTCTCATCGCTTCCTTCATAAGTAAAGTGTATTGGCTTCTTACTTCGTCGCCGGGAAACACTAATCCGTGGTAATGTTAGATCTTCTAACTCCTGTAGCCAATTCTTTGGAATTGATACAAACTTTTTCTTCTGTCCTGCAGATCGCAAAACATGCTTTCGTTTTTTTCAAGCATTTCCACGGCCTCAGAAACATTTATGTCAATGGTCTGGAGGGTCTTACTAACTACACTGATGTGAAGCAGAACGTCGTACCAGATTACCAGAGAAGTGATAAAGGTGTAATTTTTTATTTGTTTTCGCAAGTGACGCTGCTTCTTGAGCGGTCATGTCATCGAATTCTTTCGATATTTGAACCAGTGCACCATAAACGCCTCCAATTTGAAACCTCAGGGGAGTAAGTGCATCGATGCGACTTTCCCACCTAGTATCGCTCAGTGACTTCAGCTTCAGGTTAGGCAGGTACTTCTTAAAGACATCCCAACGTCGAACGGAGGACGAGAAGAAATCATACAAGCTCTTCACTGTCGAAAACATGGAAACAGCATATTTGAAAGACATAGCGGCATCGTTGACAACAAGATTCAATGATTGACTGCTACATGATACATAAAATGCTCTCTTGTTAATATCTGAAATTCTTTTCTTGTCGTATCCTTGGCCTCTCATATTACACAATCTGATGTTTTTTTTCTTCCAAGAAATTGAGTACGACCTGCGTGAAAGTGAAGCTTTGAAGAATCGGGCACTGGACGAAATCCCAGGAAATGCTCCCGAATTCGGACATCGTATACCCCGTCGAGTCTTGCCTCCTGGACGAAACGTACCACAACTGTCATCTGCTAAACTTTTGAAATGACAGCTTCGAAGACGAAGAAAACTTTGATTTTCAGTACTTCGATTTCGAAAAAAAAAAAAAAAAAAAAAAAAAAAAAAAAAAAAAAAAAAAAAAAAAAAAAAAAAGAGATATCATATTCTACTCATTAAGAGGTGTAATTTTATGTAAAGCTGCAAACGGTAAGTCAAGACTACATAGAAACTGTGAGTTTGTCTTGAAGCCGACGGCACTCACATAGCCGCGCCAGAGTGGCCGAGCGCATTGAGGCGCTATGCTCCGATGCGCGAGGCCGTTCCCCGGCTGAGGTCGAATCCTCCCTCGGGCATGGATGTTTGTGTTGTCTTCAGTATAAGTTAGTTCATAAATAGTTTGTAAGTTTAGGGACTGATAACCCTGCAGTTACGTGCCATACGTTAAACATTTGAACATTTTGCACTCAAATATTCAAATTTGTGAATCCATCTCTAGAAAATGATAAAAGCTACGTCCAAAAGACATCGCATGCAGTTTCAAACCTTTACACAACTTATTCTCGCCGACATCCCTCACAAAATGATTAAAGGAAAAATGTTTTTCTCTTACCACATTTTAGCTTTTAATTCGATTAAACTTACGCAAGTGCTACGACGTTTTAATTTATTACTATTTAATTATTAATTCTGTTTGCAACACTTTTCAGGTATTATCTACATATAGGACACAATCAACATACGAAATTATACCATTGTACGGCTCGTACGGTAGTTCAAGAGATACGTCATGACAGACACTTACAGGCGTCGAAAATTACCATCTGCTTACATTAGCGTTCAGTGGAACTACAGAATCAGGCGTGCCTATTAGTTTATTACTTGTTTATAATTTGCTAACATTATGCACATATATAATTGAATTTAGTTCCAAAATTATATTATGGTTGTTAAGGAGATATGAATCCATTGGCAACTAGGTTCTTCGGAAACCACCCCACCATGGAAGAGGATTTAATTAAGACGTCTTCATTACGAAACCTATTCGTATCACATTTTGCAGACTGTATGAACATATAACACCGAATGTACCAACAAAATTATATCGTAGTAAAAAACATAGTTCAGGATGTATGACGTCATAAACAAGGCGCTGTATGAAAAACCTCACTATCACGCATTAGACTTTAATTTATTTCATCTTTACTACTAACGTTTTTGCAACACACTTCGCAGAAAATTTTCTTATATTCTACTGCACGTAAACGGAAAATTATATTACTGTAGGATACACTGTTCAGGAGATGAAGTCATTAGAACTGAGCCGCGTGAAACTGAATTTCAGGTCGAATTTCACTACAGACGCAGGTGAAACGGTCAAAGAGTGCGGCGGAAGACAATGGAGAGAGGAAGAATAAGGATGCAAGAAATACACACCCGGGCATCTACGGGTATTAATGCTAATCGAAATATATTACTCACTGCACTGCGTTGTTCATTGCAAACAACTGACACTCTACATGTGTCGTAATTTCCATGTGTCAGTTCTGTCGTGTCTGATTATGGAATAATGGGTAACAAATTAGTCATCACTTCACTTTTCTTCGCTTTATTTTCATTCTAGCTATTGGGGACTACAGGTGCTCATTTGCCGACTTGCCAATTTTTGAAGTAACAGATCATAAAAAAAATAGTTCTACCTAATGAGTAACGTGCATGCGCAATACCAATTGTACGTTATATGAAAAACAGTTAGGTATTACATTGAAGTTGTAAGATATTCGTACGCACCAATTCTTCTGTTCTTACGAAACTCAATGAAAGTGCTTCTAACCATTCTTGACTCCCTCGGTCAACTACCGAACGAATTCTGCAGATACCTATTGTCTGGAAAGGCGAAGTGGTGACGCGGCAGTGGCAGGAACTAGGTCACGTGACGAGGTACAGCGAGGCTACGGTTAAACTAACGCCCAAGAAGAAGACGCAAGAAGCTCACAATAAATATGTGACCGATGATATGGATAAATGTATTACCAGGCAGCAATTTCTATGGCATTACGAACAATAGAAAGGAATACGAAATGTGCGAATACTGCACAACTTTTGTGAAACAGAAATGAGATTCAAAGCTAGCAAGGAAACCCTTAGAAGCGATGTTCTGTCTATGAATTTTTGTTTTAGAAGGTGCCAAAATTAACGTTTTGTTTTGTGCGGACGAGAGGGCATTCAGCATTGTTGCTAAAAGACAATACTTTCTCTGGTGTTAATCAGAATCAAAGCGACCAGTAGTTCACTTAGATGAAACATGGATTCACCTGCATTATACAGTAAATAAATGTTGGCAAAGTGATAGTGGGCGAGTAGTATTGTCAAACAAAATTGCTGGTCAGAGTTTGATTGTTGTTCATGCAGGCGGAGACAGGTGTTTTACGGCTCAAAAACCAAAATGTCAGACTATCACTCAGAAACGGATAGCAAAAATTTTCAAAATTACGTCAAAACGCAACTTCTGTCAGGCTCACTAGCAATATCTTTATCCCTTGTAATTACTCGCAGCGTATTTAGCCATTCGGAATACTTCTAGCCATTGGAGGTGTTTGACATTTTTGACCGTAATAATGTTCAACCATTTTTTTCCATAATACGGGAACTATAAAACACTCGGAACGTGCCATTGAAGGGCTTAGCAAAATTGCTTCAGGCTTAACATGTAACCGCAGTATCGATCGTTGCATTTGAATTTCCAAATTAATTTCGAGTTCTGCAAAATTAGTTGTGCGTAAACGCACGGCGCCTAACAGGCTGGCAGCGCTCCAATCATAAGAATACTGGCGTGCAAGGTAGCTAGACAATTTGACGGGCGTGTACGCCAGACTGCTTCCCCTCTTCTGTTCCTCCAGCGTAAACACTACGGTGCTGCCACAGTGCCGAGGAAGAAATCAGTCCTTCCTTCTCCCTCCCCTGGCACAACAGGGGCGGCCGGCAGGTAGTCGAGGCGCCATGGCACAGTTCCCGAAGCGCTCCCTCCGAGGTTTGGTATAGAATCCCCTCTTGGGCATGAATGTTGAGTTTTTTAAGGACAAAAAAAATTGGGGGCCGGCAGATTTGCCGCCCCTCGGAATGTGCCGCCCCGTGCGGCCGCACGGTTCGCACGTGCCTTGCGCCGGCCCTGCATAATTCTGAACTAAAAACATGAAGAGCTGGTAACGTATGTGGTCTTAAAAAAACAGCATCTCATGGGATGCAAACAAAATAAACAAACAAGTTCATATTTTATGCCGCTCACAATGATGTCCAGATCAACGTGTTGTTTAAAAAAATCTTACGGGAGCAAGCAGGTATGTTCTATGCCGCTCACAACTATATTTTGATATATTCCACACAGCCGGCCGCGGTGGCCGAGGGGACTGAGGCGCTCCAGTCACGGTCTGCACGGCCACTACAGTCGGGGGTTCGAATCCCCCCTCGGGCATGGATATTTGTGCCGTCCTTAGGATAAGCTAGTTGATAAGTAGTTTGTAAGTTTAGGGACTGATAACGCCGTAGTTAAGTCCCATAAGCTTAACAAACATTTGAATTTGAACATATTCCACACTTCCTGAACGGTTAATAAGTATAATATTTCATAGCCATATTTCAACTATAAATTTCTAAAAAGCATTTTCTCTGCTAATATGAGATGCGGGGCATAAAAGTACTCATCCATACAAATATTACCACTGCCATAGTTACAATATTATCAGCCACTAGTAAGTAACACCACAGACATATGTCTGTGAGTAATACTCAGTGAGCTCAAATTGTTAATAATTGAGATCACTGGTAATACCACAGTCTAACATATACAGTCACGACACTTCCGCAGATTTTTGTTACACGCTGCGACACTAGCGCTCCAAGCGGCCGGAAAGCTACATTTCTGAATACATTTGATGAGTGCGAATAGTATCTTTTATATTGATTTTAACATACTTTTTACATTAGAAAACGTATGTAATACCTTATAATAGGTAATAACTTAAAAACAGCTCTACATTTGTCTTAATTAAGTTTCCTAAGGTCCCTGGCAAGGTACGAAACGGTACATTACAGGATAGTTTATTTATCGCTATCTTGTAACCTACAGGCTTCTGATAAATAATTTCATTTTCTATTAAAAATTTTTAAAAAAATGGTTAGGAAACACCAGAAGACATTTTCTTTGGCAGAAAGACGTCACTTTTCTACTAACGAACGTTAAAGTTTCTTCACTATAATTCCAGATGAATCAGTGAGTTTGAACGTAGCAAACGTATGTAGAATGCAATAACTACAGTATGTAACGTAACAAATCAGTTTCAAAAGTTGTAGCCGAAGGAAACACGTCACAAACGTGATAATAAAACGGCAAAAGCAATGAAACTGTTTTCCAACAAAGACATAGGCAACTCCATAATTGTTGGTGCAGTTGAACCACAAATGGCAAGAATCATCAAAACTTTGCTTTTTAAGCTAAAGTAATTACGCTGAACATAATATGCATGTTTAAGGAAGACGTACGAGATGTAAAACTGTGCAAATCATTAGACTTCACACCGAATTTATACACGTCAAAAAAACTGGCTGTGATAGTAACAAAACACTATAATAGAAATTTATTATTCTCTTATGTTTATAGTATACTTAATTTCAGCGGAATAAGATTGAAATACACACACATTCGTAAGTATTTGTTCAAGACAAAGTTGTTGTTTATACCACCGAATCAGTAAAATTGACTGTTTTTACAATAATTTCCGTATTAAAGTACGTCTCTTGCTATTTTATTAATGCTTGTAACGCAAAAATTGTACTAACCATTTCGTTAATTATGTACAAAAGCAATTATAAACAAACATCACAACTATGGTGGCTTGCCCACCGCTAGGAGCGCTAGTATCGTTGCAGCCGTCAGTTGGTAACAATTTTAACAGCAGTGAGTGTCGCGACTGTTTATGTTAGACTGTGGTAATACTCATAAATGTAATCGTCTGTGACAGAATGACGTAAGGTGCCGTCTTTGGTCAAAGTAGACGGGTGGTATCGAACGTTCAAAATGACCCCCGAAAATATAAGCTATATTCGCCATTGCAGTAGATAACATTTTATAACGAGTAGAATAAAAAAGAAGGAAAAAAAAAATACACGTGTTATTTCAACGTGCCTTAATAATGGGACGACACTTTTACTCCGTGATTTAGTTGCTAGGTTAGTGCACTTACGTCGTATCCTTTCGCCTGTTTTGTGACGAGGGTTTGGAAGCTATTGCAGCAGAGCAGTGTTGAGTACGGCAGTCCCGCAAGTGAGTCACAAGAGGCCGAGGCCGAGCTGATGACAGACTTATCGTCAACAGCAGCTGCGGCTAGTCGCTGCCTGCGAATAGCTGCTGTAGACGTATGGGAAACACTTCGCAGGAAGTACTATGTCAGCTTGTGAAAACGAGAAGCAGTAGGCCTGCAACTGGAGGTAAAGCCAAGCCAGGCCAGGGGCGTGTAAACGAAGTGCTAGCCGAAATTTATGAATCACTGGAGAAGTGCCAGAAATAGTGAAACATTTAAAAAAATGGGTAAAGGTTTCATACATGTAGGCATAATTTCTCCCTATTTAATTACGACATACCTTACCTTAAAATACCTGTTTTGCAAATGTCTTTCAAGCGCCGTTACATTTAAATTGCCAGCTTTCGTAATATTGAAGTATAAATACAAAATCCACCAATTTCGGCATATTTGCTTCCGATCGCCCGAATTGGAGGACAGTCAACTAATTCTAAATCTTCATTTTACGAGGCCATTGACTGTTACTGACTGGACAAGGGTACATACAAGAACCTGTCAACAATAGAGCAGGTATAGTATGTTTATTTTATCGTCTGTCTGAAAGTATACTCAAGTGATTTCGAAAACAATTGAAACTTCATATTAACACGTTAATTTTCACAACTCGTAAACGTTGCGCCGTTTCGTGTATAAAAACATTACCGCATATTTAATTTCCAACGTCAAAAATTCTTATTTGCATGTTGCGGGACGGTGAGGTTTGGTTACCATTGGCTGACGATACTCTTCTTTGTGCTGTGATTCGCTAGCCACATAATCAAGTGGTCTACAACAAATGAACATCGCGTTGCGCAGCCTCCAATTCAGGCGATCGGAAGCAAATGTGCCGTATTTGGTGGATTTTGTATTTATACTTTAATATTACGAAAGCTGGAAACTTAAATGTAACGGCACTTGAAAGACATTTGCAAAACACGTATTTTAAGGTAAGGTATGTCGTAATTAAGTAAGGAGAAATTATGCCTACATGTATGAAACATTTACCGTAATAAAGCCTCCACTCACGGCCATTCAGTGAAAAATTAGGACTAATTAAAAATGGCCGACGTACCTCTTGTCTCAGCAAGCTCCCGTCTGTGAATCGCCACGTCTTCGCAAAACTTCTGAGCTACCCACCAGCAGCTCCATGCAGTATCTTTCTCCATCTGGTACTCCGCCTTATTCTCCAGCTAGGTCTCTTCCCTTTCTCCAGCCGAAGATCGTCTTCCAGCTGCCGTTCTTGCTGCTGCTCCTCCTGGTCAGGCTCTTTTGTGATCTGCTGTAGCAGTTCTATCGGCAGAGGCTGTTCCAGCTTGCTCGTGTGTTGCTTCTCGTCCCCCATTTTTAAATGTATCACTATCTCTGGCACTTCTCCAGTGATTCATAAATTTCGGCTAGCACTTCGTTTACACGCCCCTGGCCTGGCTTGGCTTTACCTCCAGTTGCAGGCCTACTGCTTCTCGTTTTCACAAGCTGACATAGTACTTCCTGCGAAGTGTTTCCCATACGTCTACAGCAGCTATTCGCAGGCAGCGACTAGCCGCAGCTGCTGTTGACGATAAGTCTGTCATCAGCTCGGCCTCGGCCTCTTGTGACTCACTTGCGGGACTGCCGTACTCCACACTGCTCTGCTGCAATAGCTTCCAAACCCTCGTCACAAAACAGGCATAAATTAATAAAATGCAGCTACCAGTTACATGTGATTATTTATTTAGGCGACCGTTTTCGGACGCTTGAGTGCCCTTCTTCTGGTCTCTTGTTCAAAACTGCTTCAAATTTCTGTAACCGACTTTTGTACGTTTTATAGCCTTTACTGTATACCAATGCACTTGTTTGTCTGTATAGAGACCAGAAGAAGGACACTCAAGCGCCCGAAACCGGTCGTTTAAATAAATAATCACAAGCAACTGGTAGCTGCATTTTATTAATTTATAACCTGAACAGTTGCTCACTCATTTTGTGAAACTCCTGGAAAAGTATTATTCAGACACGTGAAACTCGATGGATTTAACATCACTCAGTTCACTAACGCTAAACCCGCGAGAACTCGCGCCTTTACACTTTTCTGAGAGTCAAGAAACAGTTTGTAATGTACTTGATATGTCTAGATAAGTATTTCTAGATGCGTTTATAAGAAAATACACACATTTGACTACTTACAAAAGGTAAAATGCCGATTGTTTTAAAATTACTGTGAGCAAAATGCTCACAGCGCGAGTCCTCGCGGGTTAATTCGGGGTTCCTAGCATAACAGAAAACGTGCCCAATGTAATCCTATTGGATGCATCTATCGTTGCATACCGTACGTAACGCGTCTACCCATGTTTCACGCGATCTTGATATAACGTCGTAAAACGGCCTAATAGGATTCGAGTACGGTGAAGTTCAAATATGGGTTAAATTTACACTTCTCGCCGGGCTCCAGTGGTTATGTTGGCACTAATGGTTAATCGCGGCAACTCAGATGACCAATAAATATTTAGTCTTGACAACTTCAATTAAAATTAAAATTATTTTTTCTGAACACACAAGAACCTGTCAACCATAGTAGGTACAGTATTATTTTTGCTGCGAGTGAAACGAGCGCAATAACACTTACTCTGTAGTTTGTAAAAAATATTAACGCAGTTCTACACTTCATTGTTCATATGTTGCCAACATAAGCATTGGAGCCCAGCGAGAAGAGTCCTGAAGTTTTACCTCAAATATGCCTGAAAAGTAGGGTGATCATATTCTCAAACACAAAAATGCAACACAATGGTACCAAATTTACCTCACCTGTATTATTTGCTTTCGGTAACTGATTAACGGAACATACAACAATTTAATAGTCATCCGCTCAACATCTTATCACTTTGAATACGATGAAATAAATACCGTAATAATTGTGAAACACAATTATTGTGAATACAGTGATCTGAGTATAGTGAAACATAATCAAGTATATGTTTCACTTGAATGAATTACTGTTTAGTCCCCTCAAGATAACTAACAACAGATGAATTACTTTTAACATTTTAGAGTTTCTCCGAAATGTATAATAGACCTCTAAAACACTTTTAATGAAATGCTTCTCTCTCAATTCTGGATTTTTCATAGGTCCATATACTGTTCATTACAGAAAATATTCGTTCTGTTGGCTCATTAGTAACCAAGAAAACTAACCTGCTTTTTTTGTAATGGGCAGACACAGAATAAAGTCTGCAATGTTACCAACAATATATTAATAAATATTTAACTCATCAAGTTTGCAAATATTTTAACCCATCTTTAATGAGTTACATTGTGATTTGCATTCCATTCCTTTACTGTAGTATTAGTAACTGACATTCTAACAATTGAAATTTTATCAAAATAAATAAATAAATCTGTAACGTTATTTCCTTCTGTGTATTTAAGGACTAAATCCAAAGAAATGTTTACATAAAGGAAATAGAAGATGAAAAAAATTTAAACTAGAATTAAAAAAAACTACCTATTTAGATAAATGTTTCTATGAAATAGAAGAATATTTTCAATCACTAAACTTTTAAGAAATCTCTGTATTTCTACCAATTGCCATTGTATAAAGCAGTCATACTGTAAAATTTATGTACCTTGTTTGTATATGTATCTCTAAGTGAACAGTACGTATATCAAAGACTAATATCTGACTAATGCAGCAGCTAATTGTCTCATTTTTAATATAACGTACACTGTTAATTTGTATGTATGTAATATAATTTGTAAATCTGTACAGTGCCAAGGCTGAACAGAAACATGACGATTTCAATGTCATGTATATGATGCAATGGATGATAATAAACTAAACTAATAACAAATCAGGAGTTAGGTGAGCACAACACAGTACTTCAAATTCAGAAAAATCCGATCACTCTTAAACGCCTACAATAAATGGATGCACAAATCGCAATTCGGCATTAGCACGCATTTTTCTGATATTTTCGTCATAATTACATCACAGTCTGACATGTACAGTCACGACAGTTCCACTTATTTTTGTTATACGCCACGACAGCAGTACTCCAAGCGCCTGGCGAAGTACGTTTCTGAATACTACATCGGATTAGCGAATAATGTCGTTTAAATTGATTTCAATATACTTTTTACGAGGGGGAAGTTATCTAGTGCCATTTAAATAGGTAATAACCAAAAAATAACTTCACACGTGTCTTTATGAGGTTTCCAAAGAACCATTGTAAGGAATGAAACGGTACTTTGCAGGACAGTTTGTTTATGACTATCTTGAAATCGGCGACTTCTTAATCAAAAATTTCAGTTTCTATTAAGAACAAAAATTGCTAATAAACAGCATAAGACCTGACCGTCTACATAAAGACGTCGGTTTTCTACTCAGAAACGTCAGGATTTATTCACTACAATTCCAGGCAAATCAGTAAGTGTTGAACATGAGAAACTTATATGGAATCCATTACCGGTACCTACATTAATATATGTACCAGATCAGCCACTACAGCTGTAGCCGAAGGGAAATCTCACAAACGTGACAGTAAAAATCGAAAGCAGAAAGAAACTTTTCCAACAAAGCAGAAACCAATTCCACAAATTTTACAACATCTGAACCACAAATTGCAAGAATCTTCGAGATATTCGTTTTATAATAAAAATAAATTATATTCAAAAGTATACGGGTTTATAACAAAGACGAGTGAAGTGTAAACATGTTCGAATCATAGGTAACGAATGTTTACATGTCAAAGAAAGTTACGGATAAAGTCAGGTGTCCGGAGACTAGACTTGACCCGAAAGTAACTGTCATATAGGAACCGATCACAACAGGAATTAAAATTTCTCGTCTATTTATTTATCTCACTTTTGGCGGAGTAGGCAACAAAATATAAACATATTCTTAAGTGTTTCAAAATGTTCAAATGTTTGTATAGCTTACGGGACTTAACTATGGGGTCATCGGTCCCTAAACTTACAAAATACTTATGAAGTACCTAGTCCTAAGGACGGCACAAATATCCATGCCCGAGGGGGGATTCGAACACCTGACCGTAGTGGCCGTGCAGACCGTGACTGGGCCTTGACTGTTTCCCCCGTGAATAAGTTGTTTATATCACTGAATCAGGGAAATTCGAATGTTTTTACATTTATTTCACGATTATTTATGTCTCTCGGGATTTTATTAATGCTTGGAGCTCAAAAAATACAGAAACTATTTGGTTGATTACGTACAAAAATAATTAAAAACCAACATTTTTCTTACGGCACCTTGCTCACCACTAGGAGCGCTAGTATCGTTGCAACTGTCAGTTGGTAACACCTTTCACGGTAGTGAGTGCCGCGACTGGATAATGTGATAAATATCCAGCGGCAATGACTTGCATTGACTTTCAGACCACACAAAGGGCTAGCAAATCGGTTGCATTATCTGTGACTTTCATTTTACCAGCAGCCCTTCATCTTTATATTACGATGTTTACGTCTGCAATGGCAGACGACATGCGTGTGGTCAATACACTATTACAGTGTTGCCAACCCGTGGGGATTTTTTTCTTTTTGCTCTCATGCTCATGTTTTTGTTTTCCATGGGTCACTTTGTGCTGAAAAGAGACATTTTGAATTCCTGGATGGAACTTTTGAGCTTCAGAGGTCACCGAAACTTCCTTTCTTCCACAAAAGTGTCTTGTGTTCAATTCTTTACTATCGTAACAGTATAATTACTGATTTCCCTTTAATGATACGATATTCGAATTCAATGGGATAATAATGAACTGCAGGATTTTTTTAAGATTTTCTAACATTGTGACGGGCCACGGGATAAGACACTTAAAAAAGGAGTAGCCTGCGAAATGCTTGGCAAATGGTCACCCTAATGGAATGCAATTCGTTAGTGCTTGGTTCAAATGTGAGCTTTTGTGCTAGAAACATAAGGTAAAGATGGTCCACGAAACATATCCGTTCCTGACGTTTCGTCCAGAGCTGCGCTGGACATCTTCAGAGGTACTGGTAGCGGTGAGTCTTGCCGAGTCGGCAGCTCTGGACGAAACGTCAGGAACGGATATGTTTCGTGGACCACGACCACATAACCCGAAAGATACAACAACTATTACTTCAGCCGGTCGTGAAAGCCTTCACTGCATGATAAGGTAAAGACTTTTTAAGTAAAGTTTGAGTGACGAACCGAAGATTGCGCTCAGGCAAATTGTGCGAATATTTCTTTCTTCCTAAGAAGTGTTTGAAGCGTGTCACTTCTCTTTAAAGTGGTGCGAATCGGTTCAGAATTTGCAGAAAGCTTGTACTAAGTAGGTCTACCGGTACAGTAAAATAATCGTTTAAACGGCGTTTAATTTTTCGATCTGAGTTCTCTTATTTTATTAATCATGTCTCTATAAGAAGGTGGATGCTAACAAAATATGTTCGTGTTTGAATATTAATATTAATTTATTTAAAAAATGAAATAAATAATATTTATTGTACAAATTATTATACAATTTTACTATACAATTTATTAAACATTTTAATAAAATACAGTGCTAGTGGGATATTTGCCTTTGTTTCATTGAAGTGAGTGGATCAATGTTGATGTCAAGTGAAGTTGTTGCTACACGCAAAGAGTTTTCCAGATGAACATCAGTAAGTCATCTTCTCATGTGATTTGATGTTTTCAATTAACTGAACTAAACCGTCGTGTTTGCCAGTCATTGCTGCAGCCCCATCCGTTGTTCGCCCCGACAGGTTGTCAAGCTTTAACGAAAACCGACTTAATGTCGATGTAACTGCTTCCAACAAATCTCGTGACTTCGTGGTATCCTTGAGTGGATATAATGCCGCTAATTCTTCTGTTTTATTGAAAAGCGTGTCAACACCTCTGATATAAATTGCCACTTGGGCGGTATCCGCCATATCTGTGCACTCATCTAAAGCTATTGAATAAAATATAAACTCAGATGAATGATTTTTTAAATTATATTCAATTTGTCTTCCAACGTCGTCCACATGTCTGGTAATAGTTTGACGAGACAGGCTGATTTTTGAGAAATCATTTTTCTTTTCTGGACACACAATTTCGACGACGGCCTCTAAGCATTCCTTTACAATTTCGCCGTCTGAATATGGCTTTGATTTTTTTTTTTTTTTTTTTTTTTTTTTTTTTTTTTTTTTTTTTTTTTTTTTTTTTTGCTAGTATCAGAGCTACTGCATTAACTCGCTTTTACATAACATGTTGACTCTGAATTCGCCCTTGTAAGTAACTGCTGTTGAGTTGTAACTTTCTTTCTTAAGTCGTTTACTTTATCTTGTCGAAATGGTCCATTGTTTTTATCAAACATAACTGCATGTTTAGTCTCGTAATGTCGTTTTATATTATATTCTTTTGGAACCGAGATGGATTCCTTGCATATTAGACATATCGGTTTGGTTTTGTTTTGTATTCCACAGAAAAAAAGTGTACTGACGACCTGTCTTGAAAAGTTCTCAACTCGTCTGTAACTTTACTCTTCTTGGTTCCTACTACTTTGCTAGTTGACGCCATACCAAGTTAACGTCTTCAACCGAAACAGACATTTTCTCCCATAAGTCAAACTGCCAGAGAGACCAAACGGTAATTGAAGTATTCCGATTTTTTTAAAAATATATGTGTGGTACGTGAAGTTCAGAATCAATTATCAATTACGTAAAGTAGTTCGATGCAACTCTCAAAAACTCCCTACAAAATCTGCTTTACAGTTCCCCGAAGTTGTTTAAAACCGCAAAACATTGGCGGCGCGTACTGCGTGTTCACTGGTTCAGTGAAGCCCCGAAAAAGAAGCTGACCATGCAAAAAAAAGTACTGTATACGAGGGTGATCCACAAAGTCAGTTCCGGTTTTATTTCTAACCGCGGCATCGTTACAAACGCAGTTCCGAGCATGCGCGGAAGTTAGTCTGACCCAAGGAGAAGACCTGTACCGACTGTGCCTGTACGTTATTTTCAGATGCTTTGTAGTGATCTTTATAATGTCAGTTCCAACTGAAAATGTCGCCAATTGTGAGATCTGTGATTCGTTTTCTAATTGAAAAGAAAGTTAAACCAAAGGAAATTCATCGGCAAATCTCCGAGTTTCATGGACATGTTACGAGTGATTCAATGGTTAGGAGATGGGTCAGATTGTTAAATGTAGGACATGATCAAGTTCACGATTAAGAACGAAGTGGACGCCAGTTTGTGGTTATCGATGAACTGGTTGACACAACTGAAGAGGAGATTGAGCACAATCGTAAGTTTACATTTAGTGCCCTTGCTATGGAAGTTCAGCAAATCTCACGATCACTAACTCACGAAATTGTTACTGAAAGAACATTTTACCTCATGGTTGAATACACAGGAGGCAATCTTCAATGAAGAAGCCATACAAAAACTTGTGCCACGTTGTGACAAATGCGTACAAAGTTTCGGAAGCTATGTAGAAGTTTAACAGTTGTAGATTTTTGTACAATAAATATTACTTATGTATCTGTACACGTTTGTTTTATAGTAGCAAACGGAACTTACTTTGTGGACATGTATTTAATTACGATTCTTCTACTCATTCTCGTAGCAGATCTTTTATTTGCTTTGCGCAAAGCTTCCCTGAAGGCAACATCTACTGTTCACAGTTGTTTTTCTCACTTTGAAGATTTATCAAAAACATGTCATAATTTATAAAATTTCAGCAGCCTTAGTACACTTCTAAGGTAACAGAGTGATTTTGTTGCAATCGCTTAACGGCGCATTTAGTTTTTACTGTGCTTTAGTGTTCATGACAGGGATTTATAACAAGTGGAAGTGTGTGCTATACCTATACAGAGTGTCATATGGCGGCGGCTAGTCATTCCTTAGTTACACGCCCTTGAATATAGGACGGAAAGGCATTTCGGAGCGAGGCCGGAAATTTTAACGATATTCGAAAAATAATATCTCTTAATTGGCTCGTTAATCTGCCTTCATTTTTTGTCACGTAGTATTTGGAAGTGTGTGCTACACGTATACAGAGTGTCATATGGCGACGAAGAGTAATTCTGTAGATACACGCCCTTTAATGTAGGACGGAAAGGCAATTCCTTTCTACGCCGGAAATTTTGACGAATGTCTAAGAATCTTATTTCGTAATCTGCTCGGTAATCCGTTTCTTTCCGTCACTAAGGACCTGTATGTTTCTGGTATGCCTCAGTAGAATGTCATGAGTCGACGTCTAACAATGTTTTCGTTACTCAGGTTTGAGCTTACTATGAACGGCAGTTCTGTGACAAACAGAACTTTTTCTGTTTTTCTATGTACTGTACCTTCAGATCCTGTCTTTAATGCGCGTTGGTATGTTGTCAGGCTATACTTGGATGCGTATGCTGCACTTCTACAGACTGTTTAATGACGACAGTAAACATCTCATTGGATTTGTTTGCTTCATTGTTGTAGGAAACGGGAGAATTGTGCTAACCGGAAGTTTGCCGATTTTTAATAGGCTTATGAGCTTCGAATGTCTTTTATGTTTTATCAAATATACAAGAGGAAGTATTTCTGGTGCTTCGAAAGGAAGCAATGTATTTGTACTGTTCCTGTATCCATTTACTTAATACTGGTGTATGGTTATTGTTTATTTTGAATTCATATTTTGCACTAGGTTACTGATTCGTCGATGTAGTTCAGGTAATAAGATTATGAATATTCTGTAAGTTACATTTCACTAAAATAACGCGTATCGCTTTATTTGTTGACCTATAGTCGGTTTTTAGCGTGGAGGTTAGCACTACTCTCCCTCGGCTCACTTGCGCCTGGGAGTTATATCGCCCGCATGGTTTTCTGGAAACGAATCCGAAGCTAACTTCAAGCCGGTGGGTGAGATTACATGTTTTCGGCCTAAATGGCGGCGCCACAGAGGTCCATTGCTCGCAGAATTATCAGTGTTTCTTTCAAGTGCATTATTATACGTATTTGAGAAATGTCATAGTCTGTTCTCTTGAGAATTTTGGATAGTAGTGTTCAACTGCTTTAGGAAATAGATATTTTAGTTCTGAACGTCATGTATCGTAAATAAAAACATTGCTTATGCTTTACTTAACCTGGCAGCCTTACTTGGTACTTTAAAATTTCGACAATTATGATTGTTACTGAAAAATATTCTACATTCAAGTCTATTAGCTGCTGTAAATAACACAGGTAAATAAAAATGCATTAGGTCATATCGCTTGCTTTATAAAACGTAATCCTTAAACTTCATCAGTGAAACCACACTATTACAATGAAACATTTATTTATTTTGTACTACTGAAATTAAAAGATGGTACTGAGGCAGACACCAATGGTAATGTCAATTGGTGTACGTACTTGCCATAACTGAATACATAAAATACAAGCAAGTCTTCTAGCATCATAGATAAATTATAAAAAGGAAAAGTCAGGTTTTTCTTGAAAGACTATTGTTTAAAATCACATGTGCTACGAATAGTGCCCTTATTACCATATTATGAGCCATATTATTTATTCTCCTGTATGACATCTAATTGAATGAAATATGGACTCAGTCAGTTAATAGTTGTGAAATGCATGAATGATGGGCGTTTCAAACTTAAGTGTCACACTCTTTGATTTATTTTCCTATTCATATGTAAATTTACTCATTATATTAAACAACTCGTAAACTCGTCGGTATATCAGATAAAGAGAATAGCGGTACTCACTACTAAACCGTTTCTACAATAAGTAGTAATTCCCTTTGTACGACTGATCGTAGCCTTCAGTGACTGGACACGATTCAAAAAAAGTCTAGACCGGCGGCATGGCCTAATCACAGAATAGGGAGCATACAGAACGGAAAGCTGGAGGCGGCGCCTTTGATCTGTATGTTACCAAGCGTTGCGCTCGACGCCATATTGAAAAGCAGTAAACGCAGAACTCTAGCCACTTAATACTTTGGCTGGAAATGGACTTTTTACGAACTGCAGCTAACCTCACCGACTTTTAAGAAAGGAAACGGCTTTTCATTATGCTCTCCTCTATTTTGCACCCTGTTCTTGCGCCTAATTGTAATCCAACGAAAAAATGTAGGCCTAAATTTTAATACAACTACGAAAATGTACGATGGAATCAATGATCGTTTTATTTGGTACTTACCTCCAGAAGAATCCCAAGTAACGCGAAGTTATGTATGGGAAATTAGTTATAAAGAAGAAAGTGACTTTACAACTGCCAGGTTTTATTTGACACGAATAAATTTGCACAACTCAGACTTAGCAGTACAATGTGATTACACAGAAGTAATGACGTCTGGGCATATATAAAACTGTTAAATTACACCAGTGGCGTAGCTATCATAGGGCTAGGCGGGGCAGTGCCCCGGGGCCCCCAAGCTCCAGGGGCCCCTCGGCCTCCGTGAGCGACGTTCGAAAAATCCCAATGAAAAGCTGTAATCAATTGCACTCTGAAATTCGCACAAGAAGAAGATAAAATATGAATAGTGGATGGTTTTGTGGATTGTATTACTGATCGGCGCGTCATCAGTGAAGCTACTGCCTGCAACTTCATTCACCTAGTATGGAGCAACTTCGAAAGCTATGGCGTCGTTTTATGTGTATGTCCTACCCAGGTCCAACTTTATCCCTATGCAAAATTTCATTCAAATCCACCCAGTAATTTTTGCGTGAAAGCATAACAAACAAACAAACTTTTACAGTTATAATTCAAATGTTCAAATGTTTGTTAAGCTTAAGGGACTTAACTGCGGGGTCACCAGTCCCTAAACTTACAAACTACTTATGAACTACTTACGAACTAGGACGGCACAAATATCCATGCCTGAGGAGGGATTCGAACCCCCGACCGTAGTGGCCGTGCAGACCGTGACTGGAGCGCCTCAGTCTCCTCGGCCACCGCGGCCGGCCAGTTATAATTATATTAGAGAGTGTGATTAAATATTATCTGCTGCGTGACAAATAATAATTTACTTAGTAGTATTTAGATTTGCCTTATTATGTCTTCCAGTGAGCGGTAAGGATCTGATGATGAAGTCCTTTTGTATCTGTATAGTTTTCGTTTAAAGAGGGGCCTCCAACGTCATTTTTGCCCCAGGGCCCTTGGTGACATAGCTACGCCACTGAATTACACGTAAATGAAGGGCAGGTAGCGGAAACATAAAACTACATAACAAACTACATAATAATGGAACACATTGTTTCAGTTATAGCAAAGGAAAAAGTGTTCATCCTTGTCAATATGCATTCACTAGAACATTACACACCATTTGTACCTCACATATGGGTCACTTTTATCACTTTGAAATTTTTTTTTTTTTTTTTTTTTCAATTTTTTTTTATATTTCAAGTCTCTGTTTGTGAACTTCAAGAAATAGAAAATTCTCACTTTGACAAAAACTTTTACTACATATTGGAGAATATATTTTTAAGTAAATCAGCTCTCCTTGAATTCATAGTCCGTTTCTTAGCACTGGAAATAAATATTGCCTATAAAACATACCTATATGTTATATTTTACTTATGGCAGTGATGTAGTTGTGTTTCAATGTTGGAAAAGTTGTATTTGCTTTAGAAGGATAATTAATTTACTGATCGGAGAACGGCATATAGAAAAATCTGTTAATCATAGAGCAGGAACAGCATAAAATAATTATTCCCCTTAATCTACTTGTTTCAGTATCCGAAGAGCATTCGTTGCCAACATTAGCACACTACGCCTCCATTGCCGTAAGTAAAATTTTACCTGCCTAAGCAACGTAGAACAAGGGGAGGAGGCAGGATGAGTGTTATCGATTTGACTGGTTCATTTTTACTTACGGCAGTGGAGGATTAATGTTTTTAATGTTGGCAACATAATGTACGTTTCACGAGGACAACTACTTTACCGACCAGAGAAAGGTAGATACAAGAACTGCCAACCATAGAGCAAGAACAGCAAGATTATTCCCCTTATTCCATTTGTTTGAATATCGTAACAAGGGGAGACGGGAATCGGAACCCGCCGATTTCGCCCAAGTTACGTGTGTAGAAGGAGGTGGGTCTCCACATAACGTGCCTGAAATATTTCGCGTGAGTGGGCCTTAGGTAAGGAGGAAATGCTCTCGAAAGTTTTTCCGATAGCACTGCACATGTTATTCAGCGCTCTGTTCGTGAATAAACGGCGTAGCGGAATTAAAAAAGTAATTCGGTTGATCGTTACGCTACGCCGTTAGTCACGAACAGATAGCTAAATAAGATGTACAGTACTATTGGAAAAACTTTCGAGAGCATTTTCTCCTTTCCTAAGGCCCACTCAGGCGAAATATTTCAGGCACGTTATAGGGAAACCAATCTCCTTCTACACATGCAGTTTAGGCGAAATCGGCGGGTCCCGATTGCCGACCTCCCCTTGTAAGAGGATCAACGGTCGTTAACATTAGCACGCTACGCCTCCGTTGCCGTTAGTAAAATTTTACCGTTTGCATCAAATTATGTGAAGGTGAGTAGGTAGATGAGCCTTAAAAATTCCTGAAATATCTCGCCTATGTGGGCAACCGGAAAAGGGAATGCACGCGCAAAATATTGAAGTCCCGCTACTTACGCACTATTCTTTGTCTTTCATTTTGTATTATTCCGACGTTAAACTTATAATTACAAAATATAAATGTACTACAACATTTCTATGCTGTTGAACTGCTACAGCAACAGTAACAGTGAGAGTTATCGTCAAGAGAAGAAGCAAGGCTGCTTTTAATAATTATGCACACATTGCTCTCATTCGAAACTGATAACATTTAACTGTTACCACACACATAGCGACGTTCTATAACCGTTCAACATCTTTTGGGAAGGTGAAGAAGCTTATATCCTTATTTGTATGAGAATTATTACAGCAATTAGGTGCTGAAAACCATCGGCCGCCTTTACTTTTATTGCTGCTCATAACAAAAACGGAACAGCTTCACCTACTGACACACAGTTCTTTCTTTTCATTGCACCAAATACGTGTTTACTTTTATGCCATTCAGGCAGCTAAAATACACGATTAACAAAGACGGCACATTACCACGCTACAGAGTAGGAAGTGACCACGCGTTTACTGTTTTTCAAGATGGCCGATTCCGCGCATGCGCACTAAATTTTGGACGACAGACTGCAGCGGAAGTTTCCTTTCTGTATACTCCTTATTCTGTGGCCTAATGTACTTACGTGACGTAGTGCGCTAGTGTTGGCAACAGTCGCTGTGGATATTGGGATGAATGGCGGCACACAATCCTTACATGACGTGAAAATGAATGTGTTAATATCGCGTTTCTCTGATTTTATTTTCGAATCACATGATTGGAATGTTGAACATTGCACACTATAATACTACGCTTCTCCACATGCATTGTCTTTCTGTTCACATGTAACACTTAGGCATACGCATTTCAATTTACGAAACAACTATCTCTAAAATGATTTTTTAAATGTCATAATTTGGTAGAACGAAAGCAACAATTTAATTTGTACTCTTCGATTCCTGCCTAACCACATCCTTTAATATCATGACCTATTCGTAAAAATCATAACACTCGCAACAATTTAAACTGTACTCTTAGGTTCCTGCCTAACCACAATATTGAAAATCGTGACGTTCGTAAAAATAATAATATTCGTCGATGCATCCTTGTCCATTCGTTCGTTCACTCGCATCAATTTAAGCTGTACTCATTGGTTCCTGCTTAACCACAACCTTGAAAATCACGACATTTTCGTAAAAATAATATTTTTCGATGTACTTCTGTCCAGTCAGTAAAAGTAATTGGCCTCGTAAAAATGTTCAAATGTTTGTAGAACTTATGGGACTTAACTACGGGGTCATCAGTCCCTAAGCTTACAAACTACTTATGAACTACGTAAGAGTAATGACGGCACAAATATCCATGCCCGAGGGGGGATTCGAACCCCCCGACCGTAGTGGCCGTGCAGACCTTGACCGGATCGCCTCAGTCCCCTCGGCCACCGCGGCCGGCTCCTCGTAAAAGGAAGGTTGAAACGCACTTCAGTACTGTTTCGTACAGATCATACATTGCCAACCTAACGCTGCTACGGGCGCACCAAGACGCTTCTCATGCCGCTGAGCGAGACTTTAGCCGAAGCGATTGTGGTTCAAAGAAAGCATCAGTCTGAAGGATCTTCTGTCGCGCGGTACAGCGAATTCTTACCTTCTCTCAGGTAGTAGAAGAGGAACTGTAGATGCCGTTGTGTATTCGTCTGGGGCTGATGTGGCAGCGATGAAGGTGCACGCTACGTCCAACCTGCAGTCACCACCAGTGGCGTAGCTATCACAGGGCTAGGCGGGGCAGTGCCCCGGGGCCCCCGAGATCAAGGGGCCCCTCGGCCTCCATGAGCAAAGTTCGGAAAAAGTTACAGTAGAGCGCCGTTATTTTATTTTATTTATTTTTTATTTTTATTTATTTACTATTTTTTATTTTATTTATTTTTTTACTTACCCACCCTACCGTCCATCAATTCCCCCTCGAGTCAAACTAAACTTCCCACAAGCACCGGGCCACATGGTGACGGAACATTGCTTGTAGTGGGGCCTGCTGACAGGCCGACAGTCGCTGAGTACAACAGTCGGCATAAGTAGCGGCATCATCAAAGCTGTTCACAGCAACAGAAGTCTTCCAAGTCTTGCGGCGTGCCGCTCGGCGCTGTGTGAAGGTTCGCGCGACTCCAAATGCTGTATAAATACATTTACTGTACAGTACTTCTTATTGGCAAGTAGAAGTGTACAGTTCGATTATACGAATAATCGATTTTCCGAACATCCATGTCCCCCAATTACACTTAGGAATATCGACGTATACTGTATATAATATTTTAGCTGAATGAAGGATTTTCGGCTTTTAACGTTTTGAACACTGCCAACAAACTTCAAACGCACGAAGTGAAATCCAAAAATTATTCCCATCTCAGAATATAAACATAAAAAGGTATTGCTTGTCCGCTAAGATGTGCACCCTGCCACCTGCTGAATTATTAGCAGTGTGTTAAAATACTGTTCATGGTTTGATTCGCGGCAGGGAGCCATATTTTCGTGGTTGAGTAAAACTTCATTGTTCATTTTTACTAGCTTCTGCCTGCGTTCACCTAGTATGGAGCAACTCCGAAAACTATTCCATGGTAGTTTTGTCTGTATGTCCTACCCAGGTCCAACTCTATCCCTCTCCAAATCCATCCAGTAGTTTCTGCTTGAAAGCATAATTAACTTTCACAGTTATAATTATATTAGAGAGTACGATTAAATATAATCTGCTGCGTGACACACAGTAATTTACTTAAGAGTATTTAGGTTTGCCTTATTATGTCTTCCAGTAAGCGGTAAGTAGTATTGCATCCGTATAGTTCATAGGCGACGATTACGGGTATGCTCGGTCGCTCAAGCATACCCCAAAATTTTAGTGGGTATGCTCGGCATAATCCACTGGAAATTTTGGTATTTTTTATTTCTTTACGTTATATTTCTTGATTGTAATTAAATTCGACTCTCTCATTTCATTGATGGGCAGCTGGCTTTTGTAATACACCGCTGTAAAAAGATTATCTAAAACAAGCAGGTAATTGAATTCTTAGGCATTAAAATTCATGTTGACACGTCGGTGAAGTGATCATTTTCTAAATAGTCCGAATGTTAATGGAATGCTGCTTGTAAGTTCAATATCGTAAACTGAAGGCGGTAACCTTTGATTGTTGTATTAAATATCTAGAAATGAAGTGGGTTTGGTACGATACGATGAAAATCTGTATAGTACTAATTTAACGTTTATGTATTCTTTTAGAAGTCAATTGTCTTCAAGGAATCGTGTTAGTGTTAAGTCGTGACATTTTTCATCCTGTTTACTGAATTGGTGTGTGAAGTAACAATGGGTTGTAAGCCAATTGGTATCGACAGACATGGTATGACAGCAGAAGTGGTTATGGACTATTTTCATAATACTCTATAGAAAATAAATCTGCAGAAGAAAGAAGGCAGGAAGACCATTCGATGTTAGTTTTTGCGATAATGAACACAGTATTCAGAATACAGGCTCATCATTATGTGATATGCATGTCGAAGAAGACGAAAACTCTGAAAATGATTTCTGTGCTTACTACATCGGCAAAACAGGTTCAAATGGTCGAAAAAGCCGCCCAGTAGTTCTAGAACTTGAAACTGAAATTAATGGCTGTTAATTTCTTCACTGTATGTTAAAAATTACTTTTCTCCTTTTTTTTTTTATTTTTTTTATTTTTTATTTTTAGAAATACCTGTCGGGGGAGGGGGGGCTGTAGACTGGCAACCACCTCCCCCCTATTGGAAACGCCACTGAGCATACCCCGAGATTTTCAAAAGTCGGCGCCTGTGGTATAGTTTTAGTTTAGAGAGGGCCCCAACGTCATTTTTGCCCCGGGGCCCTTGGTGTAGTAGCTACGCCACTGGTCACCACAACCGAATGCTACGGATTCCTAAACCCGAGTGGCGTCTTTCCTGTTCTGCTGAGCCGGCCGCCCGCCAGGAGGCTAGACAGGTACCAAAGCTGCCCTGCTTTCCGGCGGTCCTCTGACCGCACTCAGCCCAAACGCCAGGGACGAAACAGCTTTCCCACCCTCACCTCACCCCCGCAAACTGTCGCCACGAAATTTACAACGAGAGGACAGTTGCGCGGCTTCTGACGCTCTACGAACTGCCTCTCCCGCCCCCTACGTATCGCACGTCCATCGTCGCAACCACATGCCGCGCAACATGCAGTAGTTTTAAAAAAAGGAATATACACTTAAATTTAACGAATGTTGAATTAGAAATGATACACACCTATTGTTATTCGATACGATATGAAAGACGCTTAATGGAAAGTTCTTTTGCAAGTTTTACATGAAATAAAAGTTATAAATTTCTTTCATATCAGACAGCTCCGCGGGTCAAAATGTGCGGCCCGCGTGTTGGCCACGCCTGCACCACAAGCAGCGCTATCAATCTGCCATCAGGGCGTGTGTGGTGGAGAATTTGCGTAGGTGCTACAAAGATCGTAGCATCTATATCTATTCAGACAGCCAGGCAGCCCTGAGATCACTGGCAGCTCCTGCAACAAGGTCTAAAATTGTTGCAGAATGTCACATGGTTCTGGTGGAGCAAGGGGGGAAAGCAATAGAGTACACCTATTGTGGGTCCCTGGCCACTCGGGGATCAGTGGCAACGAACATGCCGACAGATTAGCCAGGATGGGGGCAGATTCTCCATTTATTGGACCGGAACCTGTCCTGACAATCACCAAGGCAATGATCAAATTGGAGCTACGTAAATGGCTCAGAAGACAGCACGTAGAATATTGGACTAAAGTCTACCAACAAAAACATGGCAAAGTAATGATGCCAAAGCCACATTTTAAAAGAAGCTCTGCAATCCCGGGCCTGAACAGGAGAGAGATTAGACTCATGGTTGGATTGCTGACAGGCCATGGGAATTTCGTAAAACACCTACATACAATGGTAATAACAGAAGAGTACCCTAAATGTAGGATCTGTGATGAAGCTGCATCACATCTAATCTTTGAATGCATTGCACTGGAGAGTAAAAGGCACAGAATACTTGGGACAATCAGACCCGAAGAAATTGTGTCTAATAAAGAACTGGTAAAGGGACTCCTTGCACTGTTCAAGGGCATTGGTTGGCTTTACTAGATATACAGGGAGCGATACCGCACAATAAACTTAAGTTTCGGTGCAGGCAGTGGCGGGTTGGACCAAGACTGTTTTGGCTTCCCTGAAAAAATCAATCAATCCTGACAATGGAAATAAACTATTGTTTAATTTTAAACTATAAAACTGGTTTTAAATGGTATTTATGCTATGTTGAAATGAAACATTTCATACCAGCCAGTTGTACAATAAGTGTACATTCATTACATATGGTGTATTTTCAAACTCTTCCTATCTCTAATATCTTTCAGTTTATGATTGTATATACAATGTCGGATGCTTTTCTACTTTCTTCTGTAACTTCATGTTGACCATCCAATTGTTCATTTTTATTGGTAAATGGAGAGCTGTTCAAATGGGTCATAGTAGATACTGTCTTATTTCAGGCATTCCCTACTCAACATGCTGAGTAGCTAATGTTATTACTAATGGACTACTGACTGGTTACTTGCTTGCTGCATGCAGCCTCCAAATGAGTTTCACAAAACTCATTAGTACTTTATATATACATGTGGCGTCTGTTCCGAGAGAACAGATGTCACTTCTGATCCTGCAGCTGTTATTATTTAATATTCATAGAATATATGACATCAACTGCGATTGGGCAAAGCCGAAAATGTGTACCCAGCCGGGATTCGAACCTGGGTCTCCTGCTTTCTAGGCAGTTGCGCTGACCCCTACACCACTGGGGACACAGTGATCACCGCACCTGCAAGGACTACCCATGTACGCCTCCCGTCAGATACAAATTCCCAGCTTCGCCCTGCCCATAGTACTCAAGTATTCTATGAATATCATTAGTACTTTGTGTGTGGATTGCTGGAACGATTCATCTGTGGGTGCACACTGGGGTGATTAACGTTTTGCTTGAGCTTAGGTATAATGACAAATTTAGATTACATGCTGAAGGCAGTATACATATTGATATGATTGTTTGTAGGCAATTGAAGTACACACTTAACCAAAAATTGCCAACCTATAGAGGACTTATCAGTAAAATAACTTTAAACAATGACTACTATTATTTAGGAGCAAGGCGGAACACACTAAATTACTCTAGGATCAAAAAATGTAAAGAAGATGAGGAAAGAAAGCTACACTATAGCAGATTAATAATGCTTGGAGCTTAGAAAATTCTTTTTTAACCAATTTCAAAAAAGAAGTAGGTTCTCAATTCAACAGTTTATTTTTATATTTGTTACCTCTGAACCTTCGACTGTGTGAACCGATTTTGATGATTCTTTTTTGCACTTGAAAGCTGGTGCTTTCCATGTGGTCCCACTTCAATTAGGTCCAGTTCTGACGTCCATAAGAAACCCATGTAAGTTTTAAATTTGCATTTCGTATGTGCGCGACAAATGGATGAATAACCTGATGAATGATTTTTTTTTTTTTATTGGAAAGGATGTGCTTCAGGGGTAATTTGATGAGAGTTCGGTTAGATTCTGATTATCAGATCCATGACAAAGTAATGGAACTCTTCAATTCTTAGGAGCAAATTAACGATACTTGGCCGAATCTATTATAAACTATCTGTATATTTGAGTCACCTACCGTAACGTCATTATGGTCAAGTATTTCCCTTTTCAAAACTTTATGTAAAGTCACATTTTTGAAAGTCTATTTTTGTGCTCTTTGCAAGTTTCTTTTGAAATTGTCCTTGAGGTAGATTTCCTCTGTTAAGATAGGTGTTCCTCCCTGACTTTATTTGTTTCATTTAAACGGCACTGTCTCATATGGGCAGCATGTTTAGTAGGTCTACCCATATTCGGAATACTTAGTTTGTGTACTTCAGATTCTCTCTAAAAAAATTTACAAAAAACTGACTTCTCAAAAAAATTATTCCAAAACAAATTAATATGCACTAAAAATTAAAAAAAATGCGTGTTCTACAACAACATAATAATCAACTTACCTTTTCTGCTCTTCAATATGTAGGGATGATCTGTGTGTTTACCACGCAAGAAGATAGGTAGGTACCTACCCACTTTAAATCTAACTCAACACATACCAATGAATAACAAACAATGAACAAAATATTTTTTTAGAGTTCTCGTAAGTAAAATTAAATGAAAAATATTAGACTACTTAAAAGTCAATCAAGGTATTACAATAATATAATGCAGTTACAATTATTGTTATTTCTGAAGTCAGTGTCAGCCAACGAAACACTACAATATACGTAGCAAAAATAATACGAAGATATTGAGACCGAAGTCAGATCAGATGTTTCCTTGGCTAACGCCGACTCCAAAAATAACAATAATTGTAACTACATTACATTATCGTAATAACTTGATTTACTTTTAAGTAGCCTAGTGTAATATTTTTCATTTCATTTTACTCAGCAGAAATCTTAAAAATATTTTGATTGTTGTTTGTTATTCATAGGTATGTGTTAAGTTAGATTTAAAGTGGGTAGATACCTACCTATCTTCTTGTATGGTAAACACAATTATATTGCATTGCTAAATATTATTTTTCTCAACAACATCTGCTCTCTACACTATTATTACTTATCACAAGCACCACAGTTTTTAGTGTTAAATTTTACAAGTATGACAGAGGCAGGACTCCCATCACTTCCAAAGGTATGAGGCGTACAACTCAGATACGACTTGTCAAAATATCTCTAATGAGATAGAGAGTTATTAATGTCAAGTTAGAGCTGGCAGAGTCTGCAAGTAAAATGGGGTTAGACGTTTTATCTGTTATGAAATAAATCACAATTTGCGATCAGTTGTGGCTTCACTGTACTAGGTTTAGATGGAATACCAAAGTGTGGTGAATGAAAATTACTCCTGCTTACTAGGCGGCCGGAGTGTTGTGTGTCTGTGTGATTGAATGCTCTTTTCTTTCTAATGAAGGCTAATGGCTGATAGCTTAAGTGCTATATGTATGAGTCCTTTTCATGTGCCTATCACAGCTTGTTGCCATCTTTGTAGTGAGTTGTCAACTATCCTCATTATATTGTTGAACTGTAACCTGAACTTTCCGTTATTAGATAATATAAGGATAGGTTACAATTCACAGTAAATACTGGGTGATCAAAAAGTCAGTATAATACGTTGCTTGCAGTGGCCATTTTGAGCAGCAGCTGAATTGTATTTCACTGTAAGGTTTTAAAATAAATGCCTTTTGCTACTGCAACTGAAGGGTTTTATTTTTATATTTTTAATCACCCATACGCGTTTCGCCCTTTCTCTCAAGGCATCATCAGTGGGTGTCAGCACTTGTTACTCCACTTCAGTCTTATTCTGGCAACCAGGTCGAAAGGTTACACTGTTTTTCGAACCACATTGCAGTTCTCTGATTCTACTGTCACCTGCTGCCAGTATAAATTTGAGAACTTAATAAATCATGGAATAATATAGAGAGAGATGCTTGGAATAACATGGGGTTTTATTAGAACAAAAAAGATCTCTTGCGCGCATTGTTAGGTGGTGATCGTGTGCTCAGCCGCCACTTTCGTCATGCTTGGCCTCCCAGGTCCCCAGACCTCAGTCCGTGCTATTATTGGCTTTTGGGTTACCTGAAGTCGCAAGTGTATCGTGATCGATCAACATCTCTAGGGATGCTGAAAGACAACATCCGACGCCAATGCCTCACCATAACTCCGGACATGCTTTACAGTGCTGTTCACAACATTATTCCTTGACTACAGCTATTGTTGAGGAATGATGGTGAACATATTGAGCATTTCCTGTAAAGATCATCATCTTTGCTTTGTCTTAATTTGTTATGCTAATTATTGCTTTTCTGATCAGATGAAGTGCCATCTGTCGGACTTTTTTGAACTTTTTTTTTGTTCTAATAAAACCCCATGTCATTTAAAGCATGTGGGTCAATTTTTACCTTTCTATCTACATTATTCCGTGATTTATTAATTTTTCAAATTTATACTGACTTTTGATCACCCAGTATAATCACAGACCTGTAGACAGGCATGTAGAAAAGACAATCACACAAATCTTCTTTGGCCGCAGCTTTCATCAGAATAAAAAGGGTTATGAACTCCACCACTTCTCCCCCCCCCCCCCCCCCCCCCCGCTCCCCCTCCTCACCACACATACATGCATGCATACTCTAACAGATAACAGATTCATTCTTCAATACTGAATGAGGTGAGAAGGGGAAGGATGTAGGGCAAGGATGGGATAGAACAATTCAAACTACTTGGCAGGGTGCACAGCTAATATAGGTGAGAATATGAGATGCAGTTTGGATGACAGTGAAGAGGAGAGCGGGCAAAACGGGATGAACAGAGAAGAGGAAAAGGTGCATACAGATGGGAGGGAAACATGAATTAAAAGGAGGTTTAGGATGGGTGTGGGCCATAGAGACAGTAGGTTAAAAGACCCATTACACACACCTTCTACATGCTCCAGAAATTTACTAAGCAAATAATCCTGGATGCACAAATGTGGCTTGTTACTGTGCTCCCACTGAAAATTTTGTGTCTTATTGACCTACACCTTCATCCTATGTACCATATTTATCGCAAAAACTGGGTATCAGTACGTAGGTACCTACAAGTACCACATCTTTTCAAGAGAGAGAGAGAGAGAGAGAGAGAGAGAGAGAGAGAGAGAGAGAGAGAGAGAGAGAGAGAGAGAGAGAGAGAGGAAGGAAGTGTAAAATGTGGGAAATAATGTTTTAAGTGGGGAAATTTGCTTTAAAGTGCTCTACATTTTTGGATTTTATATTTGATATATGTACATAATATGCACCAAAATACCCATCAGGAGCTTTATTATGTAGTAAAGATTATCTGAATTTTGTACTATTCTTAATTCCAAGTCAACTGAAACTTGTAACCTCATAGGACGTAGCAACTTTTGACGTAATTTCATTCATCGTAATCGATTTTTTCGGCAGTCCTGTAATGGTGTCATTCATTATTTGAATAATGTAACACTGTTCACATATTTGTCCATGTCTTGCCTGATGATATTTGAGAATTTGTTCGCATTCCCAAGTGCAAATATGTACATAAGTATTTTTTGTGATGTTTGCACAGTGTCTGTATCTCACAGTTGATGTATTTTTGAGGTTATAACATGCTGCGCCCCATACAGTGCACCGACCAATACACAGATGCAAACCATCATTCTCACATAAATCTTTGCACTTCACAATAAATTCTCAAAACATGTCATTTTAACCCAGATAGCGATGAATTATTTTTTTATGTAATTTTTTTTTCAGAAGCTACTAATTACCTTCAAATGACTGCACAAGATATCATTGTAAGTGATTTTTTTACAATCATGCCATTAGTTTTGCTATACTGTTGTTCTTTCTGGAATGACAGTAGAATGGATGTTTTAGAATTTTAATCTTATAAATCATTATTATTAAAGCAACACTTGACATGAAATATTAAATGTCTCAAAAATTGAAGAGTGTTTAAGAAATACAAACCCGACTACGAGGAAACTTTCTCTATGAGCCTCAACTTCACAACCGTATCCAACTACTTTGCAGTCAACAATACAAAGTAAAATTGATCTGAATTGGAAGCTGGCAATAAAAAAATAAGACACTGTGCACAAATTCTTAAATACAAGAATGAAAAAGGAAACTACCATTCTCGTCCTTCTGGGTTAAACATGAAAACCCCTTACTCATCGCATGAACTGATACTCTGCATGATGGCTGATGGGAGCAATCGTAAGCAGTGCCACCTAGGTGGCAATGTCTTAATTTACGACACTCTCATCAACCACCACGCCATAATCGGAATGCACTGTAAACAGCGCTAGGTGAAATATCTGTTTGAATAAGCCCAAACTGTCAAGAAACTTGACTGTATAAAGCTTATGAACACTACTTGAAGGCACTGCATTAGATATTTGATGTACTGGTACATGAACAAATGCATTATAATTATATTGCAATAGATGTATTAGCTCTGATTCATTTTTCCAAGAAGGGGGGAAAAGGGGGGGGGGGAGAAAGAAGTCTTAAAAGTGGGGTGCTTCTTATATGCCAGCAAATAAAGTGTATCTAGTGCAAATACTGAATGTATAAATTAGAGAAATTCTTGTTCACATGGAGACTTGGCAGCAATTGTTCTTACTGTGAAACATTGACAATTTGATCAGGAAGAAGTGGGAAAAGCAATGCTTCACAAAGTAACCTCCACCAAATGTTAGACAAAAAAATTAATTTATGTTGCATTATCATCCAGTTCCAAGTTGCTCATCTGCAAGTTAGTTTGTAACTGCAAAATGTGAACCACACAGCAGACAAGACATACCTAATAAAAAGTGATAACAATAGATTGCCTTTGAGACTCCTCCCCCCTCCACACACACACACACACACACACACACACACACACACACACACACTCTTTCTCGACCACCTCTGGGCATGAGGACATGGCAATGAAGAGCGGACAACACAGTCCAGCTAGCTGACTAGCTGCACCTGTGCGAGAGTCTATTCTTGCTGGTTCGGGGAGGGTCGATTAAGCTCCCAGTGTTGAATATTTCAACAGAGAAGAAGAAAGGGGTATTAAATCTGCACGTTATGAGGTTGTGTACGTTACTTTCAACAGTTTGTCATCTGAATCTATGATTAGACACTGATGTAGATGAAAATCTGATTTAGTTGGTCACATGCACGTAAATTTTGCAGTAGTTGAGGTATATCATTATGAATGGTACTGCTTTTATATCCGGCCTTGCATTTGATTACCACTTTCAAATAGGGTAGAATTTTAGGTGAAACATACTGTACCTTGAGGACCAATGATTAGCCAAAGGACTGCCGATGAAACACTTTATAAATCATTGCACTTTTATCAGTTGTATGAAGGAAGTGAGATACCAACAGTCGTATATATAATAGATATATTTATTGTTTCACTACCAGTTTTGGCATTCCATTATGCCATCTTCAGGTACCTACATCGGAGCATAATATCCATTAAGTAGGGATATCGAAACTGGTTTTGTGGAATTCTATCTCACAGTGGGAACCACTGTTGTTGTTGGTTCCCACAATGTAGGGACCTGAAGATGGCATAATGGAATGCCGAAACTGGTAGTGAAACAATAAATATTCTATTATATATATGGCTGTTGGTATCTCACTTCCTTCATAATCTTGACCAGCCACTGTTCTGGTTCCATGAGCAATGATGGATTCAATAATTTTATCAGTTGGGTTGTTCCATTAGAAATAATCAGAATGGGGGTTGCATCATGGTTACAGATTTTAATGAAATCTGATACAGTACTAAAATAAGTTCATATTTCAGATATTGAAATGTGTAACACCCAGTGGGCTCAGCTAGCCCCCCTCAAAGTTACAATTTTTTTTTTAAACAAATGAACAACCTAGCTCCTCTCCTCAATCTTTTTTGAAAGGTAACACTTTTCCCCTGCCATTATTATGGAGTGTTCGAAAGAACATCAAAAATCTTTGGGGAAAAATACATCCAGTTACTTTAAACAGCTAAAGTCCAATGAAGTCAGATGAGTGAAACTCAGGCATACTGTAAAACCAAATATCTACCAAACACTATAGTGTGCAAACAGAACACACTGTGCAGGACAACAAAAATACTCCAGCTGTCCAACAATTTCCAGCACTCAAATTGAAGCAACACCCCAATTTAAAGACGTGCTTCTTGTGAGACTTCTTAATTAGATAAAGATTTATATGCACAGAGTATGAAACATTTTGTTTCTATAATTCAGGCTGAAAATTGTAATCAATAATGTCTTTGGCAAAATTCTGTGTCACTTGCAATATTGTTCTTCTACACACACACACACACACACACACACACACACACACACACACACAGAGAGAGAGAGAGAGAGAGAGAGAGAGAGAGAGAGAGAGAGAGAGAGAGAGAGAGAGAGAGAGAGAGAGATAAAAAAAGTTATGTACTGGAATGACACATATTTAGGAGAATTAGACTTTGCGATTTTTTTTTTTTTTTTTTAATATGAGAAATCATGACTTTGAGAGGGGGTGAAGAGGGGTTGCTATCTCACAGACCCTCCGAGGTTGTAAATTTCAAAACTTGAGGTAATACAAACTTCCCTTAGTGCAGGTATTAACTGTACTAATTTTAATTAAAATTAAAGTTCATTTGTTGCAAGTAGTAAGATAAATAACAAATGAAGTACACAAAATACTGCAAATGTATATTTAATAATGGTAAAAAATTATTGTATTTTGTAAGGTAAATATATTTTAAAACATTGTGCTCATATTGACAGTGACACACATTATATTAAAAATACATTATTGTCAGTTGTCTTGAAAAATGACCAACATTCAGAACAAGAACATTTTGATAACATATGGCACTATAAAATCTCTTTCTGAATTTCAGAATTGGAAAATGATAACACATCCACAATAACTATATAAAAAAATACCAAATAGTGCTGAATGTGCAACATGTAGCTCAATAAAATAAATTCAAGTATTAACAACATTTTAAAACTATAAAAAGTCAACATATAAAATCATTACAAATGTAACAATCACAGCATGCACAGTCTCATCAGTATCTCAATTTTTGTACCTCACTGAAAAGTTTTGCATTGTTGTCAGTCCAATCAATAAATTCCGAACCCTTCGCAACTATACACTGCAAGAGACTCAATGTGTCACCCTCAGCATGGTGACAGTTTTCTGCTTTTTTCCCCAACAAAAACTCGTACACATCACTGAGTTTAAATTTTTTCAAAACTTTAGATTCAGTTTCAGGCATGTGTGTCTCCTCAAACAAGCGTTTTCTAACTCTGCTAGTCGTTTTTTCTGAAGTGTTTTGTATTTTCTGATGCAGTTTAAGTTTAGGGGGAAAATTTGCTGGCACAACACCCTGGGATGGTGTTCTTTCCAGATATTCTTGTTTATACTCATTTTTTGAGTCACCACAACAATTTGGATAGGATATTACATCACCACATATAATATCAGTACTCTCTAAACATTGTGCCTCAATGTTATCTACGAGATCACAAAGAATGTTATCATATCCATCTGAATCTGCGAGTTGAACAGTCTCTTTATTTTCTTTTTCTTTGCGTGATACACCATTTGTAAGTGCTTTCTGTCCAAGGAGTTGCCGAAATGCTGTTAAGGAGTCTGCACATAATATGCCGTCTGGAAGTCCCTGCAAATTTAATAAATATTCATTAAAAATACTGCATCCAAATTTATTCTTTATCATGAGTGATATGAAAAATAGTTCATATATTACTTAAAAATATACAATAGATAATACTGTAACACAACTTAAAATAATGGCAAGTTAGTTTTAACTTTTACAAGGAAAATGTGAATGAGTTCAATGGATGACATGTTTGGAACAAAAGTATATGGTTTTGTTAGTGGGTCTCAAGAGATAGAACAGTCTCTTTTTTCTGTAGCGGCTAGAATTTCAGGCAGATCTTTCTGAACGAGCCACGTTATATGTGGGCCAGACACCAGCATAATTTAAAAAAAAATGTTCAAATGTTTGTAAAGCTTATGGGACTTAACTACGGGGTCATCAGTCCCTAAACTTACAAACTATTTATGAAATAGCTAACACTAAGGACGGCACAAATATCCATGCCCGAGGGGGGATTCGAACCCCCGACCGTAGTGGCCGTGCAGACCGTGACTGGAGCGCCTCAGTCTCCTCGGCCACCGCTTAATTTTACCATGGGGTGTTGCATTACTGGTACAGTTCTTTTCAGTTCAGTGTTCTGGTGGCAATGGTTGACTTTCACTACAGGCTATGCCACAATGTTGTGTTTCCACAGTCCAGTATATAATGGAAGTATTTCATCATGACAAATTCAGTGATTTAAATCTAACCAAGCATACAAAACCTAGTCATAGATATCGAAAATTTCATGAAAAATAAGGATTCTGTATGCTGCATTATATTAAAAAAATCAAAACATCCTCAATACCAAAATAAAAGAAACAATGTAAATGTTGATACGTGTAGAAGATAGTATTAGGAACTCTTAACTATATACCACAGACAAACTATCCAGGTTTATACTGAACATATGTACTTTTGATATGTTTATCAAAAATTCTCCATCTCAATTGATGTAATCCACACCAAGTGCTAAATGCCTCTAAAATCTTACATCAATCTCAAAGCAAATCCTAAACTTCTGACACTAAAATATAAATCTTTTTTTCTGAACAGAATCAAGAAAAGGGTAGTCAACTGGCAATATGTGGAAGGGAAGAACATCAAATGATGATGTCATTAGAAGTGGAACACTAGCTTCAATAAACATAGAACACAAGCTTAGTCTGGACTGATACGAGGAAAGAACTGGCCATGTTGTCTTCTAACAAACCATATTCACATCGACCTTGTGCAATTATGAAAATCACAGAAAATCTAAATCTAGATAAATTGGTGGAGATTTGAACACAACTCTCCTAAAATGTTGAGTCCAGTGCTTTAACCGCTATGCCATAAGACAATCTTCTGTCTTACATTACAAAATAGCTGTAATTCTTACTCGTATTTGGCGCCATACAAATGATAGTAGAATGTATATGGAATTAAAAAAAAAATATCACATTTATTTCAATTCATATCACATATTTACTTAAAAATTAATGAGCAATAAGAATTACTTGCACATTGAATTCTATATTTTGACATTTAATTATTTGTTGTGTCAGTCATAGGCTATTTTTGGATGTCTAAAATCCAACATTGTTACAGAAAAACAAAGTATGGGAAAAAATCAGTCTCTACATGTGGCATCAGATTTGTAAGTGTACAGTGACCAGGTGGTGGAGAGATGAAAGTTAATTCTGCAAAGACCTAATTGAAGTTTTCACTGGCAGTTCCAAACAACACACTGCAGTTTAATTACATTACTCTGATTTTATCTGACATGACACGGCTTGTAAACCGAGAATATTTTATGGTACATTACTCACTATCTAACCCAAATGCTTATTACTATAGTACGTTTTTGTTTAGGGAGACTCCCACATAACGGACAACTGTTTCCGAATAATTCCAAATATCTAAAAATGTCTAATTAATTGCCTGTAATAGATGTTTTATTCATAAATTAATTTTATTTAACTTGTTGACTGGAAAGATAAAAAGATATAAAATTATTAATATTCTGAAATTTACAAATTTCTAATTAACATTGTTTCTCAAGATCTTTTTTTTTAAATTTTGCAATGTCAATAGATAGCAACTCACAGTAACAACGATTGCTACCATTCCAACCTGGACTTATTTTCTATTGCAAGTTTTCTTAGACTGACAAAATTACAATCTTCACACAATGTTTATTATTATAATTTTCAACATCAAAAAGAATCCTAAGTGTGTGTCTATTAAAAATGAAGAAATACAAATAAACATATGTTTACTTTCTAATGTGACAAAGCTGGTGTACATGAAATCATTTTTAATTCAAATACAATACTCATAAAACTCACAAACTAGCTATCAATGAGGAAAACTGAAAAGGATTGAAGTAACCGGAGCTTGTGCTATGACCAGACAAAGCCATTAAAATATTTTCATAAGGGATCTTGGGGAAGATAATTTTGGATGTAAGAGAAATGTAGGAACATTTGAGGCAATACTCATTTTATGACCTATCTTAGAAGAAAGGGTTAAGAAAAGGCAAACCTACATTTTTACCTTTTGTAGATTTGGAGAAAGCTTTTGTGAATGTTGATTGGAATACACTCTTACAAAATTTGAAGGTAGCAGGGATAAAATACAGGGAACAAGAAGTTATATATAACAACTTGTTTAAAAACCAGACAGCAGTTAAAGAGTCGTTCCCAGCATGATAGGATTTTTAATCCCTGACATGTAATGTTTCACGAACACCCTAATTAATGTTACAAGGTGGCTCTGTTCACACTGAACCAAACATGTGCCTATGATTTGATTTTAATCTCATATACTTCACAACACTGTTATGAAACCAACACAGTGACCATGTTGTACTTTATCTTTGCTGTTTTCTTTTACATTCTGACAAGTATAGACAAGTTTTAACGCTATGTAATGTTTTATCAATGTCTTCAAAAAAGTCTCAATCCAATATATGTAACATTTTAAGTATAGCTGATTAATGATGGAAATTCTCCAAAGAGATGATACATTATTTTTCAAAATAGATAGATTGGCAGACTAGTACTTAACTTTTTGCTGTACCGCCAATAGTCACACACACACACACACACACACACACACACACACACACACACACACACACACACACACACACACAAATAAAAAAGGATGAAAATAAAAGAAGCTTTTGGAACAGGGTTCCTTCTTCAGGTAAGAGAGAAGGGAAGAAAAAAGAAAGGGGAAGGTAATTCACGACCTAGGTCGTGAGGATGGTGTTTAATATAACCTATTTGTATTTCTACAACTGAAGATTTTAACATGACGTTAGTGGTACTACCAGCAATGATATTTTTCCACCAATTCTCATTGTCCTTCAGTAAAAAACCATCTGGATTGCAAATTATTTTATTAATTAATGACGCGTTTTGCCCCTTAGCAGGGCATCTTCAGATTATCTGCGTGACAGAATTTACACACAATTACAAGGCAGAATTACAAATGGGTATAATGGTACATGGGCTTATTTTGTGTTAAGACAGTATAAAAGGTAAACAAAGATTACAATGTGCTCTCCGTGGTATGACACCGTGAGTTGTTTTGCGGTGCTTCTATTTTTCTGGAATTTTTGGATTTCCTTTCACCCTACAAATGATCGGGTAACAATGAATTACAGTTGGAACATACTCAGTAAAGATGTGAGAAACATAAAACCGATTTTTAAGATTACCTTAATAGAAGCGATGGTCTCTGGTGATACAAGATAAGCCCATGTTGACAATTGCACTCACGGGTGATGGGCGGGCATGGTGTCTGTACAAGTCAGCGGAGCAGCATACCATCATCCTAATTTTCCTATTTACAAATTTGGCCCAAGTAGCAGTTGTTTGTTAGTCTTGTTTATGTATAATCGGCTCTCCACACAGTAAAATCATGTGGCCAGTTCTATGTTTGTTGTCTGAGGCCACTTACGGGTATGTAAAAAAACCACTTGTCAGTATTCCCGTACTTTGGTCTTTCTATATAGAAAATATGTAACAATTTGTACTCTGCTCGAACAGGATAGTTTGAAAATGGATATAATGTCCAAAACCGGTCACTTATAACAAAATAAATTATTTCCGTGCAACTTCGACTGATATTACATACAGTGGTTGGAAAGGGAGTAAGACAGGGTTGTGGCCTTTCCTCCATGTTATTTGGTGTGTATACTGAGCAAGCTGTGAAAGAAAGCACAAAGGAATTTACAAACACAAAGTTAGATAGAAGAAATAATAACATTGTGGTTTGCCGATGACACTGTAATTCTGCTAGAGACAGCAGATGGACTTGGAATAGCAACTGAACGGAATGGAAAGTGTTTTGAAAAGATGTTATAAGATTAACATTAACAAGAGTAAAATTAGAATAATGGAATGTAGTGTCAGAAAATCAGGCAATGATTAAGGAATTAAATTAGGTAATTAGACAATAAAAGTAGTGAATGAGTATAGTTATTTGGGTAGCAAAATAACTTCTGATAGCCAAAGAAAAGAAGGTATAAAATGAAGAATGGCTATGGGAAGAAAAGCGTTTCTGAAGAAGCGAGATTTGTCGACATTCAATATTATCTTAAATGTAGGAAGTCCTTTCTGAAACCATTTGTCTGAGTGGAACATGGACGATAAGGAGTGCAGACAGAAGAATGTTGAAGATTAGATGTGCACATCATGTAACTAATGAGGTAGTTATCAGCAGAATTGGGGGAAAATGAGTTTCTTGCACACCTTAACTAAAAGAAGGTATCAATTAGTGGGACACTTTCTGAGACATCAAGGAATCATCAATTTATCATTTGAGGTAAGTGTGTAGAATAAAAACCACAGAGTAGAGACAAAGAGATGAATACAAGAAGCAGGTTCAAAACGATGTAGATTGCTGTTCTTATTCAGAGATGAAAAGGCTTGCACAGGACAGGGCATTTTAGAGAGCTGCCTCAAACTAGTCTCAGGACCGAGGACCACAAGAAGTCACCTTGTCTTCTGAAGGCAATATATCTCCTCCTACCTCCTCTCTCACTGACCACCACTCCTCCCACTGACCATTTACCCTTTCCATCATTGTAGCTACTCAAAATAAAGAAATTAAGAATGGGGAACTTAATTCAATTTTTGTGACAATTGTGGAAAATGACCACAAAGTTACTCAAGCTGAAAAATATGCAAAATAAACACACCAATGAACAATTTTATTTACATACTTTTTTACTATGATATTTTTAGTTTCACTACCAACAACTTCACTGGCCTAGCTGCTATGGAACTGTAGCTACTGTGTATGCAAGTATGACTGCAAAATAAACATTTAAACATAGGCATCACTAGAATGCCATTTCACAAGCTATTGATGCTTTCTTGTGAAATTTTTTTTTATCTAAGCACCCGATCAGTACACAGGCCAGAAGTTTGAAGCACTTCAATTTCCGAAGTTCACTTGTTATGATATTCAGACATTTTAATCTACGGTATGAAAACTAACAGCAAAATTATAGGTATGAAAAATCTATTTCATTTTACCATTCTTGAGGTCTACATACACACATGACTTTTGTTGTTGTATGTACATTATTTCAAAGCACCTTTCAAATTATGTAAGCTTCCTTATATAATTAATATTAAAAATCAGTACCTCTACTTCCATGTTCACACATTAATATAATGAAGTTTACCTCGTATCGACAAGTAATAGGAAACTGTAGGAGAGGTTATACACCGTTTTGGGCCAAGTGAGTAACACTCATTACCCACCTATTGCTTTCCATGGCTGGCAGTAACTTCTCACATCTTCATGTGGATGAGAAGTTACTGTGTGCGAGACTGCAAACACATGGCTACTAGTGACATCAAAATACAATGGGAGTTTTGTGGTCAACAAGGGGAGTGCGGCCAATGCGGAGCCGGTACAGGACTACCGAGTCCTGGAGGGTAGACCGCATGGAGGAATGACACACAGCCGTAGTCTCCTTAATAGCCCCGAGTTTGTTGAGGGCGGTCAGGCTACACCACTCAGTAGCCCAAAGCTCATGAACCCTACGTCTCATCGTCCAGAGATCAGAGGCCGGAAAGCCGATCTCAAGTCGGACGCATTGACAGCCTGTTTGGCAAGCCTATTGGCACATTCGTTACCTGGGATGCCAACGTGACCCAGAGACCAAAGAAATACCATTGATCTACCAGATCCATCAAGGGCAAAAAGAGTCTCTTGGATAGCCATCATACGGGTAGTACTGGTACAGAGCACGAAGGCTGTTCAGGGAGTCGCTACAGAGAAGGAAAGACTCAACCCGAGCAGGAATGCATATGCTCGAGAGCACGGAAAATGGCCACAAGTTCCACAGTATAAAAACTGCAGCCATTTGGCAGATACTGCTGCTCAATGTGGTCGCCATGGAAGCAGGCGAAGCCAACGTGGCCATTAACCACTGAGCCGTCTGTGTAAACTATGTCATGGCCGAGAAGCTCAGCAACAACAGCAAAAGACTGAAGATGGAGAGCCTCAGGGGGAACTGAGTCCTTGCGCCCCTTCGCCAAGTCTGGACGAAGACACGGCCATGGCAGGCACCATGAAGGTGTCCGTGATGGGCCCGAAATAGAGGTGGGAGGATAGGACTCAAGATCCAACCAGGAGGGACCGGACGTGGACGGCTACCTTGTGTCCTGACCTGGGTTGCCGTTGATGGTGATGGACGGCTATTTCAGAAAAAAGAAGGCGGTATTTTGGGTGTCCTGGTGAGGTATACACTCTGGCTGCTAACAGTTGTTGGTGGTGGACCATAATGGGGAGACCCCAGCCTCTGCAAGTAAACTGGTCACAGGACTGGTACGGAAGGCTACCGTCCCAATGCGAACCCCACAGTGGTGGATGGGGATCAGCAAGCACAATGCTGAAAGCGACACAGAGCCATAAGCGAGGCACCCAAAATCTAAGCGGGACTGCTCCAAAGTTGTATACAGCCAACACGCAACAGGTTGGAGTGGTTGGCCTCCGTGTAGTATGACCCAGACAGTGAAAAAGCATCGAGATGGCACAAGCACTCCCTTTTGGGTCAATCCAAATGAAGTGGTACAATAAAAATTAAGTTGGTTTCTTGACCATTTTTAAATATTTTAATTTTTTTATATGTGATTGCCCTATATTTGAGGAGTTCAAAACCGTTTTTTAAAGTCATTTATCTTGCACCTTTACTGAATGGCGGCCATTTTTATTTGTCGGCGCGCTGCGATTTTTCAGTCTGGAGACATTAGCGAAAATTTTAATATCTCTGCACTGGGTTAAGTTACAACATTGCAATTGACATGATTATTTTTGGAAAAGTGTCCTCTACAACATTGTCTATTACACAAAATACCCTAAATTCAAAAATAACCGGTCAAAATGACGTCCAAAATTTGGTATCCAAATTTTCAAAAATCCACTTTTTAGGCCCAAAAATAACAAACAAGGAGTGACTTATGAGAGTCTATTTTTTTCCTGTAGTTAGATATCATACACTACTAGCCTCATATAGAACAAGAACACTTACAAATGTTTCCTTAATTTTTTATGAATTTTTGAAATTTGAAAATTTTCATTTTTTGTGAAGTTTGAGGCTAGTTATCTCAGATGGGACTGAATATAAAAATATGATTTTTGCACAGTTTGTACACCTATATGATAGCAACATGCTGTAAAAATTTCAACATTGATATTTGAGTGTGAACAAAGATATGAATTTTTGAAAATGAGGAAATAATTCACATTACTATACAACTGATCTTATGGCTGTTACCTATTCATGTGTGATATTGGTGGAATATAATCAATTATTATTGAAGCAAGGTACTGAATTATATACAAAAAGTGGAAACATCACTGAAATTAACATTTATGGTATTTTGAAATAAGAAATTTTAAAATAAATATTCTCAATTAACATCCTTTGAGATGCGACTATTCCTGAACCTGGAGGTGAATGTTAAGAACACTTATTTCTTCTGACAGCTTCTGTGATATAGACTAATGCCCCCCAGTTGCTGTGGTAAGTTCAAGCACTGAAAGTTTCCTTAAATCATTTTTCATTGGTATCCAAACTTTGTCACTATTAGATTTCTTGAATGATCTTCTTGGGCAAGCAGGGTGGTAAAAATGCACAAAAGTCATTGTTTTCCAAACTTGTTTCAACCTCAGAAAGCCACCACTGTCCATCATACACACATACTACTATGTCATTCAACGTTAAAGAGAGAGATGTAATTTTACTGACAGAATGATCCTCATAAATTTCCGTTTCTGATGTTACATAGCATTGAACTAAGTTTTCTGTAATGGCAATAAATTTGTGGAAATGCCTTGTTCCTTTTATTGCTATACAGTTTTCAAATCTGGTTTTAAGTGTTGTTTTCATATGCAGAACCACTTCTTTCTTGATCAGAAAATAAGTAATGCCATTAATATTATCCTTGCAAAAGGCATACATGTCTTGTACTGTGAGAAGTTTGGTCTGTGATTGGTCTTTGTAGGCTGGCTTTACTTCACATTTTGTTGTACCTTCTACTCCATCACATGCATTTTTGCCATGGCAAGATGCATGAAGTGCCATGCAGCCTCCAATCCAAAGTCCACTTTGTGGTTGCACAGATTTGAAAAATTCTTTTTGTTCTTATACTGACTACCACTTCCATCTGAAAAGTATATCAGCTTCTCAACCTTGGGAAAGTTTTCTTTCATGTAATTTATTGCATAGTTTTGAAACACATGTACAGCCAAAGTTTGTGCTACAAGTAGTCACTTAGAATGCAAATTGAAGAACTGCAAACTTCATTTTTGCCATCTTTAAAGTAGAGAATAAATGGATGCACTGTTGCCTGATCATTGACCCAGTGGTACCCTTGTATTGCATCCTGAATAACAAATGTAAAATTTTCTGCAAAATCAGCTAGCACTATGCATTCAGTTTCATCAAGTTGTACTTTTTTGTTCTTCAAAAACTGACTTTGGATTTTAGAAACATAGTGATGACTTTTGAGTTTTGTAAGTTATCAATTAAAGATTCCAAGTACTCTTCCTGAGCTTTAACCACTGTTATCATTTCTGCCCTGTCAGTTGTGACCCACCGTTTGAAGGTAATACTGTCTGGCATTTCCTAACAATACTTGTGAAACAATTCCAGAACAGTTTCCTTACCAGGGCATTTATTACTCAAACTCATCAAGCAGTCATAACTGTTAAGTGTCACAGACCATTAAATCTAGTAACTCTTTGTAGTTAAGATCACTAAGTTTTGCACCCGCAATCATAAGTTTGACATTTTGATGATAGAAACAAACACATACGGAGTGTTAGGAATATAAATGTCATTAGCAAGGTTACATGATTCTGGTTCTGGATTCACAACAAATATTTTTGAGTAACAATTTTGGCACAGGGAATTTCCAGGAATCACATTAAGTTTCACTTCAGAAGCTGTTTCAGTCTCACATAACCAGGACAAATGTTCAAGTTTTATTTCCCTCAAACCTTTTGTAATAGGCTTTTTATGAACTTTAAGTGGATCACAGCACGTTTTTGTGCATTTTTACCACCCTGCTGGCCCAAGAACATCATTCAAGAAATCTAATAGTGATAAAGTTTGGATACCAATGAAAAATGTTTTGAGGAAACTTTCAGTGCTTGAACTTACCACAGCAACTGGGGGGCATTAGTCTATATCACAGAAGCTGTCAGAAGAAATAAGTGTTCTTAACATTCACCTCCAGGTTCAGGAATAGTCGCATCTCAAAGGATGTTAATTGAGAATATTTATTTTAAAATTTCTTATTTCAAAATACCATAACTGTTAATTTCAGTGATGTTTCCACTTTTTGTATATAATTCAGTACCTTGCTTCAATAATAATTGATTATATTCCACCAATATCACACATGAATAGGTAACAGCCATAAGATCAGTTGTATAGTAATGTGAATTATTTCCTCATTTTCAAAAAATTCATATCTTTGTTCACACTCAAATATCAATGTTGAAATTTTTACAGCATTTTGCTATCGTATAGGTGTACAAACTGTGAAAAAATCATATTTTTATATTCAGTCCCATCTGAGATAACCAGCCTCAAACTTTACAAAAAATGAAAATTTTCAAATTTCAAAAATCCATAAAAAATTAAGGAAACATTTTTAAGTGTTCTTGTTCTATATGAGGCTAGTAGTGTATGATATCTAACTACAGGAAAAAAATAGACTCTCATAAGTCACTCCTTGTTTGTTATTTTTGGGCCTAAAAAGTGGATTTTTGAAAATTTGGATACCAAATTTTGGACGTCATTTTGACTGGTTATTTTTGAATTTAGGGTATTTTGTGTAATAGACAATGTTGTAGAGGACACTTTTCTAAAAATAATCATGTCAATTGCAATGTTGTAACTTAACCCAGTGCAGAGATATTAAAATTTTCACTAATGTCTCCAAGAATGAAAAATCGCCGCGCGCCAACAAATAAAAATGGCCGCCATTCAGTAAAGGTGCAAGATAAATGACTTTGAAAAACGGTTTTAAACTTCTAAAATATAGGGCAATCACATATAAAAAAATTAAAATATTTAAAAATGGTCAAGCAACCATCCCTGTACCACTTCATATGGATTGACCCTTTTCAGATGATGAATATGAGGGAGCCAAGTAAGTCGGGCATAAAAAAATCAGTCCTAGGAACCAGTGAGTGTCCACTTATGGAAGCAGTTGGCTGTCAATATATAGTTCAGGGTGGGGGTGGACTGTCCCTCGCTGGCAGAAGTGCATCACATGTGATTTGCCTGCAGAAAACTGGAAGCCATGGTGCAGGACTCCTAATTGCGCCTTGTGGATGGCCGCCTGGAGTCTCTGTTCAGCAACAGTTGTTGTTGTGGAGCAGAAAGATATGCAGAAATCATCGGTGGACAGGAAAGGGGACACCGATGACCCCACAGCTGCAGCCAGGCCTTTAATGGCCACCAAGAACAGCGAGAAACTCAAGACAGACACCATTTTCTTGGACGTGGGGCGTACTATGGGCAACACAGACTCTGAACCGAAACAAGCAGAGTTGGAGAAAGTTTTGAATAAAAATGGGGAGTGACCCCCGAAGGCCCCACTCATGCAGTGTGGTGAGAATGTGATGCTGCTACGTGGTATTGTAGGCCTTCTGAAGGTTGAAGAAAAACGCAATGAGGTGCTGCTGATGGGAAAAAGTTGTTCGAACTGCAGACACCAGGCACACCAGATTATCAGTGGTAGAACGTGTATTGGCACAAACTAAAATCCCTATTCTATCACCCTGAGATACCCAAAGCTTTGCTATTTAATTTATGTAAATCAAAGAAGTCCCAGGATATAAATTCCATGGTTAAACAGTGTACACAGTTATTGAAACAAAAGAATGAATTATTAATTATTCTGGTGTTGAATTTCAAGCCTATATAACTTTCTGAATATTAATCTGTATAGTTATCACTATAATAAATAGTGGATTTTAAAGTTACTTCTGCACTTTAAAGTTTATTCAGTAATATACTTCAAGAGAATATTACATAAATACATGTTTATGACAATCTCAACTAAAGAAGAAAACTGATAGTTTCTTTATATAAAGAACTGTTACATTGGTTAAAAAAAAAAAAAAAAAAAATACCAGGCTATTTGCATCGTAGAAGCCAACACGTGTAATAGTTCAAATGGCCCTGACGAAACCCACCCTGGGATGTTGCCAGAAAGCCCCGTGTCTCAAGCACCCAATTCATACGCTGCACCACCATACTTGCACATGATGTCAGTTAGGCAAATGGGGCGATAACAGTCAATGTCAAATGGGTCCCTACTGGGTTTCAGCACCGGTATGAAGAAGACTTCCCGCCACTGGGACGGGAACTCGCCTCCACCCAAAATGCGGTTGAAGGTGGCAAGAACATGATGCTGAGAATCCCTAGAAAGATGTTTCAGCATCTGCTCAAGGATACGGTCAGGCCCTGGATCCTTATATCAGGGCAATGGGCTAAGGCACTAAGGAGCTCCCTTTCCGGTGAAGCGGCGTCTTAAGGCTCATGATGGCGTGCTGCAAAGGAGAGGTGTATTCGCTCCACATGCTCCTTGCAGAAGCGAAAGGCTGCACAGTAGTTAGCAGATGCAGTGCACTGAGTGAAGTGATCAGCAAGATGTTCAGCAATCACACTCAGGTCCGTACACACAACCCTGTGTAAAGAAAGACCAGGGACTCCAACAGGAGTCTGGTGGCTATAAAGGCGCCTGATCATAGTCCACACCTGAGATGGAGAGACATGGGAACATAAGGTAGACATATATCTCTCCCAACATTCTTTCTTACATCTTTTGATTAATTGCCAAGCCTTGGCATGGAGTCGATTAAAAGCGACGAGGTTCGCCAGAGACGGGTGTCATTTATGGCGCTGAAGAACCCGCCTACATTCCTTAATTGGCTCAGCGATTTCTGGCGACCACCAGGGCACCGTCCTCCAACAGGGAGAACCAAAAGAACAGGGGATTGCGGACTGTGTTGCAGAAACAATTTGTGTAACACTTTCAACCACCACAACAATGTTACCATGCGGCAGAGATTCAACAGTGGCAGTGATTTGGAATGCATCCCAGTCAGCTTTATTAAGGGCCCAATGGGGCAAATGGGTAGGGCAGTGACAGAGAAATCGGGAAGTCGTCATGCACTCTCCAGTGAAGAGATGGTAAAAGGTCTGGGCTGCAAATAGATTGTGGCTGAGTAGGTGCCATGCACCACACGGAAATGTGTGGGAGCACCTGTATTTAGAATACAAAAGTCAAGCTGGGAGACAAGCTGTTCAAATTCCCTACCTCAGCCATTAGTCACGTTTCCATCCCACAACGAGTTATGGGTGTTGAAATCGCCCATGGTGAGGAAGGGTGGGGCGAGCTGAGAAATCAGTGCAGCCAACACATGGCGGGGTACAGCACCATCGGGAGGAAGATATACACTGCAGATGGTTATAGCCAGTGGTGTAATGATCCAAAGAGCCATGGCCTCCAAAGGGGCACAGCTTCAATGTAGACAGAGTTAAGGACATGAAGAGAAACGCCACCGGATGCTGTTGCAAGCAAGTTGGTTCTTATAAAATCCCCGATAGCCACGAAGGGCTGGGGTTTGAATTGCTGAAAGCCAGGTTTCCTGGAGGGCAATGCATAGTACAGGTGAAGTAGTTAAATGTTCAAATGTTTGTAGAGCTTATGGGACTTAACTACGGGGTCATCAGTCCCTAAACCTACAAATTACTTATGAACTAGCTAACGCTAAGGACGGTACAAATATCCATGCCCGAGGGGGGATTCGAACCCCCGACTGTAGTGGCCGTGCAGAATGTGACTGGCGCACCACAGACCGCTTGGCCACCACGGCTGGCTGAAGTACTTAAAAATAAAAGCTGTCTTAACTCTGCCAGGTGGTGAAAATAACAGCCAAAATTCCACTGGAAGAAAGTGCTGCATATCGACTGGGGAGGCATGAAGGCGACTACGAGGTATGATGCGCCTCAGTGTCACCTGCTGCCACCGGTAGATGGTCTGTGGTGTCCATATCCAATGCGTCGAGGCTGACAGTGAGTACAAGGGCCTCTGAAGACACAAGGATTTCTACCTCATCTTCAGAGGCAGAACTGGTAGCGGACTTCCTTCTTTTTCTTACTCTTCCGGTTGGGTTTCGGCTTCGACACCTGAGTGGGCTTCCCAGAAGGAACGTCAGATGTCGACACAGAGGGAAGGTCTGGGTACCAGTGGATGCATGGGCCTTTAGCCACTGGCTGACGTCTGTTCGTTTCAAACCTGGAACTGTGGATGGGTTGCCACAAAAGACCCTTTTCGTGTGGGAAGAGATTGACTTACGTCTAGTTTCTCAGGGACAGCAGGAGGTGATGGCAGGAGCACATCAGGCCCCTTTCCTGAAGGAAGAGCTGGAGAATGGAGACATTTCTCTGGCAGAGTGCTGGGGTTCTTTGACCCTGATAAGAGGGAGGGGGGGGGGGGGAGCAAAAGCCCCGCAGAAGAAGAGGTGCCTCCAGGCTTCTGGGGAGCCGGGACTGACTGACGGCCCAGAGGGCCCACAGAAGGGGTTAGAGTAGGTCGGGCAGCCATCCCCAATGGAGGTGATGCCACCTTAGCTGCAGCATACGTAGATATCATAGAAGCAGGGTGAAGTTCCTCATATTTTCTACAAGCCTCAGAATAAGTTAGGCGATCCAAGATCTTGTACTCTACCGTTTTCCTCTCTTTGTGGAACCCACGGCACTCTCATGAACAAGATAAATGGTGGCTACTGCAGTTGACACAGAAAGGAGGTGGGATACAAGGGGAGTCCAGATGTAAGGGACGGCCACAGTCCCGACTAGTTGGGGCCACATTGCAATGGGAAGATGTGTCCAAACTGCCAGCACCTTAAAAAGCACATGGGTAGAATGATGTACGGCTGGGCATTACATATGTAAATCATCACCTTGACCTTCTCAGGCAAAGTGTCACCATCGAAGGCCAAGATGAAGGCCTCTGTCGCCACACTATTGTCTTTCAGATCCCAAAAAACACGTCGGATAAAATAGACGCCACATCGTTGCAAGTTCATATGCAACTCTTTATCAGACTGCAGCAAAAGGTCGCGGTGAAAAATAACTCCCTGGACCAGGTTCAAGGTCTAATGGGCTATTATACATACAGGCACGTCACCAAGTTTATTGCATGCGAGCAGAGCCTGTGACTGTGCAGGGGACTCTGCCTGTATTAGAACTGATCCATCGTGAATTTTTGAGATACTCGCACAACCTCACTGAAATTGTCCTCAATATAAACAAAAACAGGAGCTTAGTAGTCTGGAAAGATCCCTCATCCATACCTGCCAACCTTCAAAACTTAAAAATCAGGAGATCCAGTTTAAAAAATTGGGAGATTCATCAGAAAATCAGGAGATTCGTTCTGTCAAAAACTGCAGCGAACTTTACTATAACCCTTAAGAACAACTGATTTTAGCCTTTTCCTGTCATCTCACAACACTACAAAATGACTATAAAAAGACACTGGCATTAACCCAAATGTTGAATACATCTTTGTTTGTAGCCAGTCACGGTTCAAAGACAGACTTCTTCTCTCTCTCTCTCTCTCTCTTTTTTTTTTTTTTTTTTTTTTACTAAAACAAAAAAGTTCGCAGCTGTATTTTTGTGCTATACTGCTGCCAGGGAACATTTTATGAAACTAGTGACTGACACATTCATCACATTTAATTGGTAAATGGTACTCTAATATAAACAATGCAAATAAGCTCTCTGCATGTATCACATGATCACTTTCACTTTTCTTGGTAATTTCAGTCTTTTGCTGTTACTCACACAGTTTTCATTTTCTTTGCACGTATTCTGGTACATCGCTTTTTCCACCATGTGATGTGGAAATATCAAAAAAGAGAAAAAATACAAATAATATTTCAAAAACTGCTTAAAAAAGGGATCATATTTTTTGCCATCATAGAGCACATACCACAGTATTGAAATCCCATAGTCACATAAACTAGCTATTTACACAAAAATGGACTTTCTGCAATTCACTTGTGAAACTGATACTCCTAATTATCCGCTCAAAAGGTTTCCATTGATTAAAAACCACCGAAGTGATTTTATGTCACAATGACATAACAAAACATTCAAAAAGAATACTTCGATTTGCAAATACGCGGAAAGAGCAGAAATAATCGTTATACAAGTCACGCGCAACTCCTAATTTGTATGAATTTCGATACGTATTTAAAGTGATAAATGAACGAAGGACTTTTGACCATTGGCCAAAATACTAATCTTGGGTTTCAGAATATAAGCTAAAAATCAGGAGAAATAATGGCAAAATCAGGAGGCGGGAGAAAAAGCGAAAAATCAGGAGACTCCTGCCTAAATCGGGAGAGTTGGCAGGTATGCTCATCCATCCTAGAACAGACTAGAAATTTAGGGACATATGGCTCATTCTTTGTAGCCCCATGATCCCGCCAAGAGGAAGTCAGGAGAAGGAACGATGAGGGGTCATAAGTAGCTGTATTAAATTTACCACGCTTGAAGACACCTGGTGTAGCAGGATTTTGTGAATGAGATTTGTTTTGCTTCATTACGGATCACCCACCCCGATTCCACCCCACTCTGAACAGGTGCTCTCAAGGGCGCCACCCAGCCACAACAAGGGTCAGCTGGCATGATGACTATTGCTGGCAGTCCTAATGCCCCACAAAGACAAGCATCTACTCCTTGTCCTTCAAGAGAAGTTCACAGCTCTGGCATCGGTAGTGCGATCCCTGTGTAGTCAGGGGGCTACAACCAGAAGGGTACATGGTGTCCCCACCACAATGGACTAGCTACCATGCTGGATTTCTGGTGCTATCATAACCACTATTTAAGGTGCATGGGATAACAGTGCACAATGGACGCAACTGGTACAATTTAGCCCGTCCACACCCTTGGTCCTGCCTGGGGGCTAAAGAGGCCACAGTTACAAGCCCATTCCATAATGGGTGCCTGATTTAGAACTGCACAGGGAATATATCTTGCACCAAGTAAGGAGTTCTTCCCCAAATGGCTCGCACTGCAGAAAAATTTGGAACTTGTGGAGGTCAAACACACAGGGGGGGACCGAAAATTAATGGCCGAAACATGTGTGGACTTCTTTTAATTGCCTCTTATGACAGTCAGGAATACCGCAGGCCTATTCTTAACCCTGAACTCACAGGGGGGAAGGGGAGGAAGTGTGATATACATTCTTCAACAACAAGGTGAAATTTGAAGACACTACAAGATTTTGTACAAATCTATGGTTGATGATGATGATGATAGATCACCATCCATAAAGGTTTAACTTTTGACATATACTTAAATAGCATGAGAGGGATTTCATCATCACATATCGAAGTTTAAATTAATTACAATTGCATGATGGTTGAAAGGTAAGCAGTGGCCAGTTTAAACTAACTTGTTAACAAATTAAGTCTTGGCAATAACTTTTTAAGAAATAAAAGTGTCTGGATAGATGACTGATCAATACTGTTAAGAATTATTTATGTCTGCTAACTTTAAAAGAAATGCAGGCGGTTTACAGGTCTAATAGATGGAGTTCCACATTCAAATCAGTAGTTCTTACATGACAATCATGGGGACTACTAGAAATGTATTTTATTACCCACCTTGCAATAGTTACTTGTAGTTGTTCTTACATGAAAATCCCAGGGACTGACTGGTTGGATTTAGTTAGTGTTAATTTTCGAAGGGACTAAGGGGCTTTTAGACCGCTCAGGGAGTCGCTGCAGATGAGGAAGAAGTCCCTGGTGTAGGAAATGATATGATCAAGTATGCGGAAGTTGGCTACTAGGTCTGCAGTGAAGACACTGCAGCTATCTGGCAAGGAGCACAATTCATTATGTCCTGCATTCATGTAAACAGAGCTGATGTCACTATCTACCATACATTCATCTGTGTAAGTCACCTTTGAGCCCTTTGACATGCCAAAAATTGACAGGAACCAGTGGAGAAGGGTTTCAGGGTGAACCGAGTTTTTGGAACACTGCAAAAATTCAAACTGAAACTGTGGTTGACTTGCACCACAGTGGTACTGTACGCGATTGGAACAGAAAAAAAAGAGTAGCTGAGAATTCATTGTTCAATGACCAACTGTCATTCCCGAACTCTGCCACCATTGTGAAATAGAAAGTGGCCTGTCCGGGAAAAGGAGATGGTTGTTCGGGTGATCTAACATGGATGTTAGCAATGTAGTTGGCCAGCAATTGTTGATACCTTATTCATAGTGCAGGAACCCCAGCCTCCACAAGTGACGGTCTGCAGGGCTAGTTCTGAAAGCTCCTGACAAAAGCTTCACTCCTCAGTGATGGATTGAGTCCAATATCTGCAATGCTGAAGCTGATGCTGAACCATATGCTACACTCCCATAGTCGAGTCGCGGGAGGACAACAGCTTTGTAGCAATGCAGCAGTGTACTGTGGTCTGCACCCCAAGTTGTATTGCTAAGGCAGTGGAGGGCATTTTAAGGTGCTGCCAGCACTTCTGCTTAAGCTGGCAAATATGTGGAAGCCATTTTAACCGGGTGTCAAACATCAATCCCGAGAAGTGTCAAGTTTCCATCAATATAAAATTCTGGATGTGGGTGGACTGACTGGTGCCAACAGAAGTACATAACACAAATCACAGCAGAGAACTGAAACCCAAGGGCAAGAACCCATGACTGTACCTTGGGTATGGCTCCCTAAAATCTGGAGGTCACCAACACATATACTAATTCAACTAAAATATACGCAGAAGTCATCAGCAGATAATGACGGAGATACTGATGACCCTACTTCTGCTGCAAGGCTATTAATGGCAGGGAACACTCAATACAGAGCCCCGGGGGACCCCAGTCACCTAGATATGCAAAGAACTATGGGAGACACTGACTTGTACACTGAAGATACAAACAGCTAAAAAGTTTTGCATAAAAATTGGGAGTGAGCCCATCCATGTAATGTAGAAAGGCTGTGGTGTCACCAGGTCATGTCATAACCTTTGTCAAGTAAAAAATGATGGCTACCAGGTGGTGGCGTCTACAAAAGGATGTCAGGATAGCAGACACAAAGTGTACCAAGTTATCCATGGTTGAGTGCCCCTTGTGTAAACTATACTGGCATGGAGCCAGTAGGTCCTTAGACTCAAGAAGCCAACACAACCAGTGACTCACCATGCATTCCGACAGTTTTTACATAGAACATTGGTGAGGTTAATAGACTAATAACAATCTATATCCAGTGGGTCTTTACCAGACTTAAGCACTGGAACAATGGTACTCTCTCACTACTGTGACAGAAATACACCATTAGTAAAACAAGTCGAGAACAATTCACTTGGACTCTGCTGAAAAGTATTTAAACATTTTTTTGTGGATGCGGTCTGGTCCAGGGGCAGTGTCAGGACAATGAGGAAGTGTGCTGAGGAATTCACACTCACTAAATGGAGTGTTATATACCTCATGGCGGCCAGTAGTAAAGAAGAGGTGTTTGTGATCCGCCTTTTTCAATATATGGAAGGTGGGTTGGAAATTTGGAGATGCACAGGCATGAGTGCATTGCAAAAGCCTTCGCAATTCCGTCTGGATCCGTACATAGAGCTCCATTTATGGAACTCTCAGGTATACCTGTTGGGGTGTGGTAGCTGTAAAGACGTTTGATCTTGGTTCAGACGTGTGAAGGTGAGGTATGTAACAATAGTTGAGACTTAGATCTCTTAGCACTTCTGTTTCCGTCTTTTTTATTAGTTGGCAAGCATGAGCATGGTGTTATTTGAAACCATCTACATCTACATGGGATACTCTGCAAATCACATTTATGTGCCTGGCAGAGGGTTTACCGAACCACCATTATACTATTTGTCTCCCATTCCATTCTCGAATAGCATGCGTGAAGAAATAACACTTGAATCTCTCCATTCGAGTTCTGATTTCTCGTATTTTATTCTGATGATCATTTATACCTCTGTAGGTGGCAGTCAACAATATATTCTTGCATTTGGAGGAGAATGTTGGCGATTGGAATTTCATAAGTAGCCCACGCCGCAGCGATAAGCGCCGTTGTTGTAATGATTCCCATCCCAAATCCTGTATCATTTCTGTATCACTGTCTCCCCTGTATAGTGACAATACGAAACGGGCTGTCCTCCTGTAGACTCTTGATTTCTTCCGTCAAACCCACCTGATAAGGATCCCACACTGGGCAGCAATACTAAAAAAATAGACGGACAAGTGTAGTGTATGCAGTTTCTTTTGTAGTTCTGTTGCATCATTTAAGGATTCTGTCAATAAAATGCAGTCTCTGGTTCGCCTTTCCCATGACATTATCTGTGTGTTCTTTCCAGTTTAGGTCTGAGTAATTACTAGGTATTTTGTGGAGTTTACGGCCTTCACTTTTGATTGATTTATCTTGTGAACAAAGTTATATGGATTTCTTTTCGTACTCATGTGGACGATTTCACACTTCTCATTATTTAGTGTCAATTACCAATTTTTACGCCATAGTGATATCTTATTCAGATCGTTCTGCAGGTTCTCTAGAGATGGGTGCTGCTTATGTTTCTGAAGAGCTCATCTATGGTCTTTAATGGGTTCAGCGATGTCTGGCGACCACCAAGGCACGATATTATGTTGAGGGCACTTTGATCGACGAGGGATAGTACTCTCTGCAGCAGAAAGAATGGTCCTAGTGAAACTCTCGACTACCACATTGATGGTGTCATGTGGGAGAGCTCCAATGGAGGCAGCAGGGGTGTAGGCTTCACAGTCTGCCCAGCAAGGAAGATGTCCAGCGTATTGACACTGAGGTAGCGACAGGAAGATAGGAAAGTGGTCAATACCGCACAAGTCATCGTATGTTCTCCAGTGGTCAGATGGTAAAAGACCAGGGCTGCTGACAGGTTATTGGGTGAATAGTGCCATGTGCCACACTGAAATGTGTGGCAGCACATGTTTGTCAGAGATCATGTAGTAAATGGTCAACATCTGTACCATGGCCAGTAATCAAGGTGTCATCCCACAAGGGTCTCTGGGCTTTAAAGTCACCCAGTAGTAGAAAGCGTTGGAGGGGGGGGGGGGAGGAGGTGGGAAATCAGTGCAGCCATCTTGGAGAAGATAGCCATTTACTGAGGTCCTTACTATGACAACCACAGGTCTACTGTGGACAGAAGTAAAGGCATATATACATACACCACCAGCCACCCTGTGATAGTTAGCACAATTCCGATAGTAACCCTGACCACACAGGGTCGAGGTCTGCATTGTGGTGGAATCGGGTTTCTTACAGGGCAATGCAAAAGGCATTTGACATACTAAGAAGTTGTCATATCTCAGCCAAGCGAGGGAAAAACCACTCTAATTCCATAGGAGAATTAAACTGTTAATTATGCAGGGGGCCATGTTGCATACACTTGGAAGACAGTGTATTCAGTAGAATCACTTGATGCCACCACTTGAAAACTAGCAGAATCGAGGATCATTGGTTCCGTCAATTCAGTGAGAGCTAGGTCATCGGGGACACACAAATCTCCACTTTGTCCTCAGAAGCAGATGATGTTTGGAGTTGTGGTGTAAAAGCCACCAAAGTCCCTTTTTCGTATGTTATTACTTCTTCTTGAGCTCTGACTGGTCTTTAGGTTTCGAGTGCTTGGAGGACTTCTCTGCAATCACTTCAGATGATGATGATGATGATCAGGAAGCCCTTCGAGCAGTAGTGTGTGGATTCTTTGGCCACTGGCTGGGATCCACCATTACAGTTGTCTAAAGGGACTCCTTCCTAGTGGAGGGGATGGAGAAGAATGTTGTTGAATGATGGGGTCTGGTGCCCCTGGTGGTTGAGGGGGGAGGGAGAGATTATTTCTCCCAAAACAGGTGTTGTGGAAGCAGGAGAAGAAGATGCACTCCCAACGATTGAAGGGGCAGGTGATTTTTGGCGGCCCTGAGGGTCCACAGTAGCTGATGCAAGTTTCAAGAACATCGACCCCGAAGAAGATGGTGACGATGTGACTGTAGCAAATGACGAAACCACTTAAACTGGGTGGAGTCTCTCACTTTTTCTTTTGTCTCTGTGTAGGACAGTTTATCTAGAGTCAAATTCCATGATCTACCTCTCTTTGTGTTGTACGGTGCTGTCCACAATTGACGCATATGGGAAGTGGGACACATGAAGCATCCAGTTGTAATGCACATCCACAGTCTCTACATGTAGGATTGAAGTTACAGCATGAAGACATCTGCCCAAATTTCCAGCAGTTGGAACAAAGCATAGGGGGAGGAACATAATGCTTCATGTCACACTGGTATATCATAAACTTGACCTTTTCAGGCAAAGACATCATCTTCAAAGTGCACCAGTGACAACCCTTAGTGTCCTTTAGGCCCCCTGTACACCTCTTCACTTCTAGTTGGCATGAAACTCTTCGTCTGACTCCTGGAGAAGATCTCAATGGAAAATCCCCCGGACCATATTGAGGTCTTGTCACAAGCAAGTAACACTCACGACTGGGCATGAGAGGCTGCCTCTATCAGAACTGACCCCTTTCTCATTTTAGACATGCCATCCACTTCTTCAAATATGTCTTCAACGTTACCCACTAAGAAAAAAGTGCTTTATGGGCATGAAAGATAACCCATCTGTTCATGAACATACAAGAAATTCGGGAGAATATGGCTCGTCCCGATCTCTCGTCTGACATTCCTGCCAAGGAGTGGAACAATTTGGGGTTGCATTTCCCTCCATTAAAGACAAACTGTTCACACTTAGAGACACCGGTAGCTGAGTGACTACCAGCATTACCAGATTTTGACCTCTTCATTGCTGGTCATCAGCCCTGATGCCAGCCACTCTGACTAGGGGCTCTCCTCTGGGCACCACCCAGACACACCAAAAGTCACCTGACGGGATGACTACTGCCGGCATATATGAGGAGTTCGCAGCGCAGGCATCAGCAGTGCGATCCGTGTGTAGTTGGGAGATATAACCAAGTGGGTACATGATGATCCAGCCCACAACAGACTGGCTATCGTGTTGGACATCAGGTGCTACAAAAACCATTATGATATAGGGTGCATTACGTGACTGTGCACAATGGATGTAACTTGTGCACCACATGAGGAGTCCTCATCCAAAGACCGGGCAGTTACAATACTATTCCACAATGGATGCCTAAGGTCTTACTACACATGGAATATATGACACTATGTCAGGTGTCCTTCCCCGAATGGGGTGCACTTCTGAAAAGTTCTGGAAATACAGAGGTCAAACACACAAAGGAGGACCATATCTATATGGCCAAAAAGTTTGTGAACTCCTTTTAGTTACCTCTTACAACCTCGGGTCTATTCTACCCCCAAATCCACAGGGACACCCTGGGGACTATAATATAGTTTATAAGAGAAATATATTTCATTGCCGTATCACACTCTTGCGTAGTCACTTCTCTCGCTGATGATTTTTACAAAATTGCATGACAAAGGGATGCAAGAAAAACAACAATCTTCTGTTTTAACACACACTGTACCATACTGATGTTCATTAACAATTAATACAGCCTAAGAATTAGACTACTACTTCTTTCTGTTAACTGTTTTGGTATTAATTCTGATCCAATTATTGTGTTTTTTGTTTATTATTAAGTGAAAAATGTGAATTCTATAATGAACCCACATGATAATTTAATAAATTGTATAATGAAAACGAGGTGTAGCAATGAGTACAAAGATTGGATTTTATTTTTATGATTTGGAATGTTTAATGACAAAAAAATCCCTCCTGCATAATGTATTTTTGACCTCTTAACTTTCAAGCACATGTATGATGCATGTTATTTTATACATGCCATGTGAGATTATCATGAGCCTCGCCCACAGTATTTGAAAATGCTACAATGCTAGGATCTGGCCTCTATTACATCAGTCATGCCAAATGTAAACTGCACAGACCTCATCAATGTTATTACAATTGAGTCATATGAAAACATTGCGGGCCTGGGCTGGGGTACGTCAGATGGGACTTGTGAAGAACCCAGTCACACACTGCACAGGCCTGCATTTTATTATGTATTTAGTATACTCAGTTACATGTTACTTTTAGTCACATTCACACACTGAAATATATGTTCTTAAATATTACGAAGGGTATCCCCACAAAAGTCTTCAAAATATCTGATACATCTGTTAGCAACAGTAACCTTAGCGGCATCATACGTTCTTTACTACAGAAATACATGTACTTTGTTATTGATGATGATACCACTGACAAATCTGAACTATCTGCTCTGCATATGAAAAAAATATAAAATAGTCGACAAATCTGGAACTATAAGATGACTCCTCACACAAGAGGCAACCTTACGTGAAGTATGAGTAAATAAAACAAAAATACCTTATAGTCAATAAAATATTTGATAACATTTTCTTGGAGAATGTTGTAACTGAGATTAAGAGGTATGCAGACCTAAAACGAACCAATCCAAATGGAATACGAGAAATATAAAAAGGTTTCCTGGCTGTGAATTTTAATGAAATTTGAAAAATATTTTATACTAGCTTTTTGCCCGTGCTTCGCGATGGTTGTTAAAGAGGGACCTGTGTATATATGGTTTTTTAAGGTTTCGGAACTAGGTCAACAAAAACAGAATACTTGTTGGTTCGCTCTGTCAAACGCGATTCTCCTAGCCAAGATGTCAAATTTAAGTAGAAGTCATTGTCGAAAACGAATTTTCATAAAGTATTTCATACAAAAAGTGAAATTAATTTAAGTCCGTACTTCAGAACGAAGTAAATTCAATATAGTTTGTGCTCATAAAGTTAAGACTGAGGTGTGTAGTTGTCTGTCTGGCATAAACTTCTGAAAACATTTCTACCATTGACATGAAAAACAGTAATAATAATAATAATAATAATAATAATAATAATAACAGTGCCATGTATTAGTTCTATGGTGTAGTACTAAACTGTTCCTCTCTCGCAGTAAGTTTATGCTGAAATATTAGTATGCTGCAGTGTTGCACTGGAGACAATGTAGTTATTCTGTATGCAGTGCTCCCTATTCCATGACATTGCAAAGCATATGGGATACAGCTAGGAAGAAAAATTTTTGTCCTACCTGGCTAAACTTTACTTGCAGTGGCAGTGGTTTAGTTTGCTATTGTTGGCAATGAACTATTTGCTTTAGGAGTATGATTTATTTACTAGCCAGAACAGCATAAATTATTTATTTAGTCATGAACATAAATAATTATTCCCCGTTGCCAACATCAGCTCACAATGCCATCGCCGTAAGTGAAATTGTACCCTTTCTTGTAGTATTTTACACCACAGTTTTAAGGAGGGGGAAAAATGCAGCAATGCCATAATTAGTTATTTGGCGTACTATGTAACTAATGGCACCTCACTTTGTCCTTTCCTGTACTATGGTGTTTTTAAGGCATTCCTACATAGAACACACTCAAAATGTAATGAAGATACACCAAAATCAGAAAGAACTACATAAATTCCATTTTCCTTGCAAAGAATTCTTATGTGAATTAGAGCATTGATAGATGCAAAGAAATGTCATTATGTTTTAAATTCAAATGATACCCGCAGATAGAAGCACTTTTTTTTTCTTTCCATGAGATTGCAAGGCATGCGGGATACAGCTAGTAAAGAACTTATTTTTTTGTTCCGTACTTCGGTTAAATTTTATTTGCAGTGGCAGCAGTTTGGTATGTTAACGTTGGCAACGAAATATTCGCTGACCCGAACAACATTAATTATTTCATTATCATCACTAAGAATTATTCCCCCCTCATAGTACGAAACGGATTTTTCAAAAGGGATTCTACGGCCGTTACCAACATCAATACACTACACTGCTGCCGTAAGGAAAATCATAGTCTTTCTTTCAGTGTATTACACTTTAGTTATGGGAATAAACAATGCAGCATCACCATATATTAATTATTTGATATACTATGTCAGTAACAGGGCTTCTATCAGATCTTTGCTATACTAAGCTGAAATTCAATCACAGTGTACACCAGAAACTACAAATTACGATATCTTTTCTTCCCCTGATCTGATTTGAATGAAATGAAGCTTATATGTTGTGCCAAGGTACTCTCAGTTGACTTATGAAACCCCGTGAAAGTTCGTGTAGTACTCTTTGAGATTTTATGTACTACACCATAAGCATAGTACACACAAAAACTTCAAATTATGATATCTTTCCTGCCTCTGATCTGATTTTGATGAAACTAGGCCTATGTTACTCTCCAAACTATTCTCAATTTACCTCTGGAAACTCATGAAAGTTCGTATAGAACTTTTTGAGATTACCCTCAACAAATAGACATAAACAATGGCTTTTAAGCAAATGATTAAATTATGATATCTTTATTTTCTGAGATCCGATTTTAATTATTGAAGCCTTTATGTAACTGCACAATGTTCTTAAGTTACACGTGAAAACCCGATGAAAATTTGTAAAGTAGTTTTGGAGATATAAGTGTTCAAAGAGACAGACAGACATAACGGATGTAGATAAAAAAAATTGAAATTACAATATTCTTTTTTTCCGTGATCCGACTTATGGAACAAAGTCTATATATTGTCCAGTTACGCTCAAGTTACCTGTGAAAACTCCATACAAATTCGTGAAGTAATTTTGGAGATAAGAGGTTTTTAATAGTTGAACAAACAGACAATGGTTACTGAAAACACTTAAAATTATTATATATTTTTTCCTTACGTGATCCGGTTTTGATAAAAATTATGCCTGTATGTTGACCCAAACTTTTCTCATGTTTCCTGCGAAAACCGCATGAAGATGCGTCCACTAGTTTTGAAGATTTAAGGGAACAGTGACAGGCTTACATTTACATTTTTATTTCAGTAGAGATAGTCAATAATGGTACAGGTGGAAAAAACAAGAATTGAGCTGAAGTGATTTAAGAGGGCTCTTACAGAAAGGCTCATATTTAGAAAACTAAAAAGACATGTGCATAAACAAGGTGCTTGCACTTTGTAAATAATTATCTGGGTGCCAATACACACATATTGAGCGAAGTAAGGCCTGTAAACATGTATTGGAATCTAAATTTCAGAGCAATCTATACAATGATAGAAGACATTACTACTGACGAAATGTAAGGGAGGCGTAACTTCAGGCCATCAAAAGGCACGACTGTATTAAATTTTCCAACTTTTTCAGTTCGATTGAAGTTACTGCTGAGATTTTATAATATATGCAGGTTTCAATAAATTTAATTGACATGACAGTGCCACCATAAGTGTTTTCAAAGAGCTATCACAGTCAGTGTTACACTGAGGACATGATACCTAGATATTTGGGTACTCTTCAGCAACTCTTTCGGACACTTATCACACAATTATAGAACAAAATGTTGCTGGTACAGTGCATGCAAATAAAAATAATGTGTTAAAAGATTTCTGTAAAGTAAAAGCAGTGCACTGCTGGATTTGTTACTGGTAGGTTCGATCAGCAAACTAATACTACAGAGATACTTAAAAAACACAAGTGAAAATCCTTAGAGGAAAGATGACGTTCTTTATTAGAAAAACTATTCAGGAAGCTGACTGCAGAATGATTCTACTGTCACCAACTTACATTTTGTATAAGGAATCAAATATTAAGAGAAATTAAAGCTTGTATGGAGGCACTGTGACAGTTTTTTCTTCCTTGCACCTTTTGGAAGTAGAACAAAATGGGAAATGATTAGTAGTGGTATGAGGTACCCTCTGCATTGCACTGTATGATAGTATGTAAATGTAGATGCTGTTGTCAAAATATAACAACAGTACACTGTGGCTCAACAACTCTTCTCCCCACAACCTTGAGGTGGAAAAAGAAACAACAAAACATATCAACAAGACATAGATTCAATAGAACTGCATAACATGAGGTCACCTGCTCCTGTAAAGAATAATTACTAGTGTTTTACTAATCACTGGTATCTCAGTTCATAACATCCTCCCATCCTGGTCGACCTCTAGAGGCACGATCAGCGGCACACGAAAATTAATCATGTGACCTTCTGGAGTGCAGAGGATTATTGTTTTTATCTTCTCGTCTCTCTCTGGTAGTGTTCTCTCTATTTTGGTCTTCCTTCACATGTGCCATGTACACATGTCCTATTGTATTAGAACACAATGTACCCAGGATTAATTTCACTTGTCTCCAGGGACCTTTACCTTTATGGAAGTTCTTAACTCCAGCAGGTATTCTTTCATACAATGTTTTAAAATGCTTTCATACACTTGCTTTTTCAGCCAGAATTCTTTTGCTAGGTTTGTGATTGACGTAATCTCTTGGTCCTGTTGGTATTGTTACAATGTTCTCTCCAGTCAGAAAATGGAAATGGTTCAGTACATTTGCAATGTCTCCATGTGTGATGGGCCTTGAGTTTACAGTGGTTTCAATACTAATCAAGTTAGCATTCAATTGTTCTTCACTGGGAAAATGTTGATGAAGGAAAGACATTTTCAACAATGAGTGCACAATTGCCTCCACAAGCAGAGGTCCTGTTCTTGTTTACCTCATAGATAAGCAACGATGAGACACCCGCTTTGTGACTACACACGCTAAAAGCGTGCGCAAAAGTGTGAAATGTTGGGGCTGGATGTCTTATATGGGTGAAGGATCCTCAGAACGAATCACAAACAAATTCAATTCAGCGTTCTATAAACATTTCCTTGAAAATGTTATCACTCTTGGAGCTTGACTTTGGTACCCCGAAGGATGTCTCATTTACCAACACGATAATTGTCCATCACACTCCAGCATTAGGATTCAGAACTGGTTCCAAATGTGGGAAGAAAATTATTCAGTGCCTACCGTGGCCTCAAAAGTCACCAGAACTCAATCCCATAGAAAACATACAGGCTTTACTCAAGAAGACTGGATACACCCTCCTCCAAGAACTGCCTATGACTTGTGGGGTTTGGTTTATTCTTCATGGGAGAGAATTGCCATTGATGAGACCTTGTAGATCCTATACCTCGAAGGAACCAGGCTGTTCTTGATGCCGATGGCATGTGGACAAAATACTGAAGATATCTGTGACTTACATTATATTATTTCTATGGGAGGTCATACCAATACCAACCTCCAAGGAAGATTGTCATTTTTATGAGAGGTCAGAAGAGTAACATCCTCCAAGGATGTTTATATTTTTGTTATGGGTGGTCTAATAAATATTATCTTCCAAGGAAGATAATTTTTAGATATAAAACTGACAAATTGTAATTGCTTATTTACTAAAGAGAATACTGAAAAAAGAAAACCAATAAAATTTAATAACAAAAAAGTAACTAAAGCTAGAAACATTTGCACTATTATAAAAAAAAGTAAAGGATTTGGTGGTATCAGCTCCTTATTTGTGGTTTTAGGGCACACAACTGCTAAGGTCATTAGCACCCAGATAAGAACAGAGATTCGGTAGATCTTGAAAAAATTGGTAACTGCCAGATAGAGTATCAAAAGAAGGCTAAAAACGAAAGATAAAAGAAATTAAAAGGGTTAAATATCTTTTGATAGATGGGCCATGTTGATAAAACGCAAAACTCTAGCAGCTGCTCTTGTGTCACAGCTAAAAGTTCCTCCAGAGTAGACGGAAAGTGAAGGGCTACACTGAGATGATTAAAATTGGGACAAGACAGTAACACATGTCGCACCGTCAGCAATTCACTGCAGGACAGCCGTGCAGGGCCAGCGGTTAGCAAATGACCGTGGCTGAAACGGCAGTGACCGATCCGCAACCGGGCCAGGATGACCACCTCTCGCCGAGAGGGGCGTGAGGTGGTCCTCCAAGTGGTCGGGATCGGTTTTAGAGTTCTCAATTTATTGTCGTGGAGTGAGAACCACGCACTGTGCCAGGACAACACAATATTCCGGCGAAGAGCCCGTTGAACATCGTCCGATGGGACGCAAAAGGTAGCCATGCGAGGCAAAAGAGCTGCTGCCTCGGATGCTATGTCGGCGGTCTCATTCCCGGGCACACCCACATGGCCAGGGACCCACAGAAAAGAAACGTGACAGCTGTCATCTGCTACCAACTGGAGGGAGCGTTGGATCCGATACATGAGAGGATGGGTCGAGAGAGGATCCTTAAGACTCTGCAGGACACTAAGGGAGTCCGAACAAATGGCATAAAAAGGATGGCGGCGGCGGCGGCAGGTATATAAAACAGCCTGGTGGAGGGCAAAAAGCTCAGCCGTGAAATTCGAGCACCGGTCAGGGAGCTTGTATTGGAAACGGCTGTCCCCGACGACGAAGGCAGATACGACACCGTCAGTGCTCTTGGAACCATCAGTGTAGATAAATATGGCATTTTCGAACCACGAACGGAGTTCGACAAGCCTCAAGCGGTATACCAAATCCGGGGTGCTCTCCTTGGGCAGCGAACTAAGTTCAAGGTAAGTGTGAACCTGGGCCTGATGCCATGGTGGCAGAGGGCTCTTGCTCAGCCTAAACGTTGAAGGGAGGGTAAAATCGAGCCACTGAAGCAGGCGGTGAAACCAAACTCCATGTGGAAGCAAGGCTATCGCAGACAAGTGATCTTGGCGATCGAGTGAGTCGTCAAAAAATAATCTGTAAGATGGATGGTTGGGCATCGACTGCAAGCGGCATGCGTACCGACACAAGAGTACGTCACGCCGAGTGGTCAAGGGTAATACAGCAGCTTCGGCATACAGACTTTCAACAGGGCTGGTATAAAATGCACAGGTCGAGAATCGACGGCCGCGCAAAAGAGTATACAAGGCTTCCGTAGTCGAGCTTCGACTGAACAATGGCCTGGTAAAGGTGAAGCAGGACGGTACGATCCGCTCCCCATGATGTGCCACTGAGGACATGGAGAACATTAAGGGATCAGGCACAACGGGCAGCCAGGTAAGATATGTGTGGGGACCAGCAAAGTTTACGATCTAGCATGAGTCCCAAGAATTTCGTTGTCTCCACGAAAGGGAGAGCTACGGGGCCGAGACGTAGAGATGGTGGAAGAAATTCCTTGTATCACCAGAAGTTTATACACACCGTTTTCTCAGTGGAGAAGCGGAAGCCGTTCGCAATGCTCCAGGAATATAGGCGGTCAAGACAGCGTTGAAGACAATGCTCCAAGAGACACGTCTGCTGGGTGCTGCAATAAATTGCGAAATCATCTACGAAAAAGTAACCGGAAACATCAGCTGAAAGGCAGTCTACGATTGGATTGATTGCAATGGCAAAAAGAGCCACGCTCAAGACGGATCCTTGTGGCACCCCAGATATCTGACAAAACAGAGCCCACTCGTACCCGGAACTTGCGATCTACCAAAAACGCTTGAATAAAGAGAGGGAGGCGGCCACGAACGCCCCATGTGTGCAATGTGCGGAGAATGCCCGCCCTCCAACAGGTATCGTAAGCCTTCTCCAAGTCAAAGAACACTGCTACCTTTTGATGCTTCCTTAAAAAGTTATTCATAATAAAGGTCAACAAGGTGACTAGGTGATCAGCAGCAGCGCGGTGTCTATGAAAACGACATTGGATATTAGTCAGGTGGAGTCGAGATTCATGGAGCCAGACCAACCGAGCGTTAACTATGCGTTCCATCACCTTACAGACGCAGCTAGTAAGAGAAATAGGGTGATAACTTGATGGAAGATGTTTGTCCTTTCCTGGTTTGGGGATGGGGACAACAATGGCTTCACGCCAACTTGTGGGAACCTGACCTTCATTCCATATGCGATTATAGGTACTAAGTAGGAAACACTTGCCCGCAGGAGAAAGGTTTTTCAGCATCTCAATATGGATGGAATCGGGTCCGGGTGCAGAAGATCGGGATAGGGTGAGAGCACGGTCTAGCTCCTGCATGGTGAAGGAGACATTATAACTTTCACGATTAAAAGAGTGGAAAGAAGGCGGCCGTGCCTCCTCTACCTGTTTGCGAGGAAGGAAGGCAGGGTGGTAACGGGCAGAGCTCGAAACTTCCACAAAGAAACGGCCCAATGCATTGGAAACATCAGCAGGGTCCACAAGGACTGCGTTCTCGACGGTCAGGCCAGAAATCAGGGAGTGGACCTTTATGCCGGATAAACGGCGTAGGCCACCCCAGACAGCCGAGGAGGAAGTAAAGCGGTTAAAAGAACTGGTAAAAGCAATCCAGCAAGCTTTTTTGCTGTCGTTTATAACATGACGACATTGCGCTCGCAGTCGTTTATAGTTGATATTATTCTCCAACGTTGGGTGGCGGTGAAGGTGCGTAAAGCAGGGCGCCGGGCTCTAAGAGTGTCATGGCAGGCTGCAGTCCACCAGGGGACCAGGACGCGACGTGGAGTAGAGGATGTACGAGGTATGGAATGTTCAGCAGCTGTGAGAATAACCTCTGTGAGGTATTTGACCTGGCTGTCACAGCTGGAAAAGTTCTGATCGTGAAAAACTGCCATGGAAGAATAAAGCCCCCAGTCGACTTTAGAAATGTTCCAACTGGTGGGACAAGGAGATGGGGAATGATGCAGGAAGTGGATGACACAAGGAAAATGGTCACGAGTTTGTGTCAGAAAGTGCATACCACTCAAACCGACCGGCAAGCTGAGGAGTGCATATCGCAAGGTCTATATGGGAATAAGTATGTGTTGTGTCTGAAAGGAAGGTTGGTGCACCGGTGTTGAGACAGACAAGATTGAGGTGTTGGAGAAGGTCCACCAAAAGGGAGCCTCTCGGACAAGGTGCCGGAGAACCCCATAGGGGGTGGTGGGCATTAAAGTCGCCTACCAACACGAAGGGTGAAGGGAGCTGGTCAACAAGGTGTAGCACACCTGCCCTAGTAAGGGCGGATGAGATGGCGAATAGATATTACAGAGGGAAAAGGAAAAGGTGGATAGAGTGATGCAGACGGCAACTGCCTGTAGGTGAGTATGCAATGAAATGGGATGGTGATAGACGTCGTCCTGAATGAGCATCAGAACCCCTCCATGGGCTGGGGTACCTTCCACAGGTGGCAGGCCGAAACGCACAGAGGTGTAGTGTAGGAAGTCTGCATGATCACTTGGACGTAACTTAGTTTCTTGGAGACAGACTAGAAGCGGGCAGTGCAATTGAAGGAGTAGTTTTAATTCCTCCCGATTGGAACGAAAGCCGCGAATATTCCATTGAAGGAGCGCCATGATAAAAAATGTGAGAAGAAAAAGAAGATAAAAAGCAACAAGCAGGTGGGGTCACCTCGACGGCCGCTGAGGACCGGACTTCGAGGGAGCACTACTACCGCTATCTAGAGGCAAAGAATCATGTTCCGTAGGTTCAACTGATGCATCTGCTACCTTCCCGAGTTGATAAGGAGGGGCAGCTTCCGCCGCCGGTAAAATGCCAGTTGCCCGGCTAACAGTAGCGCGTCCCGGCGAGACAGAAGATTATCGGGGCCGACTACTGTTGGGCGGCGTGACGGATGGGTCACGCCTCGGTGGGGAAGGAGAGGAAATCTTTTTGTTGGCTCTTTTGGAAGAGTGACGGTGAGAAGAGGCAGTTGACGGTTGAGAAGCCTGAGTACGCAGAAAATCTTCACAGACGGGTTTCTGTTTCAAAGTCTAGGCATCTTGTTTAGGTGCCCGCGGTTTATTAGAAGTTGACGAAGACTGAACTTTAGAAGCAGCAGGAGGAAGCGGGGACGTGGAACGGGCAATCTTCGGGCTGGCCGATCTCACAACCGTGTCAGCGAAAGTGAAATCACAGTTCTGTGTACCTGCATCCTTAGTAGGTCGAGTGGAGGTGAGGACCTTACTGTATGTGCCTGCTTTGTATGTGGGCTTTCGACTCGCCAACAACTTTCGAGCGGCAGATGTTGATACCTTTTCCATAACCCGAATTTGCTGAATGACCTTTTCATCATTATATACAGGGCAGTCCCGAGAGGAAGCTGCATGGTCACTGTTGCAATTTAGGCAGTGAGGAGACGGAGGTGGGCAATCCCCCCTCATGGGCGTCCCTACCACAAGTGACACATTTTGCTGCATTAGGGCAAGATTGACGGGTGTGGTTGTATCAGTGGCATTGGAAACAGTGTGTTGGGTTTGGTATATAAGGGCGGATGGAGATGACTTCATACCCTGCTTTGACCTTGGACGGAAGTTCAACTCTGTCGAACGTCAAAAAACACAGTATGAGTTGGTGTCAGCTGGTTATCTACCTTTTTCAACACCCTATGCACGGCTGTTACACCCTGATCGGACATATAGGTTTGTATGTCTTCGTCAAGGGATCTTGTAAAAACTACCTCCTGTGACGAGTTGAGCGTGCGATGCGCTTCTACCTTGACAGGAAATGTGTGTAACAACGTAGTCCGTATCAGTTTTTGGGCCTGGAAGGCACTGTCCGCTTCCAACAACAATGTTCCATTGCGCTGATGCGAACAGGTTTTAACAGGGCCAGCAATTACATCAACACTTTTCTGAATGACGAAAGGATTTAGAGAAGTGAAATCTTTACCGTCGGTTCGAGAGACAAAAAGGAATTTCGGAAGATTAGGCAAAGTTTTCTTTTGTTGAGGCGAATCTATCTTTCGTTCCTGGGTCAAAGTCACAGAAGAAGAGAAGGAAGTCACTGCGGAAGTGTCCCCCGCGATTACCGGCGTCTCCGATGGCGCGCTCCTTCCTAGTGGGGGCCCCTCTCTGAGGGCTTACCCATCTTAGGTGATTGTTCACACCTCAGGTCACACCTCCCAAGAACTGGCGGAGGGACCAATCGGTATGTTCGGGAGGTACCAGCTCGGGTAATCACCCCTCCCTGGGCCTGGCCTTTATCAGGGGGTACGTACGTGCCCTACTTGTCTACCCGGGGCGGGGAATTACGCGTTATCCCGTCATCTGCTACGCAAGATAATGTGTGGGTCGGCTTCCAGACACGCACAGGGAGGAAAGAAGAAGAATAGAGGAAGTGAAGAGAAAGAAGTGTCTCAAACGTCGAAGCAGAGACTAATGAGGAGGAGAGGAAGACTAGGAGGGCACACAAGGAAAGAAAGACAGAAGCAAAGGTTAGAAAAGGAAGAAACCAAGGAAAAAGAAAAACTGGGACAAGAAACCACCTTAATTCGCAAAGGTCTCCCGTCTCCGGTTGAGGGCGTGAACCGGGAGGGAAAGTGAAGCAGCCTGGGGGCAGAAGAAAGGCTGCTTCGGCTCAGGGCCCCGTGCTCACCACACACGTACCCACAAAAGAGCTGTGGGCCCCCCGGCGGGGGCGGGGGGGGGGGGGTGTATCTGCTCCGATGCACACCACTTAATCAGAAAGACTAACACTACCAATGAGCTACATGTCCTTTCTTGTTAGCATAATGGTTGAATAGTCCTACTGAAGTTGAAGGATGAATGTTAAACTGGAAACAACATAAGGAAGACAAAGCCACTTGCTCATGAAAACCTCACATAAGAACTTAGAAAATTATACCTATCTGCTGATACATTTATCTTAGCTTAACACTGTTTACTGTATTCATTTCTCGGTCTCCTTCTACGATTTTTACTCTGCACAATTCCTTCTAATGCTAAACTGACAATTCGTTGATGTTTTGGAAATTCCCACAAACCTGTACCTTCTCTTAGTCAAGATATGCCAGAAATTCCTTTTCTCCCCAATTCTGCCAGGCACCTCATCAGTAATGTAAATCTACCCAACTAAACTTCAGCATTCATGTATAGAACTACATTCCAAAAGTTTCTATCATCTTTTTGTCTGAACTCATTATTGTCTACATTTCACTCCTCTACAATGCTACACTCCAGATAAAAACATTCAGAAAGGACTAACTCTTCTTCCCATAGACATTCTACATTTTATTACCTAATCTAATTCCTTCTGCACCGCCCGATTTCCTTAAACTACATTCCATTATACAATGAAGTAATGCACAGCTGCAAAGGTGCCTCTAGCAGTGCTGAGTCCTTTCAAAACACTGTCTATTCCATTCAACTGCTCTTCTGTGTCCTTTGATATCTTACAGAACTACCATGTCACTGACAAACTGCAGTTTTATTTTTTCTCCCTGAAATTTAGTTCCTTCTCCAAATTTCTCCTTGCATTCCTTCACAACTTGCTCAATGTACAAATTGAAAAACATTGTGGAAAGGTTACTACCCTGTTTTACTCCCTTCCCAACCACTGCTTCCATTTCATGTCCTTTGACTAATAACTGCTGTTACTTACAGTGAGTTGCAACCTATACTACTGACTATACTGAACCAGGTGGAACTTACACATTACGACAATTCCCTAAGTAGTGCGCAACATTGGACTGATTTGCCGAACTGTGGAATAACTGACACTGGGTGATCATGTATATACATTTTGGTACCAGGCAGGGCTTGGTTAACTGATGTGGAAAAATTGCGCTAGAAAAAATGTAAGGCCCTCGCATGGAGGTACTTTGCAAATCACATCAAAGTGCCTGACAGAGGGTTCATCAAACCATCTTCATTCTATTCACCTACCATACCACTTCTAAATAGGGCATGGAAAGAAAACCACTTAAATATCTCTCTACAAGCTCTGATTTCTTGTATTTTGTTATGATAATGTTTTGCTGTGTAGGTAGGAGTCACAATATATTTTCATATTTGGAGGAGAAATTCGGCAATTGATATTACACAAATAGAGTTCACCGCAATGAAAAATGTTGTTGTAATGATTTCCAGCCAAACTCTTGTATAATTTCAGTGTCACCCTCCAACCTTGTCATCTGTCAATACTAATTATGAGGATCCCACATTGCGCAGCAGTAGTCCAAAAAGAGATTGGACAAACAGTGTAGGCTGTCTACTTAGTAGTTCTGTTGCTTTTAAGTGCTCTGCCAATAAAATGCAGTCTTTGCTTAACCTTACCCACAACATTATCCATACATTTAAGTCTGTAATACTTTTAATACCTAGGTATCTAGTTCAATTTACGGCCTTCAGATTTTATTGATTTTTCTTGTAAAATAAGTTAACGGACTTCTTTTAGTACTCACATGGAAGAGTTCACACTTTAAATTATTTCAGGTCCATTGCCAATTTTTGTAACATACAGATATCTTATCTAAATGGTTCTGCAACTGGTTTTAATCTTCAGCTGTCTTTACTAGAAGATAAATGACATCATCATCATCATCTGCAAAGGAACAGGAGAGGACCAATAACACTACTCTGGGAATGCTAGGTATCATCTATGATTTAGTTGATTCTTTTCCATCAATTACTACAAACTGTGTCCTCTAACAGGAATCCCCAATCCAACCACATATCTGACATTATATTCCACAATCATTCAGTTTGATTGAAAGCTATTTGTGAGGCCTTCTGATAAACTAGAAATATCAGATCAATATGAGATCCTTTGCTGATACCACTCATCACTTCGTGTGAGTAAAAAACTAGTTGTGTTTTACAAGAATTATTTTGTCTAAATTCTTGTCGGCCTTGGGCCAAGAGATCACTATTTAAGGTAATTCATAATGTCTGACCACATGATTTGTTCCAAAAACCCTACTGCAAATCGATGGCAAAGATATAGACTTATAATTCAGTGTGTTGCTCCTATTGTGACCCGATCAACTTTTGAGTTTTTGGGTACAGATTCTTTGTTGAGCAAACACTTGTGTAAGGCTGCTAGTTATGGTGCTATCACATCAGAATACTCCGATAGGAACCTAATTGACATACAGTCTGATCCAGAAGATTTAAAAATTCTGAAGGTGCATTTTAATAACCTCACTTTGTCAATAAAATGAAGATAGGTAGCAACTCATTACTGTAAAGATGATCACTGAATGGGAGAAGGTACATAGGAGAGAATCGCATTCACACTAGTTTTAATTTTCATCCATAGCCTTAATCGGGAAAAGAGTAAACAATCGCTAAAAACATAACTAATGTGCACACATGACCACTATCGCTGGCACAACTGGAGTGGTATGAGATGTCGGTAATTAATTATGTCTGAATGATTGTGAGTATATCCTTTTTCTTATTAAGATTGTGGGTGAAAAATTAAAAGTTGAGTGTTGTAAGGAGACAGTTTTGTGGGGACACTAAGTCTGCAATTCTGTGGTGAATCACGCACATGCATCAGGGGTTAGTCAATAGATAGCAGCACCTCTCATCTGTCAAACAAGTGTCTGATCACTCGCTTTGTGTATAGACATGTGACTGGAACATCCAGGCCGTTATGAGACTACGGCAATCAGCAGGAGATGCCCAGGTTAGCCTCTGAGAAATATGCAATAAACCACTCATTTTAAAGATAAAGACTAAACGGATATAAATGCGCCTCCTGTCTCTTTAATAGTTTTTGAGTTATAGTAAATCAAAAATCATTATAAAAATAACAATTTTGTAAATGATATATCTTGAAAACAGCTTAACCAAATATTATGTACAAAAAGTCAAATGATAGATCTAAGTGAGTACTATTGAGATGTATATTTAGTTTTTTTTTTGGCGCAAATTCAGTAAATTTGACTTAGAGGCCAGTAACATGGTTTCCAGGTATAAAAGCTGGATTTTTAATAAATAAACAATAATAACTGTAGTATTAGTTACAGTACAGTAAAATACACTTAAGTAAATAGATAATGAAACTACAGGATCAATAGTACAGTGAATAAACTATGTTTAAATACAGAAAAAGCAAACATAGAAAAGTTTAATTTTATGATAATGCAAAAAATATGTTTTTGATGCCATATTCTGTTTCAGTGAAAATTTCTGTTAAATGCTATCATCTTATGTATTTATTTCATTTGTATTTTATATATATATATATATATATATATATATATATATATATATATATATATATATATATATATATATAATTTTTTTTTTTTTTTTTTGTGGTTTTAGGGCGCACAACTTCTACGGTCATTAGCGCCCAGCCAAGAACAGAGATTCGCTATGATCTCAAAAAAGAAAAAAAAAAAAAAATGGTGACTGTCAGACATCAACAAGAGGCTAGAAATGAAAGATAAAGACAATAAAAGGGTTAAATATCCTTGGAGAAGTTGGCCAAGTTGATAAAACACAAAACTCGAGCTGCTGCTCGTGTGTCATCAGCTAAAATTTCCTCCAGAGTAGACGGAAAGTGAAGGGCAACACGGAGATGATTAAAATTAACACAAGTCAGTAAAATATGTCGTACTGTCAGCAGTTCACTGCAGGAGCACAGCGGTGCAGAGTCGGCGGACAGCAAGTGACGGTGGCTGAAACAGCAGTGACCGATCCGCAACCGGGCCAGGATGACCTCCTCCCGCCGAGAGGGGCGTGAGGAGGTCCTCCAAGCGGTCGGGATCGGTTTTACAGTTCGCAATTTGTTGTTGGACATTGAAAACCACGCACTGTGCCATTGCGACACGATACTCCGGCGGAGAGCCCGTTGAACATCGTCAGATGGGACGCAAAAGGTAGCCACGCGAGGTAAAAGAGCTGCGGCCTTGGCCGCTATGTCGGCCGTCTCATTCCCGGGCACACCTACGTGGCCAGGGACCCACAGGAAAGAAACGTGACAGCTGTCATCTGCTAGCAACTGGAGGGAGCGTTGGATCCGATACACGACAGGATGGTGCGACAAAGGGTCCTTAAGACTCTGCAGGGCACTAAGGGAGTCCGAACAGATGGCATAGAAAGGTTGGCGGTGGCGGCAGGTGTACAACACGGCCTGGTGGAGGGCAAAAAGCTCAGCCGTGAAGTTAGAGCACCGGTCAGGGAGCTTGTATTGGAAACGGTTGTCCTAAACGACGAAGGCAGATCCGACACCGGCTGTGCTCTTGGAACCATCAGTGTAAATAAATATGGCGCTATCGAACCGCGAACGGAGTTCGACAAGCCTCGAGCGGTATACCAAATCCGGAGTGCTCTCCTTGGGGAGCGAACTAAGTTCGAGGTGAGTGTGAACCGGGGCCTTATGCCACGGTGGCAATGGGCTTTCGCTCAACCGAAGGGTGGAAGGAAGGGTAAAATCGAGCCGCTGTAGTAGGCGGCGAAACCGAACTCCAGGTGGAAGCAAGGCAATTGCAGACAACTGATATTGGCGATCGAGTGAGTCGTCAAAAAATAATCGGTAAGATGGATGGTTGGGCATCGACCGCAAGCAGCATGCGTACCGAGACAAAAGTATGTCACGCCGAGTGGTCAAGGGTAATACAGCAGCCTCGGCATACAGACTTTCAACAGGGCTGGTATAAAATGCACCGGTCGCCAGACGTAATCCCCGATGGTGGATAGAGTTGAGACGGCGGAGAATCGACGGCCGTGCAGAAGAGTATACAAGGCTTCCGTAGTCGAGCTTCGACTGAACGATGGCCTGGTAAAGGTGAAGCAGGACGGTACGGTCCGCTCCCCATGACGTGCCACTGAGGACACGAAGGACGTTAAGGGATCGGGCACAACGGGCAGCCAGGTAGGACACGTGCGTGGACCAGCAAAGTTTACGATCCAACATGAGTCCCAAGAATTTCGTAGTCTCCACGAAAGGGAGAGCAACAGGGCCGAGATGTAGAGAGGGTGGAAGAAATTCCTTGTATCTCTAGAAGTTTATACACACAGTTTTCTCAGTGGAGAATCGGAAGCCGTTTGCGATGCTCCAGGAATATAGACGGTCAAGACAGCGTTGAAGAGAACGCTCCAAGAGGCACGTCCGCTGGGCGCTACAATAAATTGCGAAATCGTCAACAAAAAGAGATCCGGAGACGGCGGCTGAAAGGCAATCCACGATCGGATTGATTGCAATGGCGAAGAGCGCCACACTCAAGACGGAGCCCTGTGGTACCCCATTCTCCTGGCAATAGGTATCTGACAAAACAGAACCCACCCGTACCCGGAACTTGCGATCCGCCAAAAACTCTTGAATGAAAAGAGGAAGGCGGCCCCGAAGGCCCCATCTGTGCAATGTGCGGAGAATGCCCGCTCTCCAACAGGTATCGTATGCCTTCTCCAAGTCGAAGAACACTGCTACTGTTTGACGCTTCCTTAGAAAGTTGTTCATAATGAAGGTCGACAACGTAACGAGGTGATCAGCAGCAGAGCGGTGTCGACGAAAACCGCATTGGATATTAGTCAGGAGGCGGCGAGATTCGAGGAGCCAGACCAACCGAGCGTTAACCATGCGTTCCATCACCTTACAGACACAGCTCGTCAGAGAAATAGGACGATAGCTGGAAGGAAGATGTTTGTCCTTCCCTGGTTTGGGGATGGGGACAACAGTGGCTTCACGCCAACTTGTGGGAACATGACCTTCAGTCCATATGCGATTGTAGGTACTGAGAAGAAAGCACTTGCCCGCAGGAGAGAGGTTCTTCAGCATTTCAATGTGAATGGAATCGGGCCCGGGAGCAGAAGATCGGGACAGGGCGAGAGCACGGTCTAGCTCCTGCATGGTGAAGGCGACGTTATAATTTTCACGATTAGAAGAGTGGAAAGAAGGCGGCCGGGCCTCCTCTACCTGTTTGCGAGGGAGAAAGGCAGGGTGGTAATGGGCAGAGCTCGAAACCTCCGCAAAGAAACGGCCCAATGCGTTGGAAACGTCAGAGGGGTCCACGAGGACTGCGTTCTCCACGGTCAGGCCAGGAATCGGGGAGTGGACCTTGATGCCGGATAGACGGCGTAGGCCACGCCAAACAAACGTGGAGGGAGTAAAACGGTTAAAAGAACTAGTAAAAGCAGTCCAGCAAGCTTTCTTGCTGTCGTTTATGATACGACGACATTGCGCTCTCATACGTTTATAATTTATGCAATTCTCCAAAGTCGGGTGGCGGCGGAAGGTGCGTAAAGCACGGCGCCGGGCTCTAAGCGCGTCGCGGCAGGCTGCAGTCCACCAAGGGACCTGGACACGACGTGGAGAAGAGGAAGTACGAGGTATGGAACGTTCGGCAGCTGTGAGAATAACCTCTGTGAGGTAGTCGACCTGACTGTCACAGGTGGGAAAATCCCGATCGTGAAAAACAGCCATGGTAGAATAAAGCCCCCAGTCGGCTTTAGAAATGTTCCAACCGGTGGGACGAGGAGATGGGGAATGATGCAGAATGTGGATGATACAGGGGAAATGGTCACTCGAGTACGTGTCAGAAAGTGCATACCACTCAAACCGACCGGCTAGCTGAGGAGTGCATATTGCGAGGTCTATATGGGAGTAAGTGTGTGTTGTGTCAGAAAGGAAGGTCGGTGCACCGGTGTTGATGCAGACAAGATCGAGGTGTTGGAGAAGGTCCACCAAAAGGGAGCCTCTCGGACAAGGTGCTGGAGAGCCCCATAAGGGGTGATGGGCATTAAAGTCACCTATCAACACGAAGGGTGAAGGGAGCTGATCAACAAGGTGTAGCACATCTGCCCTAGTAAGGGCAGATGACGATGGTGAATAAATATTACAGAGGGAAAAGGTAAATGTGGATAGGGTGATGCGGACGGCAACTGCCTGTAGGTGAGTATGCAATGAAATGGGATGGTAATAGACATCGTCTCGAAGGAGCATCAGAACCCCTCCATGGGCTGGGATACCTTCCATGGGTGGCAAGTCGAACCGCACAGAGGTGTAGTGTGGAAAGTCTGCACGATCACGCGGACGCAACTTAGTTTCCTGGAGGCAGACTAGAAGCGGGCAGTGCAATCGAAGGAGTAGTTTTAACTCCTCCCGATTAGAACGAATGCCGCGAATATTCCATTGAAGGAGCGCCATGATAAAAATGAGAGAAGAAATAAGGATAAAAACCAACTAGCAAGCGGGGTCACCTCGACGGCCGCTGAGGACCCGATTTTTAGGGAGCACTGCTATCGCTGTCCAGGGGCAAAGGGTCGTGGTCCATAGGTTCGACCGACGCGCCTGCCACCTCCCTGAGTTGATCAGGAGGGGCAGTTTCCACCGCCGGTAGAGGGCCGGGTGCCCGGCAGACGGGGCGACCCGGTGAAACAGAAGACGGCCGAGGCCGGCAACTGTTGGACGGCGTGACGGATGGGTCACGCCTTGGCGGGGAAGGAGAGGAACTCTTTTTCTTGTCAGCTCTTCTGGAAGAGTGACGGCGGGAAGAGGCAGTTGACGGTTGGGAAGCCTGAGAACGCAGAAAATCCTCACGTACGGGTTCCTTTTTCAAGGTCCGGGCATCTTGTTTAGGTGCCCGCGGTTTACTAGAGGTTGACGAAGACTGTACCTTAGAAGCAGCAGGAGGAAGCGGGGACGTGGAACGGGCAATCTTCGGGCTGGCGGATCGCACAACTGTGTCAGCGAAAGTGAAGTCACATGTCTGGGTACTGGAATCCTTGGTAGGTCGAGTTGAGGTGAGTACCTTACTGTATGTACCCGCTGGGAGGACAGTGGGCTTTCGACTCGCCAACAACTTACGAGCGGCAGATGTCGATACCTTCTCCGTAACCCGAATTTGCTGGATTACCTTCTCATCCTTGTATACAGGGCAGTCGCGAGAGGAAGCCGCATGGTCACCGTTGCAGTTTAGGCAGTGAGGGGACGGAGGTGGGCAATCCCCCTCATGGGCGTCCCTACCACAAGTGACACACTTTGCTGCATTTGGGCAATGTTCACGGGTATGGTTGTACCTGTGGCACTGAAAACAGCGCGTTGGGTTAGGTACATAAGGGCGGACGGAGATGACTTCATACCCTGCTTTGGCCTTCGACGGGAGGTCAACTTTGTCGAACGTCAAAAACACAGTACGAGTCGGTGTCAGCTGGTTATCGACCTTTTTCATCACCCTGTGGACGGCTGTCACACCCTGATCGGACATATACGATTGGATGTCTTCATCAGACAACCCGTCAAGGGATCTTGTAAAAACTACCCCCCCGTGACGAGTTGAGTGTGCGGTGCGCTTCTACCTTAACTGGAAAAGTGTGCAACAATGTAGTACGTATCAGTTTTTGGGCTTGGAAGGCACTTTCCACTTCCAGCAACAATGTGCCATTGTGCTGACGTGAACAGGTTTTAACAGGGCCAGCAATTGCATCTACACCTTTCTGTATAACGAAATGATTGACAGAATTGAAATCCTTTCCGTCGGTGCGAGAGACAACCAGAAATTTAGGTACATTAGGCAGAGTCTTTTTAGGCTGAGGCGAGTCTAACTTACGTTTCTGGGTCAACGTCACGAAAGAAGATAAGGAAGTCATCGCGGAAGTGTCCCCCGTGATTACCGGCGTCTCCGATGGCGCGCTCCTTCCTAGTGGGGGCCCTCTCCGAGGGCTTACCCGCCTTAGGTGATTGTTCACACCTCAGGTCACACCTCCCGAGAACTGACGGAGGGACCAATCGGCACGTTCGGAAGGTACCAGCTCGGGTAATCACCCCTCCCTGGGCCTGGCCTTTACCAGGGGGTACGTAAGTGCCCTACTTGTCTACCCGGGGCGAGGAATTACGCGTTACCCCGTCACCTGTTACGCACGATAATGCGTGGGTCGGCCTTCAGACACGCACAGGGAGGAAAGAAGAAGAGGATAGGAAATGAAGAGAAAGAAGGAAAGAAGTGTCTCAAACGCCGAGGCGGAGACTAATGAGGAGAAGAAGGCTAGGAGTGTACAAGGAGAGAAAGACAGAAAACGAAGGGTAAGAAAGGAAGGAACGAAGGAAGAAAAACCACAACAAGAACCACCGTATCTCACGAAATATGCCCGTCTCCAGGCGAAGGCATAAACCGGGAGGGAAAGTGAAACAGCCTGGGGCAGAAGAAAGGCTGCTCCGGCTCGGCGCCCCGTGCGCGCCACACACGTACCCACAAAAGAACTGTGGGCCCCCTGGGGGGTTGTATTTTATATAAAAGAGGTAATTTTGTGAAAATAAGATACTGATTTGACATCAGAGTAAGCCAGTGAGGGTACTTAAGGCAGCCATTTTGGCTTGTCAAGGGCAATCTTTTAATGTCGGTTTGACAAACAAGACGTGTCATTACACTAGGCGACTGGAATCGCCTGAGGACTTGTAAAATTTCAGCGAAGTGTTCTAGTGTGGAAATTAGAAATATTTGTTCTATGGCGCTTTGAGAACTTTGATTTTATTCTGCATCTGTGGAACTTAGAGTTTCTGGTCTTTTGCTGCTGTTTGGTGTTGGTGTGCGAGATTGTCTCAGCTACACGACTGTCTGCTGTTATGGACTTTCCATTATTAAATAATCTTGCTCCCCTTTTCTCTCTCTATAGAAATAGCTGTTCCCTTAAACTAAAAGGGAATCTAGTCCCTGCATTTCATATTTAACATCTTGTCAAATGATTTAGTTGCATGGTATTAAAAGGGTTCATTTATGCCTTGGCTTATTCTGTACGTATTTATGATTTTCAACAAATGATTGGCATCAGCATATTTATTAACATATAGATTTACAAATATCAAACAGAAAAAAATTATTACCTTTCCCAATCTGTGCAGTTCAGTCTGGAGCACTGGGAAGTCAAACCTAAGACCATTGTGTGCAATTAGGCACACAGGTTGAGGCAGTCGTCTGAGGAACGCTTCCAACAACATGAACACATTATCATCAAATGGGCTACAGTCCTCTAGTGTGTCATTATAAAGTCCTGAAAGAGAGAAATACATATAGAAATAATAGTAATGGATGATCAATGGTGAATACTAGATGATGTGTATTCACTCATTCAGGCTGCCACATTATTTCTGCCACAATATGACAGTGAAGGAGACAACTTTCTGACGTGTCGTCACATAAGACAAAACTTGGGTGCATTGCTAAGAAACAGAAAGATAATACAATCTTCAGTATGGCAATACACATCTTCCCCAGTCAAGAAGAAATTCAACTTGCAGCACCCTGTTGGAGATGTCCTTTTCACCTTCATCTGGGATATGAGTGGGCCCATTTTAGAGCACTACAATCAAAGGGGTGAAATAGTGCCCAGTACAGCTTTATGTCAGAGAAGGAGTTAAAGCCAACAATATGGAGCCATCACAGAGGACTTATGTCTAGAAACAATCTTATTCTTTATGACAATGTGCACCACAAAACAGTGTTAACTCTTGCCATTATTCAGAAATTGGGTTTCAGGCCTTATTGCATCACCCATACTGCCCCGAGCTTGCTCCTAAAGATTACCATTATTTGGACACCTGAAGGACGCTTTCAGAGGATGACAATTTGAAAGTGATGATAAAGTTATAGAAATAACAACATCATACTTTGCTGTATTTGCTTTATCCTCAAGATTTCTCTCCAGCCATAAACTGTGCAACAAAGTTTATAGCTAAATAATAGTGTCTTCTATAGTGTGTACACCAAGCCATACTCTTGGGAATCTGGTGTCATTACTTTATCAGCTAACACAGCACAGTATTCCATTTGCAGTGTTAGACACACCGATGGCACCAGTCACCTAAGTTTCTATGAATTCAGTGATCATGAAATGGATGTAACTGTTTCATGTTTCCTCACTGCATCACAGTCAGGTGACACTAGGTAGCATATATTTCTGTGTGACATCCTGATGGAGATTATTGTCTTCCTGTCAGTGTTGCTGCCACCTCCACCACCATTCAAGCCAGTGGGGAACTCCCCAAAGGACATTGCAGTTGCCAGCAGCCACTATGGCACCCCTACTACTCAAACCTGTGCATATGCATCCTGTACCTGTGCAGTTTTCGAGGAGCTCTCCAGGCACAATATCTGGGCATGGGTTGGTTTACTCGTGTACCATCTATATAACTAGACTATTTCTTCAGAGGTGATACAGGCTCCCATCCACCCACACACACAGAGCATTTTATTTTTGAAGTTTGCACAATTAAACAAAATCCAGATCTAGAACACTAACATATTCAGAAATTGAAGTGCGGCAGCCGGAGGTAATAGTTGTATGACTGTGTTGTGTGCCTGTGTGATTGCATACATGTTCTATTTTCTGAAGAAGGCCATGGCCGATAGCTGAAAGTATTGTATGTGTGTGTCTTTTGTATGTGCCTCTTGCAGCTCATCACCACATCTTTGCAGCGAGTTGTAAACTGTCCTTATTACTGTATTATTAACTTTCCATTACTAGATTTTACACCAACATATTCTAACAAATGGTAGGGAGAGGAATACATCAAACTTCCTATGCAAGAAGCCCAGACATATGCAGAGAAATAGCACAATGTTTCCAGTTCGGTACAAAATGTGACCTCCTTTAGTGATTGGTCTTACTTCATAGGTGATAATCTTTGTTTATATTTAATAATTGCTGTATTTATTTTCCAAATTTAAATTTATTAAGCCATACTAGTTCAGTAAAGTTTCACTGATTGGACAATGCCTTAGTAACTTTCAAATACAACATTATAGTGAATAAAGACCATCATAAAGGTGCTAGTTATTTGCATTAAATCAACATCACCTAGAAGACAAGGCCTCACAGCTGGCCATGCCTAAGTCACACCTAAAGGCCACAAACGGAAGCTGACTGGCCGGTCGCTATGAGGCAGTGGGCGTGCCCCAGCAGCCAGTCAGTGAATTGGTGGCAGCGGCCTTTAAGTGTGACATAGGCACGACCAGCTGTGAGGCCTTGTCTTCTAGGTGGTATTCATTAAATCCCCCTGACTGACTCAATCTGCAATTGTATTTTGTTATAAAAAATTTGGTAATTTGGCAATTTATAACAAAATTTTAAGAAGTGTCAATTTATTATTATTAAGACCTCAGTTATTTGTGGTATATATGTATAAAAAAGTGATAACTTTTAGTTTCAATTTTTTTCTGAAGTCAGCATTGCAAAAGATTCCTGTGCTAATTTCCTGATTAATCATACACAAGGGATTTATGACATTAGCTGCTAGTGCGCACTGGAATAAATGAATGGGGTAAGTTGAAAATTTGTGTGCTGCTGGGATTCGAAACTGAGTCTCCTGCTTACTAGGTGGTTAAATTGACCATAACACCGTTTGGACACAGTCATCACTATGACCGCATGCCTCCTATCACATGCAAATTCTGTAGTGCCCTTGACCACTATGTCAGTACTTGCAGCATGTTGCCAGAGGCTGCTGTCCCATGACACACAGGAATGGATAAGTGGCCAACATTGTTTTAATATATAAGTTATATACAGTATGTGTTGTGTTGCTTGGCTCGGTTGCAGAGTGGTAGTTAATCCAAAGGTCATGGGTTTTGTGAGATTACCGCCAAATAGAAATACTGGTAATTAATAGCATTTGATAATTAAACAGTATGAAGTTCACTGCAAACATTGACCATGCCAATGCACTAAATGTTACACAATTTTAATCTTATTAATTATGGTAGCAATGTATGTACGCAGTTGGGTGACAACATTGATAGTTAGGCCAAAGGTAGAAATTCTCCACGTTGAGATTTGCTGTGTGCTTGTAGCTGACGGGAGGCCAGCGAGCAGGCCGACGTTGGTGGCTTGTTCCAACTTAGGATTTTCCAGTTCGTTTCCGGTGAGGGGAGAGAGGGACAATGGCGAGTGCCAGGCACAGTGCAATGCACAAATATTGTAATACTACTGGCATTTGAAGTAATACGATGCAGTTAGGAAACTTTAAGGCCCTCATTACAAAATAGCCTGTTGATAAATAAACAATACATTAGCTGATATAGTCACATCTAACTTAATATGTTTAATTGACAATGAAAAGTAATAAATTACCAACGAAGACAAGACAGTTACACAACTAGCATGGCAATGTTTGTTTATAAAACTATTTCTCATTTTATTTTCAATTAATCTTTTGTATTTTATCTTGAAGTATTCAGTTAAATCACTTATCTGTGGTATAAGAAATTGCACGATTATGATAAACAGTACAAAGGATGTTTATACTAATGTAAAAACTTAAGAAAATATTTGTTTAATGTGTAGTGTAATTATTTTGATTTTAAGTAAAGTTTTAGAAATGTATTGGCTGAGCGCTGTACGTTGGCAAATCGGTTAGAACAGTTCACATGGGGAAGTTGATGACGTAGGGGAAAAACCCCCGGCAGTTGAGCTTCTGGCACGCGCGCACGCGAGGGCAGGAAGTGACGAGGTCGGGAGCACGTGGAGAACTGGCCGGGCGGCGTCGCTCTGCATCAGTCGGCATGTGGATCTCGAGGTGGTGACTTGAGATTTGTCTGTGGCAATCGCCACGTGTGGTTGCTCGTCGTAGACTGTACCAAGTTAAATCGAGTGCTACTGTGTGTTTGTGAATATTTAGCCGGTGGAACAAGGTGTGCATCGCATTGAATTAAAGTGACTGATTTGTTAATGTAACACGTGTCGTCGCATCGACATGAACATAAACGGTGTTTGAGACAGCCACGTGGTGTGAAAACAATGCGCGACAAATATTCATTTTGTCTGGGGGCTCACGAACTATAACTTTATTTGGTAAATGTGTCGACGTACAGACGTATCAGCCACAGGGTTCAAATATTGTGAAATAAACAACATAAAGTGAACTTTTACGTGTTTTCAAAAATAGTAGTTAGTACACCCTTTTCTCTCATGAACTTGACTTTATTATGAATTGTTTTGTTAATCATATGCAGGGAAGGAAAGCTGCGAACGTGTGATATCATCCCCTAGAAAACGAGTCAAACAGTCGCAATCACAGTTCCAGTGTTTTTGCATGTTGAGGAATTTGGTTCGCAGCTGGTGGTTGTGAGTTTTAAAAATTAAACTTTTTCTATTTTAAACTCTCACCCCGACCTTCACGCTCGCAGTTTGAACTCCACCCATTCCTGGCATTCTTTTCTGTCACTTTTCACTTCTTTCATCTCTGGAAATATTGGCAATGTGAAAACAACAGTACAATGAGTATAGTATGCACTAACTGCAAAGATGTCCATTGAGTCACGATGGGGCATATAAAAGACACTCATACGCATACAGCTTAGCTTCTGAACACAGCCTTCATAAAAAAAATTATATATACATACATTCCTACAATCTCACAGACACACTACACAAATACACAACTGAAGTGAATGTTTGTGTATTTTTCTAATGAAGGATGTAGCTGAAAGCTAAGATGCACGAGTATCTTTTTTAAGCACCTGTCATGACAAATTAAATTTTTATAACATTTTTCTGATTGTATGGATGCCTCAAGGATCACAGAACAATGTGAAAGTTTACTGAATATTAAATGTCTTACATGATTATATACTGTGTGAACAATTAGAGCAATTCTGCATTATCTTGCACCAAGTTCTACGTATTACAAGTTTCTGCTGAAGTCTAATATATTACAAAACATATTATATGTAACTTTAAATATTAAAAATTGCAATGGTTAACAGTGCTTTTAAAATAATACAAAATCAAATGCTATGACCTTATCCTATTTTAAAAATTGAAAGATTCAATGAAGTAATTTCTTACCTCAGCACTGGTCCCTGCACACAGACACAAACCAACACTGTTGTTTTAAACACCACTCTTCTCTGAATAAAAAATTACTTGTTTCATTTTTATGGAGGAAGTAAATGCTGAGTAATGGCGCACACATCTTCCAGGGCAATGTTAAGGACAAAAGCATCAGGCAGGTTATCATGCATTTTGGGCACTGGATAAAAGGAACACAAAAATCACACAAATGCATAGAAATAGGAAGCTTAAGCTGGAAATAATTAAGCACAAAACAATGACATGCAACATTTCTGTGGAAAGTGTCTAGTTTTGAGTTAGTAGGCCTAGGTGTTTAAAACTTTTGACTAAGGTCCAACACAAAGAAGAAAATGATACCCAACAGTAAAAAGCCAAACTAGCTGGAAACTTAACACTAGCAAATTCCAACAAACTACCTTTCCACAACTGCCTCCGACGATACTTCTCTTTCCATTCCATTCTCTGATCACCATCCCCCTAATCACACATCCCTTAGTAATTTTATCCTTCACACTAAATATATCTAAGTCTATAGGCCCTACTTACCAAGACATTTTATGGTGAGGGATGGTGAGATTCAGTATGAACTATTATTATTATTTCTCTTCATTTACTGTTTCATGCATAAATGGTCTCTGTACAAGTATGAATTCCTCAGACTGTACTATGGCAAACATTACAAAAAACATACATGGTTGGCCAAAAGCATTGAAACATCAAAAACAATTCATTACCATATATAATTTGGTTTAGGAAAACTATTGACATTCAATATATATTCCATTCATCATTTCCTGTACTCTTTGGGGTGTCTTTGGGGAAGGTTAAGGTGCTTCCATATGCTCACAAAACCAGTACTGGATTATTCAAGCTGTGAGAATAGTGACATCATTACAGAATGCTGCATCACTATTTTGAAATGAACATTGTACAATGGGATGAACCTGCTCAGTCAGAAAGGTATCAATACCCTTTGCAGTAATGTGATCTTGCAAAGTGATCAAGTGGATAATGAAATACCGGATATGGCTACCCAAATAAATACTGAAACTTTTCCGTGTTTCACTCTAGGAACACACATTTTGACAGTTGGAAACAGCGTGAAACAAGTTTCATCTGACCAAATGACATTCTCCCATTACTCCATAATGGCTTTGGTACATATTCATGTTACAAGTGTTTGCATCACTGAAGAGTGGTTTCAGAATTTCAGATCACCCTGAAATTCCCTGCTAAGAAAGCTCCCTAGAACAGACTGTCATTTTCACCACAATTGTCATCAATGATCATGTCAAGTGTTCAACACACTCTCCCTTGTATTATGACTTCTAATTATGTTCTTTAGCTTTCTCTGTACAATTCTTTGATATGATGCCTTTTGGAACACCAAACACTTTGGCAAAACTTTAAGGACAGTCCATATGCTGGTAGCATCTACCATAAGCAAACCTCCGTGAACCTGGCACCTCACTTAACGAAATCGATTTTTACTTTATACAATCTCAAAGAGCTTCGTTTGTAGTGGATTGTAGTACCAAAATTTTTGTTTGTAGTTTTTCGAAGAAAAAAAAAAATTAAAAAATTATGAGTCACTCAAAAAATAGCCAGCACCCCAATTTTACGAAATAAAATTCTGATGGATGATATGTGTGTGGAATCGTTTGTAGTGGTTTGTAGTGAACGAATTTTCGTTTGTAGTAACTTGTATAACCCACAAATCGTACTTAAAATCGAAGGCGCGAGGCCCATACTGCTGTGCACTGCACCCACTAGCAGCACCCCACTTTCAAGAAAATTAATTCTAATGGATGATATGTGTAGGTAATAGTGTGTAGAGGTTTGTAGTGAACGAATTTTCGTTTTTAGTAACTTGTATATCCCACAAAACGTGTATATTCCGCATTACACGAGCTTCATGCTCAGCGTGCTGTTGGCTACCTACTGGCGGAAGATTTTTTTAAAAATTTAATTTAATTTTTTTTTTTTTACACGCTTGAATAGTTTCGGTTGTGTTTGATTGAATCGTTTAATTTTGTTACATATTGTTTTACGAAAAAATCTGACACTCAGAAATTTAGTGTAATGTTTGGTTTGTGTTGGCATCGTATGTAGTCTTTGCAGTTAACGTAATTCTGTGTATAGGTCTTTTTAACTGTCCGGCCATTTTTCTTTTCTTCCTCGATAGTGAGGTCGCGCTGGACTCTTCTGCCAGTTACAGAGAGTGCATGAGAAAGCATGCAGTCTGTGTGGAGGATATAGGTAGACGTCTGCGCGGATGCGGATATCCGCAGATATCTACAGTATTGTTTACTGTTTTGGATCAAATTGTGAGCAACGGAGATATTCTCGTGTTATGTGGGGATAAAGAGCGAGGTTCTGCCCAGTACGTCTGTCGAAATGTTAGTGGATATTCTCGGAATCCACGCAGGGCTCAACTAGAGCGGAAGTCTGTTGTCCTCATCCCCTGGCCACAGCCACAGACAAATATGTTAGTCTGTGCCACAGCGAACGTAGCTGTACCCGAAGGACCTGCGCCTAATCCGTTTACGTGACCGTGCCTTACCTGCGGTCTGTCAAGTGCTCTCTGGTTGGAAAAGCAAATTAAAGACTCCATCGCGAGGTTCTGGAGAAAACAGTTTTAAATAAAAACTGTTCTTGCCTTAGTATCTTCGTTCACCAGTAGTACACCAGGCGACTGGGAAGTATTTTCGCTATGGCAAGCTTTTGGAAATCTGTATCGCTATCCCAGGACTTTCAGGTCTCAGGACGTAACTTTGGTTTAAACGGCACAGTAAGGCAAAACAGAATTAAAAATTTAGAGCTTTTTATTGTAAAACCGCGGGATTTTGAAAGCCATCTGGCGGAATTATTTAAAGACCTGTTTGCAACAAAGAATTCCTGGATCCCATTTCTTATTCTATTTTTAAAGTGCCAGGATCATATCTTTCCTTCTTCAAGAAGTTCAGAAGTCTACTTTTATGAATAATTTCAAAGTATTCAAAAAGGAAATACCTGAAACGTTAAGAAACATATGCAGTGCGTGAATGCGTGCCAAGGATGGGCTTTCTTTTATGTACCGGCAACAGGCGAAAAGTATTTGGTGACGCAAACATTGTCAGTTTCGACTCGGCTACGTGCATACGTCCAGGGTGACCGAAGTAGCAATTTGGCGCTAAATTTCGAAGCGAAACAGCCACAGCTGCAACTATTGCAATGTCCCAAAGTGTAGTTTCCATGACCTGGACGCGATTTCAGACAAGACCCGCTAAAAAAAGGCAAGGCCAAGGTCGTCCACGGGTAACATCAGCTAGAGAGGACCATTATCTCCATTTAACAAACAGCCCGTCGAGACAGGAGGCTGAATGCAACTCAGTTGCAATGCACCCTCCAAAAACGACAGGACGCTCAATATCAACACACAGTACGGAAATCGCCTTCGAGAATATGGCTTCTACACACAGAGGCCTATGGTGCGTGTCCCATTCAAACCAGGAACCCGGCAGAAACTGGGTGGAGGAACATCGGAATTGGAACCGTAAAAATGGAGCAGTGTTCATTTCACATATGAGTCAAGATGCTTTCCGCCGGACAATCGTCGTTCCCTCATCTGAAGAGAACGTGGAACTCGCAACAATCTTGCTTATGTATACGAAACATCACCATATCATGGTGGTGGACGAATGGTGTGGACAGGAGTCAGTATTGGCGGACATACGGACCTCTATGTCGTTCAGAATGGCGCTTTGACTGTTCAAACGCACAGAGACAAGATCCATCGATCTATGTTCTGCCCTATACTGGTGCCATAGGAGATGGGTTCCTTCTGGTGTGGTGGACGATAATGCTCATCTCCACAGAGTTGCACTGGTGGACATCATCTTTGAAGCTGAGGGAATTGAACGAATGGAGTGGCCGGCTTTTCACCTCACTTGAACAGGAATAGACATGTCTGGGATCACTTGGCAGATGCGTTGCAGTCAGACCATCACTTCCCACAACGGCTGCAGGCCTAGTTATTGCGTTCCTGGAAGAATGACCAAATATACCTCAAGTTCTCATTGTTGCTGCTGCTGTGGTCTTCAGTTCACGGATTGGCTTGATGCAGCTCTCCACGTTACACTATCGAAAGCCCCTTCATCTGAGAATACGAACGGCAACCTACATCCTTTTCAGTCTGCTTACTGTATTCGTCCTTCGGTATGCCTCTATGATTTATACCCCATACGTCCTTCTAATGCTAATGTTTAAGATTTGTAGATGTCTCAGAATGTATCCCACAAACCGATCCCTTCTCTTAGGACATGCCAGAAACTTCTTTTCTTCCCAATGCTCTTATGCACCATATTAGTTACATGATATACCCATCTAATCTTCATCATTCGTCTTTAGCACCACATTTTGAAAGGTTCTATCAACTTTTTGTCTGAGCTCCTTGTCCTCCAAGTATCACTCTCATACAATGCTACACTCCAGACAAATGCTTTTAGAAATTTATTAACATTTATATTATTACTGGATGTCAAAAAACTCTCTTCTTCAGAAACACTTTTCTTCCCACAGCTATTTTGAATTTTATATTTTCCTTACTTTGGCCATCTGACATTATTTTGCTACCCAAATAAGAAAACTCATCTACTACTCTTATTGTCTCATTACCTAATGTAATTCTTTCAGCATCGCCTGTTTTTCTAACAATACAATTCCATTATCCCTGTTTTACTCTTCTTAATGTTCATCTTATACCCTCCTTTCAAAACAGTGTCCATTCCGTTCAACTGCTCTTTCACGTTCTTTGCTGTGTCTGACAGAATTAGTGTCATCGGCAACCGTAAAGTTTTTATGTCTTGTCCCTGAATTTTAATTTCTTCTCCAAATTTCACCTTGCATTCCTAAACAGCTTCCTCAACTGTCTTACTCCCTTCCCAACAATTACATTCCTTTCATGTACTTCAACTTTGACTGCTGTCTGGATTTCGCTCCCTGTATTTTGCCCCTGTTACCTTAAGAATCTGAAAGAGTGTATTCCAGTTAACATCGTCAAAAGCATTCTACACATTTACAAACGCTATAAACGTAGGTTTGCCTTCACTTAACCTACCTTCTAAGGTAAGTCATAATGTAAGTATTGCCTCCGGTGTTCTTACATTTCTCCTAAATCCAAATAGATCTTCCCCAAGGTTGGATTCAACCAATTTCCATTCGTCTGCAAATAATTCGTGTTAGAATTTTGCAGCAATGACTTGTTAACCTGATAGATCTGTAATTGGCTGAACTTGCTTTCTTTGGTATTGGAATTACGATATTCTTCTCGAAGGGTGAGGGCATTTCCGCGGTCTCATACATATTGCATACCAAGTGGAACAATTTCTGCGTTACTGGCACTCGTAACGATATCAGCAGTTGAGACGGATTATCATCAACTCAGAAGCCTTTTTTCGATTTAGATCTTTCAGTACTGTCAAATTCTTCTTTCAGAATCATAACTCTTATCTTCCTCTACTTCATCTTACGTTTCTAGAATTCTACTTTCAAGTTTACTTCCTTTGTATAGGTCCTCTACATATTCCTGCCGCATTTCAGATTTCCCCTCTTTGTTTAGTACTGGTTATCTATCTGAGGTCTTGATATTCATGCAGCTCCATTTCTTGTCTCGAAATGTCTCTTATGTTCCTCTAGGCGATATCTAATTTTCACCTACTTATACATTCTTCTGTTGTTGTTGTTATGGTCTTCAGTCCGGAGACTGGTTTGATGCAGCTCTCCACCCTACTCTATCCTGAGTAAGCCTTTTCAACCCACATCCACTTGAATCTGCTTACTATACGCGTGTCTTGGTCTCCCTCTGCGATTTTTACCCCACACACTTCCCTACAATGCTAAATTTACGATTCCTCGATGTCTAAGAATGTGTCCTACCAAGCGATCCCTTCTTTTATTCTTCTACGAAGTTGTATTTGTCATCTAGCGACTCCAGCGTAGCCAATATACAATTCTTGTCAACATCATTTCTCCGCCGACTATACTCATTTTACGTGCAACAATTTGCTACATTTTTACATTATCTCCTTTCACCAGTTGCGTTTAGTATCTCCTGTGATATACAGGGATTAAGGCTTTGTTCTACTGCCGATATAATTTTCTGCGGCTTTTATCTCTGAGAGCTACCCATTCTTCTCTTGCTTAATGCAGTTCTGTGGGTTCTACAAGTCACTACAAATGAAAATACGTTCGCTACAAACCTCTACTTACTATTTCCAAAACATATCATACCTTAGAATTAAATTTCTTGAAAGTCGGGTGCTGCCAGTGGGTGCAGTGCACAGCAGTATGGGCCTCGCGCCTTCCATTTTGAACACGTTTTGTGGGATATACAAGTTACTACAAACGAAAATTCGTTCACTACAAACCACTACAAACGATTCCCCACACATATCATCCATCAGAATTTTATTTCGTAAAATTGGGGTGCTGGCTATTTTTTGAGTGACTCATAATTTTTTTTTCTTTCGAAAAACTACAAACAAAAATTCTGGTACTACAATCCACTACAAACGTAGCTCTTTGAGATTGTATAAAGTAAAAAGCGATTTCGTTAAGTGGGGTGCCAGGTTCACGGAGGTCATAAGCAAAGATAGAGGAACAATCAATTTGTGCCTTATTGAATTTTCACATAATATGCGTTACCACAACCAGGTTTTCCCCTTTCACATTTGTTTGCTTCACCAACTCTCAACCAAATTGTTGCCTCCAAACCTAACATCAATCTCGGGCTAGCCTACAGTTTAAACTGTCACCAAAACAATTTTTTTAAATTATGTTTCTTCTGTCGCCCACTGACTGCAATAGTATCAGAATATGAACAAGAACACCCACCATTTGAGTGCCAACAATGTACCCCCCCCCTCCACCCCTCATTCAAATTTATTTAGCTCCAACCACTTGGATTCACAACTACAAAGTACAATACTTACGTAGGAAGTAAGATACCAATAGCCGTATGTTTAACAGAACCATTTATTCCTTAACTTCCAGTTTCGGCATTCCATTATGCCATCTTCAGGCCCCTATATTGGAGTAATATATCCATTAAATAGGGATCAAAACTGGTTGTGTGGATTTCTAGTTGGGAGGGGGGGGGGAGCTAGAAATCCACACAACCAGTTTCGATCCCTATTTAATGGATATATTACTCCAATATAGGGGCCTGAAGATGGCATAATGGAATGCCGAAACTGGAAGTTAAGGAATAAATGGTTCTGTTAAACATATGGTTGTTGGTGTCCCATTTCCTACGTAAGCTTGACCAGCCGCAGTTCTGGTTCCACCAATAATGGTGGATTCAATAATATAAAGAACAATGTCCTGACAGTAACTCCTGCAACATATGACATTGCACCACCCTGGTTTGCAATCAAATACAGCAACACAATCTGCAAACTTAGCTAGAATCTACATTTACATTTATGCATGCATTTCTGTGTTTCCAATTTTTGTACAATACTTACATTTAAAAAGTATTTCACATGAAATGTTGCTGGATCCCTCACTTGCCGCCGCCACCACCACCACCACCACCACCACCACCACCACCACCACCACCAAAACTACAAATCTGACATGGGATATGTTCACATGTACCTTGCAATAGCATATGCATGCAATAAAGGCATTTCTTGTCTTAAGAAAATATATTACATTTGAACTTGGAATAGACTACATGTTAATCATACAAAACAATAAGCTGTATTTCTTAAAGTCGGATTTCTACAAAACTTTTACTAAAACCAATAATATACAATGGCTGCAGTATTGAGAAGAGTGTGCAAATGAAGCCGACACATCAGAAAATTTTACGCAATAAAAATCATTGCTGGGCAGTTGAATAGATAGAAAAACCCAAGAAGGCTGAAATCAATGTCTGATGGTAGAAAAATAGGACATTTTTAGAAAATGATTGTAATATGGACACACAAAAGATAAAAAGAAAAGCAGTTTGTTGCACAAACATGAAAATAATTTTAAAATGTGTATTGACAGTGTTAACACATAGCCTATGGATCATTGCATGTCACTTGGTCTAAATTTAGATAATCTCTCCAATCCACCTTCTTCAATTTTGATGAATTTTTTACAGGATATACATCTACAACTACATTCAGCATTTACATGAAACATTGTCAAATTACAGCTCCTTAAGAAGGTTGGTTGTGCCACCAGCCACCTTTTAGTGAAGTCTACTTTTTGGCCATTGTGAGTTGAATGAAAACATCGAGTGTGTATTACCATTACCTACAATTTAAGGGACAAATAATTTTGAAATTTAGTGATTGTGTAGAACTTCTTGGGTACAATAGCTTAGTTGCAGAAGAAGAGATCCAAGTTATGGTAGATTTATCTTAATTTATTATCTATCACCACATGCAGAATAGTTGATGGGACCAACTGTAGACCTCTAGTACAGAGCAGACTGGAGGGTCTGAATCAGCTCAGACAGTTCTGCAACTGTGTAGGCTGCAGATTTCTCGATTTGCACCATCAGGGGGGTGGAGTTCCGGGCTCCACTGAATAGTTCAAGAGTCCACTACAGGCAGGAAGCAGCTACACAGGTAACAGAAGCTGTGTGGCATGACCCCCCCCCCTTTTCTAGGGTGTCTCAGGAATTTATATAAAATAGAAAATGGATGACTTACCCAAAGGACAGGCTTGTCGACAGACACAAATAAAAATCACACACAAACAAGCTTTTGCAACTGTTGATCGCTTCTTCAGGAAAAGAGGAAGAAAGGAGAGGCGAAAGGGAAGGATACGGGTTTTAAGGAAGTCATTCCAATCCCAGGAGTGGAAGGACTTAACTTAGGGGGGGAAAAAGGAAGAAAGAGCCCCTGCCTCAAGTGGTATCTGTCCAACTTCTTTGCTTTTTACAAATGTCTGTCTAGGTTTGTTTGCGTTTGGTTGTGTGTGTGTGTGTGTGTGTGTGTGTGTGTATTTGTTTACCTTCCTTTTTCCCCCCCTAAGGTAAGTCCTTCCACTCCTGGGATTGGAATGACTCCTTTTCCACTTCCTTAAAACCCATATCCTTCCCTTTCTCCTCTACTTTCTTCCTCTTTTCCTGAAGAAGCAACCATCAGTTGCGAAAGCTTGTATGTGTGTGATTTGATTTGTGTCTTTCGACGAGCCTGCCCTTTGATATATATATAAATTATTATAGAGGAAAAAATTCCTAACAGGAAAAATATATGTAAAAAAATAGATGAAGTCTACTTACCAGGCGAAGGAGCACAGGCAGTGATAGTAACAAATGAAAAAAAAAAAAATGTTCAAATGTTTGTTAAGCTTAAGGGACTTAACTAAGGGGTCATCAGTCTCTAAACTTACAAACTACTTATGAGCTACCTACAACTAAGGACGGCACAAATATCCATGCCCGAGGGGGGATTCGAACCCCCGACCGTAGTGGCCGTGCAGACCGTGACTGAAGTGCCTCAGTCCCCTCGGCCACCGTGGCCGGCAGTAACAAATAATTGGTTGAATTTGGGAGTAGGGCTAAAGTATATATATTTGAGTTTCAATCTCAGGTACAGGTCACACACAGGATGAACACTGATCTAAAAGACATTAGTCTAATAGTTCTAAACTGCCATAGCTGTGCGAGTACAGTACAAGAGGTCCAAGCACTAATTGAAAGTACTGAATCTCATAGGTACTGGAAGCTGGATAAAGGCAGAGGAAAGTTCAGCTGAATTTTTTTTTTACACAGGAATAGTGAAATTGAAGAAAATTGTTCCTGTGAGTTGGTATAGGTAGAGGTTAACCTGACAACTAGAATAAATTAATAATTTGTTCTTTTTACTGACCCCTTAACTAAAGACAATTAAATTGCAGAAGTGTTCAAAGAAAGCTTGAATCAAATTTCAGAACACACCCAAAGAATACATTTTTAATGGACCATGCGAACTTTAACTTACCCTCAATTTGTTAGCAAAATACATGTTCAAAACCGAAGGCAACCATAATACATCGTCCGAAATTGTACTGAATGCATTCTCCAAACATTATCTTGAGCAATTGGTTCATAAATCCAATAAAATGGTAAATGGTTGTGAAAACATACTTGAACTCTTAGCAAAATATAATATGTAGCTAATAAAGAGCATCAAAATAGACACATGGATTAGTGAACACAGAGTAGTTGTAGCAAAACTTAATACCGGACTTCCCAAATCCACCAAAAGTAAAAACACCAGATAAAAAATTAATTACTGCTTTCCTGAGTGAGAACTTCCAGTCTTTCTAAACTAACAATGTGAGTGTAGATCAGATGTGGCTTACATTCAAAGAAATAATATCGACAACCATTGACAGATTTATACCAAGCAAATTAAGCAAAGAGAGGGCTGCCCTGCTGTGGTACTCAAACAGTTTAGATGACTCTTGCAAAATCAAAGGAAAAAGCATACCAAATTTAAACAGATACAAAATCCCAAGACTGGCAATCTTTTACTGACTAGAAATTTAGCTCAAATGTCAATGTGAGAATCTTATAATAGTTACCACAACAAAACCCTGTCATGTAATGTGGTAAAGAAACCTAAGAAATTATAGTTGTATGTAAAGTATACTAGCAACAAAACACGATCACAATACCTTCACTACATGATAACAATGGTGGTGATATGGATGAAAGTTCTGCTAAAGCAGAATTGCTTAACACAGCTTTCCAAAATTTCTTCACCAAAGAGGACAAAGCAAATACTCCAGAGTTTGTATCAATAACAGCTACCAACACGCAGAACTTAGAAGTAGATACCCCTGGAGTATTGAAGCAACTTAAATCACTTAACAAAAAATAAGTCTCCCAGTCCGGATTTTATACCAATTAGGTTTCTATTAGAGTATGCTGATTCAATAGCCTCATACCCAACTCTAATATATAAAACCACTTGCTCAGCAAAAGATCCATACCCAAACAATGTAAAGTTGCCCAAGTCACTCCAATATTCAAGAAAGGCAAACATGGATTCAGACAGTATCGTTCTTGTGAACTGACCTAGTTCTTTGTTGTTGTTGGTTTTGAGGGGACTAAACAGCTAGGTCATCAGTCCCCCTAGTTCTTTAATCACATGATGTAACGAGTACTAAAACACGGGATGTCAAAGAGGTACTGTTTTTCTAGATTTCTTGAAGGCTTTTGAAACTGTGTAACAAGTGTCTTCTAATCAAACAGTGTGCTTATGGAACATCACCACAGTTGTGCAATTGGGCTTGTGTGTTGTACTGACAGTAAGTCATCGAGATGAACGTAAGTGATATCCAGCTTTTCACAGTAAGTGTTTTTGGGCTCCTCCTGTATTTATAAACAATCAAGAGACAGTCTAAGTAGCTCTCTTAGACTGTTTGCGATTATACTGAAATTTATTGGTTCATGAAATCACCATAAGATCAGAAAGCGACTGAAAATGATTTAGATAAAATAGTTGCATGGTTAAAAAATTGGCAATTGTCCCTTAATAATGAGAAATATGACATCATCCATATGACCACTAAAAGAAATCCATTAAGCTTCATTTACATGATAAATGGTAACTCTACAGACCATCAATTCAACTATATACCTAGGATGAACAACTTAAATTGGAAAGAACCCTTAGAAAATATTGTAGGGAAGGCAAACCAAAGGCTACAATTACTTGGCAAAACACTTAGAAGATGCAAAGGTCTACTATAGAAACTGCCTACACTACACTTATGTGTCCTAGTTTGGAGTATATCTGTGAATTTTGGGATCCACATCAGGTGAGACTGACAGACTATTTAGAGAAAGTTCAGAGAAGGGCAGCTCATTTTCTATTATTGCGATAAGGAGAGAGTATCATGGAAATTATGCACGAGTCGAAGTGGGAATGGTGTTATTTGTGGAGAAATCTATTTGTGAAATTTCTTTCACCAACTTTCTCTACTGAATGCGAACATATTTTGTTAGCACCCACCTACATAGATAGACATGATCACCATAGAAAGAGAAATCAGATCAATAACAAAGGTTTAGGTGTTCCTTTTTACAGTGAGCTATTAGAGAATGGAACTGTAGAGAAATAAACGGTTTTTGAACCCTCTGCCAAGCACTCCAATTTGACTTGCTAGTATCACCTTGATTGCTCAAATAATAACCAATTGATCCAAGTTAAATTTTGACTCACTTTCATCAGGCAATATAATGCATAGTGTAGTTGATCAGCAACATATCTTTTTTTTAATTATCTCTCAAACTGATCATCATTTTACCACAGATTCATTTGTAACTGCTACTATACATATCGTTACACATGCAAGTAGCTCGTCCTAGAAAATATAAACTGCAGAGTGCTACTAAATCATTTTGACTGTTAGCTGCATTGAGTTACTCCTAACATGTACATTTGTTTACTTTAGTATGACTACTTTTGCACGACAAAGGAGGAAATCACATACTACTGTTGCATTAAGAGTTACATTCTGAAAAGATTAGAGGCACAATAGTGACATTTACTGCATTGGGTACATCATGGAAACACTGTATAGTTGACCAGCTATGAACTTTTTGTTGCTAGTAGTGCATAATTTAAGGATTTTACTCACTATTTTTCTCAGTATATGCACACTATACATTATCTGTCGTAGTTTTTATAGCTTCAAATAAAAAGTCATGCATTAAAGGGTTAAAAGCAATCACTTGAATCTTTTTCTTGGTACCTTTGAAACGAGCTCACTTTGTTTTATCAGACAAACAAGCTTAAAGACAACAAATGAACTTAAAAATGTGCTTTGACAGTGATTCCAATGGGCACTGTTGTGGGGTGCAGAATGTTCAGATTTAATGTGTGTATGTTTAAATGATGTAAAAAATGTTGGTATTCCTAGGTAAATGTGTTTCGATGTAAGGAAAAATTTACTTTATACTACCTGACACTGTAAGAGTGTTTGTCTGGGTTCTAAGTTTCTTTTGTTCTATTTCACAATCCCTGCTAAAGTTATCATTTATGATTGTTTAATTCTGTTTACGTGGAAAAATTCAGCACTTTTACACTATCATCTATTAAAACCAAAATCAATAGCCAAGTGCCTTTTTTTTATTTTAGTTATAACTGGAATTACCTGCTTGTAGTAGTTAAGTTCATTGCCAACAGAATTCGTGAGTTGTATGAGCATGGCAACAAATTATGAATTATGACCTAAGAGTCGTGTGTGTTCTTAGCTTCATTCTTGTTTATGTTATGTTTACTTTATTGTTTTTTTGAATAAGTGAAAGTGTTAACAGATGTCGGAAGAAGGGAGACAGAAGAATTTCGGAAGAAACTAAGGAATAGTAGGCAGGAATATACAACTAAAAAGAATATTGTGGTTCCTGCCAAGACACACCTACCTCAAAATGTGAAATGTAAGTGTAAATACAAGTGCAAAAGTATCTCACATGCCCAAAAGCTACCACTCTTTGAAGGTTTTTACAAAGCTGATTTTTGTAAGCAACAAAACCACCTGTTAGGCTTAATTACTGTTAAGCCAGTAAACAGGAAATGCCATGGGCAATAATCATAATGAAAGTATGCAACAAGCTACTGGTGTTTATGCAGTTTCTACTGGGGAAGGAGAAATCTTGCAGATCTGCTGGTCAACTTTTCAAGAGATTTTTCTTTAGGTCCAAGCAGAGTGCAATTACTGGTGGAACTAAACAAGATTAGTAAGCCTACGTACATGAGAAAAGGAGTAACAAGACTGGCACCAGTAAATACTCCGTTGAAGATAAGAAACTAGTATGTGATCATGTAAACACTATTTCACAATAGGTACGCCACTATGGGCAACAGAAGTCTGCAAAAAGAGTACCTATCACAAGACTTTAGCATTAGCAGGCTATTCAAGGCATTTAAGGTCAAGTATCCACATACCCACATCACAGAACGATTCTAGTACAACACTTTCAAAAGCAATTTTCCTAAACTCTGCTTTCATAGGCCTACAACTGCTACTTGGCAACATGTGATATGTTAGCGCCAAAAACTGCATACTCTAACATTTTAAGGTCTGGGACTTAGTACGGGGTTCTAGCACACCAGACTGCGTCTTTTTGACATTTCCGCACAACTAAACCATCAAGCTGCATAACAGAACCCACGAACTGCGAGTATAACCCGTAGTTGGTTTTCTGTGCATTTTTATACGTCACTGTGAGCATAGCTCATCGGCAATGCTTAGTGCAGGCACTGCGAGCATAGCTCGCAGCTAGACCGCAATGTGTTAAGAGATGAGAAAAACAGAATCAAAGCCAACTAATGTGCACCATCTGAGAGCAGAACCTACCTAATAAACATCCTAAAGGCCTAAAACTATTCCATACTTTGAAGCCTCCTTTATAAGAAAGGCTTTTTATTTTTATTTTTTTATTGGCACAGATTGCTATGTTAACCACATGGCACTTACCAGTAGATCACTATTTGCATTTGATGCTGTGGACATTGATTTGTTTCTATTTTAAGATTTAAAAAATAAAAAACTTTAAAATCGCATGAGATTTAAAGATATCAATTGTACAATGTGTATTTTACGCCTAATTGGAAGAATCCGTGTACATCGAAGTCGCGGCACCGCTGCAGTTGATACCTACTGAATGGAAGGAAGAGTGAAGTGGGAAATACAAATATTGTTTTTTGTTTCGACAATGGAGAGTGACAAATTTTACTGAGCATCAGACAAGTTTTGTAGTAAACTCGAGTGAAGGTGATATAATGTGTGGTTCTAATCATCTTATGTGGAAACATTTAAATCCGCGTTTAGCTGACATGCAAAAATGTTTGGAATTTGCATGGGAGCAAGGCCTGTTGTCAGATTGCAGCCCCAGGAACTGTATTGATTGTGATTGCGATTCTCAGCAATAGAAAAGATAATGTGAATTTTCTGTGGCAGCTCATGCAAAAAGTGTAGAAAAGGAACATCTATTACAAAAAACACATGTTTTGATTGTGCGAAATTAAGCATAGATGAGAGTACGATAGTAGTTGCATGTTGGATACGAAATATGACACTAGAAGAGACTGCAGCAGAGTATGGAGTTTCACTGAAAGCTGTATGTGAATATTAAGGATTTTGTAGAGAAGTATGCTATGTAATAGTGACAAATGACAGTGTTCCAATTGGCGGTGAGAATAAAATAGTGGAGATAGACGATTCTCACATTGCCACTCACAAGTATGGGAGAGGAAGATTTTTAAAGAATGAATGCGAACAAATCTGGGTTTTTGGAGGAATTGAGAGGGAATCCCGGAGATGTTTTATTGTTTGTGTATGTTCTAGAGGAAAGAAACATCAGTTCCTCTAATAAAACATTTTATTCTCCCCAGAACGAAAGTTATAACAGATGGTTGTAAATCGTACCAATCACTGAAAGACAAAGGAATTGACAATAAATTCGTCAACCACTCAACAGAATTTGTTTTGTCAGAAGATACTGTGCATACACCAAACATTGAATGATTATGGAAATCTGTGAAGTCTTCTGTGAAAAAAAAAAAAAAAAAAAAAAAAAAAAAAAAAAAAAAAAAGAGAGCAGGTGAATTATATTTGACACTTCGGAAAAATATATTTTTACTTTCATAATTTGACACTTCGGGGAAAATATGTGTCTTCCGACACACTGCCAGCCTTTCTGACAGAGATTTGCAAAGTACATCCCAAATACGGGAAAAGGGTATGGCGCCTGTTTCATACACCATGGGCAGTGTTTTGGACAATGAATAATGTTTGTCATATTATGATGTTAGTGTCTTTATTGATTTATTTATACATTCTCACAATTGAACAAACTGCTCCATTAAATTTTACGTAACGTGTCATACATCTTGTGTGTCAATGTTGGAAAGGAAGTGTTCAATTTATGAGGACAGTTGAACTTCATTCCTACCTCACCGGCCTCGTGTACTAATGTTGGTAACCGATGTTGCGTGCCTGCTATCATGCAGATGTGAAAACATACAGGTTTTCCATGATATTTACATCTTCGCTTAACGAGGGTAGTTAATTTTACCGAGTGGATAAGAGTACATACAAGAACCTGTCAACCCTCAAGCAGAAACGTAATGGTCTGTACGAAGCACTAATCAAGACATAAAAAACAAATGTGTTCCTGCTCTGTGGTTGACAGGTCCTTGTATATACCCTTGTCCGCTCAGTAAAAGGCAAAAAGAAATAAATAGAACATGCGTCACTACTTTTACGAGTCCATATTTCGACACACAGAAATTGTCTCCGACCAAGCTGTCAACGTTTGAGTCGTGCTCTAAATTCAATATGATAAATGCGCGGCGGTTGATTTAAACTGTACTTTTGACTGCGGTGAATTTGTGATCTTTTCTTTTTGTTTTCCGACTCAATACGTGGTTGCCATTTGAAATACCAAAAGAATGATAGGTAATTTCCTAGAATGGTATATACCAAATGTGCAACTGTAAACGCTTTAGTTTTTCTTTAGTGTTTCTGAACGTGGCCTCATATACTAAAAAAAATTCTTGTTTAACCTATACCTAACCTTCCTAAGGCTATGCTACAGATAACATTTTTTTTAAGTGAAAGTTAGGTTAGGTATAGGTTAAACAAGATTTTTTTTTTAAGTACGTAAGGGTGTGCAGTGCCCAAATCTCCAATTCAGAAACACTCCATCGATTTATAGTTGTACATTAAATATATATATCATTTCAGATCAAGGTTATTCGATTGCAGGCACTCTTGGAAATAACTGAGATATCGGCATAACTAAAGACAAGGATTCCACCCGTCAGCTTTAACCCATTACGTAATCACAATCTCAGAAAACACTTATACTGGATAATATCTTAATACTTATGCATTGTAGATAATAATCTGTGGTTACCCTCATAAATTACATATTACAACAGAATGCAGCATTGTCTACAACTCAGCCACAACATAATTACTCACGCCACCTACAAATACGCAAGTACACGACAACATGCCAATGCCACGGGTGAAACCTAACGGATGATATCACAGTCTTCAGATAAGCCAAAATTTCACAAAATCATCATCTTAAGCTATATAAATGAGCTGTTCCGCCATGTCAGGTTTTCGTCATTGTTAGCAAAGCGAAGGTCGAACATTTAATATATATCGATAGCAATGGCGTTTCCTTCGATGTACGTGGATTCTTCCAAATTACCTAAATCATTTTCTTTAATATTGAGTATTTACGATTGAAAAAGTTGGTCTCATGAAAAAAAAAAAAAAAAAAAAAAAAAAAGAGCATTACCTCAGAACTTTTTAAAAGGCACTTAGATCACAATTTACTTCAGGTCTTCAATTATAGTCACATGGATATCAACAACAGGTATATTGGGTAAAAAGAACAAGGTTTGTAACAAAGCAAAGATTTTTCTATAATACAAACATGAATTACTAATGAAACAAGTGAAATGTATCTTACTACCTTGGAGGAATAGCCATGTGCACTGAGGCACTGTGTTGCAGTGTGCGCGGCCGTTCGTGGGGGTTCGAGTCCCCACCTTGGGCATAGGTTTGTGTTTTGCCCTCAGATTAATTTTACTTAGTTTAAGTAGTTTGTAATCTAGAGACTAATAACCAAGCCATTAAGTCCCATATATTTACAAACATTTGGGCATTTCTTACTGAAAAGACCCATATATGCTTTCATCACCTTTCTAATGTATCTGTGTCACTTTGCATCCACTGTTCGAACACAACGGTACATGATCTCTAGATAACTATTTTCAAACCTTTTTTCTAGAAGCAGTTGCAGTAGTTACTCTCATCAACAAACTTGACGTACATAATCTTTGGATTTCATATAATACACTGTTGTACAGACATTTCTATCTTATTTAATTGGCCTGCTGGCCAACATTAGTTTTACATTTAGGTGTATAGTGCAAACAGACTGGACAGTTTTCTGCAGCACCAGTAGTGATGCACCATTCTGACCTTCATTCACATAAATTGGGAAATGCAATTTCATGTCCATATTGAAAACATATACAACAAGCATTTATTTCACTTTATTCAGAAGGATTTTTAAATCAAATGTTTGTATCAATTCTAATTCAGTCATTTTTGCTTGAACAAATCTGGGTAATTCTTTATTTTTAGGGGAAAGAGATGCTCTTTTACAGCATCTGGAATTTGCTTGCCACAAATGTTCTTTGGCAGTGCTAATACACCATTTCTACCTTCAACTATCCAGCTGCTTTTAACATACTTCCAAAAACACTACATTGTTGCTATACCTTATTGTCCAGCTAACCATATGCTTATAATCGTTACATTCAGCACATGCAAGGCATGCAGTACATGCTTGAAATTTTTTTTGGATTGAAGCAAACAGCAGCAGCAGTGTTAGTCATAACTACTTCTTGAGTTCACTTATTTCTCATTTTTGCCCAACTTTTGGCATACCTTGTTACTACTGTCTTGAAATTCTGGAGGGGAGAGGCCAAAAGCAGTTAGACTTTTACTGACAAATTCTGGTGGAAATCTTAACTCTGGTTTGTCTTCCGACTGGGATAAGTGCAAATTTACAATGCCATGCACAAAAATAAGAGCAGTCATTATCATAAAAGAAAAAAAATGCGAGGAACTAAGTTCAAGTGGAAAAGAAATGTTTGGGCGAAAAGAAGAAATGGGTGTGAAAAAGTACATGTTTAAGCTTTCAAGAAACATTATTATTGAATTACCTAAAATCAGAGTGAACATAAATTTCATTGACTAAAAATGGCACCACTTCAGAGTTTTAATGAAATGTAATAAAGAGTTTGTTACTTTTTGCTTCCTCATTTTGTTTAATTCTTGTCCATATTGTGTGCACAAATAATGAATCCCCCCCCCCCTCCTTATTTTGGCATTTGTTGCGTAGAAATCTGCTCCAATATTTTTAAGGGTGATTGTTTTCTTATTGTTTGTGAAGTCCAGGTGTTTTGTATCCCACAATTTTGGGAAACATTCAGATTTCTTTATGAACAGCTGTGTTTTCTTGCAATTCCACACAATTTTGTCATTGTTACTGACATTCTTGTTTTATAAACACAACAACACTTACAGTCAAATAAAAGATTTCAGCAATTGGCTAGTTTTACAAGTGGTTACTCCAAGTCACATGAGACTGTATCCGCTGACTTGCGGAAGCTACTTCTGCAAGTTGATAAAGCTTGGGGAAGTCTATTTGCCGTGAGTGTTTCCACATCAAAAAACTTGCAGAAGAAGCTTTTGCAATGACTTGACACTCACTTGCTAGTGGATAAATGCCTTACAACACGCCATATAAGGGAGTTAACTTACCATACTTTGGTGCCGCCGAAAGTATACGAGAAAAAAAAAAAAAAAAAAAAAAAGTGTGTGCACGCACACAAGCACCCACCTGCAAGGGAGATCCCACAAACACACACCAATACCTCAACTTTGACAGATGCCATCCCTTCCCTACAGCCTAGGCATCCAAGGCAAATGTATCTGCTCCAATGAGGAATCATACACCACCCCTCCCACAGACCTTGCTCGCAAGTAATCCCAAGCAGTCTGTTCCTCCTCTTTCAGTAACAATATTTCTAAACCCAGACCACTCAGAAGCATGCCCTTAGTCACCTTGGCCTGGAATGTCCCAACAAATTGCTCTGTCATGGCTTGTTGTTGTTGTCGTCTATAGTCTGGAGACTGGTTTGATGCAGCTCTCCAAAATACCCTATCCTGAGCAAGCCTCTTAATTTCCACATAAGAACGGCAACCTACATCTGTCTGAATCTGCTTACTGTATCCATCTCTTGGTCTTCCTCTGTGATTTTTACCCCACACACTTCCCTCCAAAGCTGAATTCACCATTCCTTGATGTCTAAGAATGTGTCCTACCAATCTATCCCTTCTTTTAGTCAAGGTATGCCAAAAATTTCTCCCCAATTCTGTTCAGTACCTCCACATTAGTTACGCGATCCACCCACCTAATCTTCAGCATTCTTCTGTAGCACCATATTTCAAAAGCCTCAATCCTCTTCCTGTCCGCACTGTTTATCGTCCATGTCTCACTCCCATAGAAGGCAACACTCCATACAAATGCCTTCAGAAAGGACTTCCTTAGGCTTAAATCAATATTCAATGTTAACAAATTTCTCTTTCTCAAGAACACTTTTCTACCCATTGCCATTCTGCATTTTATATCCTCTGTACTGCGACCATCATTTGTTATTTTACTGCCCAAGTAACAAAACTCATCTACCTCCTTTCTTGCTTCGTTTCCCAATCTAATTTCTTCAGCATCGCCTGATTTTCTTACACTGCACTCCATTACCCTAGTTTTGCTCTTGTTAATGTTCATCTTATATGCACCTTTCAGCACACTGTCCATTCTGTTCAATTGCTCTTCCAGGTCCTTTGCTGTATCTGACAGAATTACTATGTCGTCGGCAAAACACAACGTTTTTAATTCTTCCCCCTGAACTTTAATTCCTTCTCCAAATTTCTCCTTGCTTTCCTTTATAGCTTGCTCAATGAACAAATTGAATAACAATGGAGAAAGACTACAAGCCTGTCTTACTCCCTTTCCAACCACTGCATCCCTTTCATGCCCTTCAACTCTGACAACCGCTGTCTGGTTTTTGTACAAGTTGCGAATAACCTTACGCTTCCTATATTGTCAAAAGCATTCTCCAAATCTACAAAAGCTAGAAATGTAGGTTTGCCTTTTCTTAATCTATCTTCTAGGATAAGCCGTAAAGTGAGTATTGCCTCTCGTGTTCCTACATTTCTCCTGAACCCAAACTGATCTTCCCCGAGGTCGGCTTCTACCAGCTTTTCCATCCTTCTGTATATAATTCGTGTTAATATTTTGCAACCATGACTTATTAAACTGATGGTTCTGTAGTTTTCACACCTGTCTGCACCTGCTTTCTTTGGAATGGGGATTATAACATTTTTCTTAAAGTCTGAGGGTACATCACCTGTCTCATACATCTTACACACCAGGTGAAACAATTTTGTCATAGCTGGTTCTCCCAGAGACTTCAGTAGCTCTGAGGGAATATCATCTACGCCAGGGGCCTTGTTTCGACTTAGGTCTTTCTGGGCTCTGTCAAATTTTTCCTCTCAGTACAGTACCTCCTATTTCATCTTCATCTACATCCTCTTCCCTTCCTACAATATTGTCTCGAAGTTCATTTCCTTTGTAGAGCCCCTCTATATACTCTTCCACCTTTCAGCTTTCCCTTCTTTGCTGAGAACTGGTTTTCCACCAGTGTTCTTGATATACATAGAGCTGTTTTTCTTATCTCCAAATGTTTCTTTTATTTTCCTGTAGGCTGTATCTATTTTTCCCCTATTTATACATTATTCTACATCCTTGCATTTGCCTTCTAGCCACTCCTGCTTAGCCATTTTGCACTTCCTGTCAATCTCATTTCTTAGTCGTCTGTACTCCATTTTGCCTGTTTCATTTACTGCATTTTTATATTTTCTCCTTTCATCGATTAAATTTAGTATGTCCTGTGATATCCAAGGATTTTTTGTAGGTCTTGCCTTCCTACCTATTTTGTCCTCTGCTACTTTCACTATTTCATCTCTCAATTTTACCCATTCCTCCTCTACTGTTTTATTTTCCCTTGTTTCTGTTAATTGTTGCCTAAAGCTCCCTCTGAAATTCTTAAGAACCTCAGGTTCCTTCAATTTATCCAGGTCCCATCTCCTTATTTTCCTACCTTTTTGTAGTTTCTTCAGTTTCAGCCTACAGTTCATAACCAACAAGTTATGGTTAGAGTCTATATCTGCCCCTGGGTATGTCTTACACTTTAAAACCTGGTTCCGAAATCTATGTCTTACCATTATTAAATCTATCTGGTATCTCCCGGTGTCTCCTGGTCTCTTCCACGTATACAACCTTCTTTTGTGATTCTTGAACCAGGTGTTTGTTATAACTAAATTATGTTCCGTGCAAAATTCTACCAGGCGGCTTCCTCTTTCATTCCTTTTGCCCAGACCAAATTGACCTACTATCTTCCCTTCCCTTCCTTGTCCTACTACCGAATTCCAGTCTCCCATAACAATTAAGTTTTCCTCTCCCTTAATTGTCTGAATAATTTCCTTTATCTCCTCATATATTTCTTCGATTTCCTCATCATCGGCAGAGCTAGTTGGCATATAAACCTGTACTACTGTTGTCGGTGTTGGCTTCATCTTGACAATGATAATGCGATCACTGTGCTGGTCATAGTAGTTTACCCGCATTCCTATTTTCTTATTCATTATCAATCCTACTCCTGTGTACCCCCAATTGATTTTGTATTTATAATCCTATACTCACCTGACCAGAAATCCTGTTCATCCTGCCACCGAACTTCACTAATCCCCACTATATCTAACTTCAACCTATCCATTTCCCTTTTTAAATTTCCTAATTTTCCTACTCGATTAAGGGATCTAACATTCCACGCTCTGACCCATAGAATGCCAGTATTGTCTTTCCTGATGACAACATCCTCCTGAGTAGTCCCCGCCCGGAGATCCGAATGGGGGACTATTTTACCTCCGGAATATTTTACCCGAGAGGATGCCATCATCATATGTTCATACAGTAGAGCTGCATGTCCTCTGGAAAAATAACGGCTGTAGTTTCCCCTTGCTTGCAGCCGTACGCAGTAATCATGTGGCAAAGCCACATTAGCTGATGTTACAAGGCCAGCTCAGTCAATCACCCAGATTGTTGCCCCTGTAACTACTGAAAAGGCTGCTGCCCCTCTTCAGGAACCACCCGTTTGTCTGGCCTTTTATTTTTTTTAAAATTTATTTTTTATTGGTTTTTTCTGTTCCACTTGAGGAGTAAGACTCCATGGTCATGGAACAAGTCAATACATTGTTACACAAGAATGTTAATAGAAAAATTTTAAGTAGTCCTTTGCACACGACAATCTTAAGACAAAGTGAAAAGAATCAATAAAGAAAAAATGAATCAGCTTAATTGTTTAACTTTTCTAGGAGTTCCTCGACAGAATAAAAGGAGTGAGCCACGAGGTAACTCTTCAATTTAGATTTGAAAGCATGTGGATTAGTGCTAAGATTCTTTAGTTCTTGTGGCAGCTTATTGACAACGGATGCCGCAGAATACTGCACCCCTTTCTGCACATGTGTTAAGGTGGTGTGGTGCAAATGTAGATTAGACATCTGTCTAGTATTCACCGAGTGAAAGCTACTAACTCATGGGAATAAGCTGATATTATTAACAACAAACGACATTAAAGAAAAAACGTATTGTGACGCCAGAGTCAAAATTCCCAGACTACTGAAAAGGGGTCGACATGACGTTTGCGAACTTACACCAGATATTGCTCGAACCGCCCATTTTTGAGCCAGAAATATCCTTTTTGCATCAGGTGAGTTACCCCAAAAAACAATGCCGTACGTCATAAGTGAGTGAAAGTAAGCGAAGTAGACTACTTTTCGTGTTGAAAAATCACTTCTCAAATATTGTTCTAATGGTAAATATAGCAGAATTTAGTTTTGGAACAAGATCCTGAACATGGGCTTTCCATGACAGCTTACTGTCTATATGAACACCTAGAAATTTTAACTGTTCAGTCTCACTTATCACATGCCCATTATGTGTAATCATAATGTCAGATTTCGTCAAATTATGTGTTAGAAATTGTAAAAACTGCGTTTTACTGTGATTTAACATCAACTTGTTTTCTATTAGCCATGAACTTATCTCTTGAACTGCATTATTTGATACTGTGTCAATATTACGAGCAACATCCTTCACTACCAAGCTGGTATCATCAGCAAACAAAAATATTTTACAATCACCTGTTATACTCTAAGGCATATCATTTATATAAATAAGAAACAGCAATGGTCCCAAAACAGACCCCTGGGGCACCCCATACTTAATTCTGTCCCATTGGGATTGCACGTCATAGCCATTTTCTAAACTGCGGAGAATTACCTTCTGTTGTCTATTATTAAAGTAAGAGGTGAACCAGTTGTGGGCTACTCCCCATATTCCATAATGTTCCAACTTCTGCAACAATATTTTGTGATCAACACAATCAAACGCTTTTGTTAAATCAAAGAAGATGCCTAATGTCTGTAGCCTCTTATTTAACCCATCAAGTGTCTCACAGAGAAATGAAAATATAGCGTTTTCAGTCGTTAAACCACTTTTAAAACCAAACTGTACGTTTGACAGGAAATTATGTGAACTGAAATGATCAATTAATCTTGAATATACAGCCTTTTCAATAACTTTGGATAAAACCGATAGGTCTATAGTTGTCTACATTATCCCTTTCTCCTTTTTTATAAAGCGGTTTCACTACTGAGTACTTTAATCTGTTAGGAAACTGACCATTCTGAAAGGAAAAATTACAAATATGGCTTAGTACCACATACTTTTTGCATTCTTAATGACTTTTTCAGAACCTTACAGTACTGTTTGTAATGAGCTACTGCATCTTCATTCTGACTGCTTCTAACATTTTGATACAACTCCCGCTTAGTTCTACATGATACTCTTATCCCCTTTGTCAGCCACCCTGGCTGTCTGTTACTGAAAGTACCCTGTTTTGAGCGTTCTAGCGGAAAGCAACTTTCAAACAGCATAATAAATGTGTTCAGAAAAGCATTATATTTATCATCTGCATTATCAGCACTATAAACATCTTGCCATTCTTGTTCCTTAATTAGGCTTAAAAAGGTCTCAATTGCAAATGGATTAACTTTTCTGAGTAGTTGATATTTATGTTTAACATTTGTTTGAGAACAAATACTTTTTAGAATTAAAAGTTGGGCATCGTGGTCTGATAGGCCATTTACTATTCTGCTGACAGAGTGCCCCTCTAATAATGAAGAATGAACAAAAATATTGTCAATAGTAGAACTGCTATTTCCTTGCACTCTCGTTGGAAAAAATACTGTTTGAATCATGTTATAGGAATTAAATAGATCTAACAGCTGACTTTTCCTTGAGCTATCACCTACACAATTAATGTTGAAATCTCCACACACAATTAAATTTTTATACTTCCTATACAGTGAACCCAGAACCAATTCCAGCTTGGGCAGAAACATTTTAAAATTTGAGTCAGGGGATCTATAAATAACAACTATTACTAGTTTAGTTCCATTAACATTAACAACTCCTGCACAACATTCAAATATCTGTTCTGTGCAGTGTTTAGAAAAATCGATTGACTCCAATGAAAAATCGTTTTTTACATACATGGCCACTCCCCCACACTGCAAGGAACTCCTAGAGTAGAAGGCAGCTAACCTGTATCCTGGCAAAGGAAGTCTCTTAATTGTCACACCACTTAAAAAGTGCTCTGAAATTCCAACAATGTCAGAATCAGTATCAATAAGCATTTCATTAACTTTATCTCTCATACCCTGTATATTTTGATGAAAAACAGTAATTCCCTTATTACTTATATTCTTCGACTTTGTCAAAGGTGGTTCATTTCTTAGAGGGACTTCCTTTAAGCAGGAATATCTATTAGCTGTCTTCAGTCTAAAAAAGGTGCAGCCCTAACACCAACTACTACAGGAATTTTTCCATGAGTGAAACCCCCACCCCCTACTACACTGTCACCTATGAGATTTGCCAACCTCCCCTTCCCATACCTATTGAGGTGCAGACCGTGCCTAGTAAAATCCGACCTTTGGATAGTCTCAACTGGCACCACTGCAATGTGATCCATGCCCTCCGTCATCAGCGCCTTCTCAAGCCCCATGTTAACATGGCTGACAGCCGTATTAAGACAAGGCCTATCATGATGCTGAAACAGCTGCACGAAATGCACATGCTCCACAGATACCCCTCCGCTGTGGTTGCACCTACAGTACGGCTATCTGTATCATTGAGGCACGCAAGCCAACCCACCTCGGCAATGTCTGTGGTTCATCGTAGTGGCTGTCATGGCTATGACTCACTTATTCATTAGTAATTTCTCCCCCCTTCTCCCTATTAATTTTTTTCCCCAGCCCCCTTCCCCACTGCCACTCAGCTTTATTTAGTTCATTTCTTGATCTATCCTCTTTGATTTGATGTCATGGCTCAGTATGTATAATGCAACATCTCTGTTATCCACAGTCACACCCCACCTCATGACCTAGGTAGTGAGTAACCTTTCCTTACTGTAGCCTCTCTCTCTCCTCCTCCTACCTGATGAAGAAAACAAATTTCGAAAGCTAGTATAAACATTTAGTTCCAAACCACCTCTCGTGTCATATCTGTGCATGTACTATCAGTGGTACCTACCAAAGTATGTTTAGTACTGGCCTGCCACACTCTCTTTTGCACATTATTTTCTAAAAAGTCAGACAGTTTGATTTAATTTTTTCTTACAGAAAAACATTTACTGTATGATAACAGTTTTTACTTCATTAAAAATTGCATACATTGAATGTGAACATTATCCAGCACACAACACTGAATTTCAGACAATTTGGAAGCATGTTTTTAAACTCCTTTATTCACTTTAAACTTACAGCTTCAAAAGGAAAAACAGCTTTTTCTGATAAAACATAGTGAACTCTTTTTCAATGGTGATAAGACAAATAAGGTCTGAGCAATCCCTTTTAAGATAAGGTGACTTAAAAATGAGCCTAAACTGACTAATTTTTTAGTAGACTTAGATAATCAAAATGCAACTTGCTGAGTTTCCTACTTGCTGACAGATGATGATAAAATCAGCTTCAGGAAATTATTCTTTTAGAAGACACAGAATGATAAGGTATAGGCCAAATTTGTTATGGGTAATTTTCTAGGACCCGTGTACATCAAATTAAATGGCATTGCAATTGATATATATTGAATGTTTGAATCTCGCTTTGCTACCATTGATGATTTAGTGTTTCTCATCCAGAGATTCGGGCGCTAAGCAACCTCAAGTACTAAAAAAAGAAAACTTCTTGTTAAACTAAGAGTTTTTTTTTTATTTTAGTATGGTCCAGAAACACTAAATCTATTTACAGTTGCACATTGGATATATACCACTCTTGGAAATTACCATTATTTCTTTCGGTATTTCAAATGGCAACCACATATTGAGTCGGAAAAGCACAAGAAAATATCACAAATTCAATATAAATCAACCACTTAGTGTTTACCATATCGAACGTAGCAAGAATCGAATGTTCAATATTATTGATCACAAGGCCATTTCCTTCGACATAAATAGGTCCTTGGAAATTATCTTGTTATGATTTAATTTATGAGCCATTCTGATAACACATTATGATACCTGGAGCTCTTCTTTTACATCTACCTAGATTCTATCCAAAAAGTTGAACAGGATCACGATGTTTCAGCATGACACATCCCTTTGGTCCTGTGTAGTGGCAAAACAAACTTGAATAATAAATAAATAAAATAAATGAATTTTGAAAGGAACTTTTGGATCCATCTACTTTTATACATTTATACTTAAGTGGAAAGAGACCACTCACTGAAAAACTGCCATCTGGACGCCATCCTGGTACTATTTAGGTGTGGTGTGTGTGTGTGTACACACTTCTGTTTTTGAAAGGAGAACAATCTGAGAGCTCACAAGTGGCTCCATATAATTGTGTGTTTCAGTTGATGATTTATTGCCTGTGGTTTTCAGCAAGTGTTCTCTTTATATGTCCAAACACAATTATTTAAACTTCCTGGCAGAAGAAAAGTTGTGAGGACGGACCACGAGTCGTATTGGGATAGCTTAGTGGAAGAGTGCTTGCCCAAGACAGGCAAAGGTCCCAGGTTTGACTCCCAGTCCCAGCAGACAATTTTAATCTGCTAGGAAGTTTCATATTAGCCCACACTCCACTGCAGAGTGAAAGTTTCGTTATGGAAACATCCCTTAGGCTGTGGTTAAGTCATGTCTCCACTTATCCTTTCTTCCAGGAGTGCAAGTTTAGCAGGAGAACTTCTGTGAAGTTTGGAAAGTAGGAGGCGAGATACTGGTAGAAGTAAAGTTGCGAGGACGGAATGTGAGTCATGTCAGGATATCTCGGTGGTGGAGCGCTTGCCCGTGAAAGGCAAAGGTCCCAGGTTCAAGTCCCAATTCCGGCACACAATTTTGATCTAGGTAGTGTCATATCAGTGCACAATCCACTGCAAAGGGAAAGTTTCATCCTACAACTATCATTGTTTCAACCTGAACTTCCTAGAGGTTTTTCTTACATACCCTATATCCTCGAGGCTTTCCTCATAACAGATTTGCAATAAAAAGTAGGCCTATATATACATTGAACAGTGCAAAAATACTAACTTCACACACTACAGTGCAAGTAAACAGGGCTGACGGAATACCATCTACTGAGATTGCCAAATGTCATATGGTATGAACAGCAACAATTAAGTGTTAATACTTGTGTAATGAACTGGTATCTGGCAAAAATCTGTTTAACAACTATAAACAAACACTAATTATCATTCAATAATGTTTTCTATTTGGTCACATGGTATTCCTTATTACACAGTCAATCTATCTTTTTTAAATTATATTGTATTTGTTACATTTCAATTTACATTAATCTATGAATCAATCTACATAAAAAGTTTATCTACTCTGATTCGTCCTACATACGAGCAAACTTCTTACCAACTTCTTAACCCCATTAGTTATGTGGGCATCAACAAAATTAACTATACAAGACATAACCTATAGATCTAATGTACAATTTATACAAAGTAACTTTCAGCTAGTCTACATATATAGAGTCAAAACATGCATACTTTAAGTAAATGCTATAAAGTGCGGTTGTAAAGAATTACGCGTATTTAGATGCTTCAAAACCACACACACACACACACACACACACACACACACACACACACACACTTCTCTAATCACAGAGTTACTAATACTAATACTCATAGGGTAGTAGATGTCTTGGGATCTTTCTATGAAGAGTGTACACAAGTCCCTTAAAAATTTACTACCTAAAAGTAGAAATATACAAAGCATATTTTTCTTGTTATGTTCATGTAGCAAGTGTGGCATATGTTAATGTATACAAATCATTTGTGAAAAATGCAAACAATAAAGAAGGAACAAACCAACACTGCAGAGTATATTGGAATATAAATTACACTCCGGTTCTACTGTGTAGGGAAGCACCGTTACCAAAGAGCAATACCTTACTACGAATTTCAAAAGAAAAAAAAATGTATTTCAACACACCTGACATTTGAGAAGACTCTACCGATATTCTCTTGTTTGGATATATGCATAAGTTTAACTTTTGCATCACCCTTGGAATCTTCTCTTCTGTATTCCCGGTCTCGATAATATGTCTTCTAGTTACGGCTACAATGCTCAGTTCTGTTATTCTTGTTCTGTTACACTCGAACTGAGGTAAGCCCGTTGTTTCTAAATCAAGCACTGCAAATGACTGAATATTACAACCTTTCTCTACATCCATTGCTGCTCCTGCCATCGTATCCTGCTTCCGAACTCTTTCTACGGCTACTGCACTCTCACCGGCGCCGGTAAACAACTCACTCTTATGACGCACACCAGAACGAGTCAGAGACATGATGTAAATACCACTGCGTCGCATGCTGTCAATGCTATTTAAGTAGCACACTACGTCCGGACATTTAAGTCAGATTGATAGAGGTCATGGATCACCGCCATATCACTTTACATAACTTCATTATTAGTAACTGGCCGTAATGGTTATCACCAAGGAGGTTAGAATTATCATCTTAGTGCCTGTAGCACAAATACTATATCAAAGAAGAAAATCGCCATCTTTAGCGCTGTCAATGTCTACTTGTGGTAATTATGAAAACAAATTGTAATATGCTAACTGAAGATTGGTGTACCTGAAACGCGTTTTAGCATAATAAAAACATGTTGGAAAAGTGACTGGTTGCTGTATATCTATAAAGAATAGTTTAAACAGCTATATACAGGTGGTTCCGGCCCAGGGTTGCCATACGTACGTGGTTCCTCGTACAAATGCGAAATTTGTGGTCTACTGTAGTGTACGAGGTACGAAAACAAAGTGAACCTCGTACAGTTCTGTACGAGATTACGATATAGGATATATTTTTTGCTGTCCTTAATTGACATAAAGGTCGCCGCAGTGGCGTCAGCTGAAAAGAATTCAAATGTTTGCTAAGCTTAAGGGACTTAACTGGGGGAGGGGGGGGGGTTATCAGTCCCTAAACTTACAAACTACTTATGAACTACCTTATACTGAAGACGACACAAACATCCATGCCCAAGGGGGGATTTGAAACCCCGACGAGCGATAAGCTCATAGAGGAGTCGTGTGGGGGATGAGGGACAGAGGGGTAATTCTGAAGGCGAGACAGAATGCGTGGCGTTCTAGGATCTCAAGGGATTTGTAGAATCATGAGGGGGGGAGGGGGAGGGCGGCAGAGACCCAGGAGGCATGGGCTACCCAAAGGATGGGGCGGATGAAGTATTTGTAGGTGTAAAAGGACCCCACGTTCAGCCGACGAGGAGTTCTAGAAGGCAGAGATAGCACCGAGCTTTATCTTGGATAGTGTGGAGCTGGAGAGTCCAGGAGAGGGAACGATCTATTGTTAAACCTAGGTATTTAAGGGTTGGGGTAAGGTGGATAGGTCGACCTTGTAGGGCGAGGTAAAAGTCGTGGGGATGAAACGAAGTGGTGGTTTGACGTACAATGATTGCCTGGGTTTTGGTGGGAGTGCTATAGAGGGGCCACTGGTAACACCAAGTGGCAAAGAGATCAAGGTGTTGATGGAGGAGACGATTGGACCGGGCGAGGGTGGGATCTGAGGCGAAGAAGGTGGTGTCATCAACATACTGGAAGAGGTGGACAGGAGGGGCAGGTTTTGGTATATCGAATGTGTATATGAGGGGAGAGAGGACGGAGCCTTGGGGCACACAGGCAGAGGGGTAGAAGAGACTGTGATGCAGGTAGGGCGACTGGAAAGAAGGAGGCAAAAACCTGGATGAAGTTGATGGGAAGTGCATAGGTCTGGAGTCTGAAGAGCAGGCCAGGATACCAGACCTAGTCATAGGCCCTTTCCAGGTCCAAGGAGACAAAGATAGCTGCACGACGGGAATTGAGCTGGAGGAAAAGGAGTTCAGTGACGCAGAGGAGTTGGTTGTCTGAGGAGAAGGAAGGTCGAAAGCCACACTGGGTGTCAGGCAGAAGGTGATGAATACAGAGATGGTGGTGGATGCATCGAGAACGGCCAAGGGGTGAGGAATGGGAGGGGCATTCCTTGAGGTGGTGGTAGGTTATGCAATCATGGCTGGGAACCGTGGTACGTTTGGTGTGTAGTATTAACTGTATATCATGTGATGTGATGGGGGTGTAAAGGTCGGAGGGAGGAGGGGATACAGTCCAGGTATTGAAAGCTGGGAGCTTGCAGTGGGATGGAGACATCCGTTTTCTCATGGACATCGAGGAAAAGGGAATAATCAGAGTTTTGGTTATAAGGGATGGAGAAGATGTCAGAAAAGAATGAGGCAAAATGGTCAGCCTTACTGGCGTTGTCAGGAAGGGGCTGGTTGAGGTGTTAGAGAAGTTAGGTGGGTGTGGGTTGGAGACAGTGAGGCAGTGGAATGCGTTACAATAACTGGACAAGTGGATTGGGTGCTAGGCATTAAGCCGTGTAACTGACACCAGTTCCAGTGTAGTGTACCCTGCTCACAGGTTCAGAGAAATGAGTGGTATAGATGGTGGGATTCCCATAGCAGCAGGACAGCCTGTGAGGGGGGGAGGGGGGGTGGTGGGACTGAATGGATTTGGGGGAATACTGGAAAAGATGGCGTCAGACAAGGTCTGTTGGAGGAAGGAGGCAGCATGATAAATATCATCAGGAGAGTGGAGGGGGAGGGGATGACTTTAGACTTGTGGGGTGGTGGAGAGGTGAAAGGCATCCCATTCTGTCTGGGAGTAATTGTGGTTTGCGAGGTGAAGAGGGCGAGGATTTTGGAGGGGACGGACATAAGGGGTGAAGTTCAGGAGAATAAGGTCATGGTCACGGAAAATGGGGTGAAGGAGTTCGGCGGTGACACACTCAGGAGATTTGGGGACATGATGACGATGTCAGGGCTCGTGTTGCTACATGGGCAGGTATAGATGGGAAGCACAACGAGGTCACCACTAATGGTGGGAAGAAACCTATGCCACCGGCGGAGTCTGGCGGGATTGCGAGAATGTATATTGAGGTCAGTGGCAATCATGTAGGTCAAGAAGGGGTAAAAATCATAAGGAAGGGAGTGCAGGGGCGGACATATATGGTTGCACAGGCAATGGTAAGGGAGGGGAGGAAGAAGGTATGTATGAGGTGTTCGTATGGGATGTTGAGGAGGGGATGTGGTCAAACTGGGTGGTGCCATAGGTGGCCAAAAGCAACTCCACCTCATGCCAAGGTGCAGGGAGAGTCATGTCGGTGGAGGAGATAGGGGTTGGTGTTGAATTGTATGTGAGAGAGGAGAAAGGTTTCATTAAGAAGGAAGGCATCCACACAGTATTGGGAGAGGGTATTCAGGAGTAGGAGTTTGTTGGTGGGAAGGGAGTGAATGTTGGAGAATAAGATGGAAAGTCGTTGCTGTGCCATGATGAGTGTGAGGAAAGGAGTGGAGGAAGAGAGGGGGAAGACAGGGACTAAACTAGGGTTTGCTGGTGGTCAGTGTGGGAAAAGGAGATTGATTTGATTTGATTTTCTCAGGGAAGCCAACCTGCCACTGCCCACACCGAAACTAGGTTTATTGTGCAGTATCACTCCCTGTATATCTAGTAAAGCCAACCAATGCCCTTGAACAGTGCAAGGAGTCCCTTTACCAGTTCTTTATTAGACACAGTTTCTTCGGGTCTGGTTGTTACAAATGTTCTATGCCTTTTACTCTGCAATGCAATGCATTCGAAGATTAGATGTGTTGCAGTTTCATCACCGTCATCATCAGGTGGTTTTTTAAATTCCCATAGCCTGTCAGCAATCCAACCATGAGTCTAATCTCTCTCCTGTTCAGGCCCAGGATTGAAGAGCTTCTTTTAAAACATGGCTTTCACATCATTATCTTGCCATGTTTTTGTTGATAGACTTTGGTCCAATATTCTACATGCTGTCTTCTGAGCCAGTTACGTAGCTCCAATTTGATCATTGCTTTGGTGATTGTCAGGACAGGTTCTGGTCCAATAAATGGAGTTTCTGCCCCCATCCTGGCTAATCTGTCGGCATGTTCGTTGCCACTGATCCCTGAGTGGCCAGGGACCCACAATAGGTTTACTCTATTGCTTTCCCCTAGCTCCACCAGAACCCTGTGACATTCTACAACAATTTTAGACCTTGTTGCAGGAGCTGCCAGTGATCTCAGGGCTGCCTGGCTGTCTGAATAGATACAGATGCTACGATCTTTGTAGCACCTACGCAAATTCTCCTCTACACACGCCCTGATGGCAGGGAAAAGGAGAAGTGGATGTGGTTTTGAGATGTAATGGCCTTAAAGTCGAGGTTGAAAAGGGAGCAGGCAGCAAGGGAGACTTGGTGAAGGTTGTGGAGGCGTTGGAATGGGTGAATGTTCTGGAGAACAATGGTAAGGAAGTGGATGATGTCCTCTGCAGTAGGGGGAGGGCACAAAGAATTATTGGTAGGGATGGGGGGATCAGTGGGGTGGACAGGGACAGTGAATTCTTCTTTGGTAGAAGGAGGGTGGGACTTGCATTTGTAGCAGAAGGCAGGATGAGCTTCGCCACAGGTGTTGCAGGAGGGGGGGGGGGGAGGGCTGTGAGGTTGTGGCAGGATGTGTGGAAATGGGGACCTTTGCAGTGGGGACATACAGGAGGTAGACGGCAGTTTTGAGTGAAATGGTCATTGTAAGTAAGGCAGCAGGAGCAACAGTAAGATTGGGGAGGGGCTCGGGAGGGTTTGATCTTATGGAGGCGGTTGTAAATGAGGGTCCATTGTGAAGGATGGCAAATTTTCTGTAAATGGATAGGCGAGAATCCCTTCGGAGCTCCTCCAACACCTCTGCCTCCATGATTATCGGGCTGATCTTGGTGATCACGACATTGAGGTTGGCAGGCCAGTGGGGGGAGGGAGTTGTCGGCGAGAGACAGGAGGGGGGGAAGGGTGAGAAGGTAGTGTGGGAGCCAACTGGATGCGGAGTATTTTGTTGAGGATCAGGTTGTGGAGGTCGGGGTCAGTGGATTTGAGGACAGAGTACCTCTGGGGTATGATTTGGGAGATGGGGCTGGAGGGGACATACTGACGGAACAGGAGAGTGAGGGCACGCAATTTAGGGTCACGGTTATTGAGGACAGAAGTGTGGAGAGCTGGGGCTTGGGAGGGAAGGAGAGGTGGCTGGGAATGGGATGCAAGCTGTGTAGGGGGGTGAGGGGCAGATTCCACTGGGCCTTTTTGGTGACCGAGAACGTGGCGTCTGTGGACGCTCGTTTTCTTTTCTTTGGTATCAGGAGCGGCTGGGAGACAGGAGTGGGGACAGGGGTGACAGGGAGGTGGCATGGAGCCGGCCCTGCGGCAGCGACGTTTTTGTGGGGTGTGGGGGGAGAGAACAGTCGACAGCAGCTTGCCGGGTGCGAACCGGGGCCGTCGACACGACGTACATAGCGGAACTTCGCGGCGGCAGAATGCACGCCAAGACGTCTACAGACGACGCAGGGCACACCAAGGTACACAAAACATGCTGCGGAACACTAAGCCCAACAAGACTGAACAAACCACGTGACAGTAGCGGTTAAACATGGTTACCAACGAGAACTGTAATATATCTTATATAATTGCCCCCTACATCTAAGTACGTTATTTTTTTACGATAGCTTACTTTATACTTACGTGAATATGGGGTATGTTCATAAATTATCTTGGAACATAAATTATGTTGTGTCATGTACTAAGTTGTTAAAGGTTGGTCCAGATTATTTTGCGTGGACACCAGATTTGTGCAGATATTGGTTTTGTGCAAAGTTGGAAGTTGGAGTAGCAGGTTTAAGCAAAATTGCTGAAATCTGTGGGTTCAAATCACATCTGTGCAGTTAAGATGGAATGGACAGGAGGTCTGGGTCAGTATAGATTTTGTTTGGTCTTGTGAGTGCAGAGAATGGCTGACACTGCGGAATTTATTGATATTTATCGAAGCCACACTTGTTTATGGAAATTACGATTGGTTGATCCTGCTGCTAACAGGGAATCTGTTATTTAAAAAACTAAGTTTGCTGTGTAAGCGAATACACACTATGTCATCAAAAGTATCCAGACACCTCCAAAAAATATGCTTTTCATATTCGATGCATTGTGCTCTGGCCCGGCAGTTGAAGTGGGTACCGCGGTTGAGAGTGAGATAAAAAAACCACCCTTGATTTGAAGGAATATTAATTTGCATTGCGCAGCCCGGTCGGACAGGGCTGAGAAAAAGAGGAGGCGATTTTTACACTGTAAAAACTGTTGACTGTATGTAGGACCACCCAACATCGTTTTAACAATTGATTTTTTCCTTACATATTTTCCGTTTCTTGTGAAAATCTAAAATGCATAATTTTCATTCTGCGTAAAGTTTTAGTGTCATAAGGTTTCCCACTGACTTTGGAAGAAAGCACACGGTTTAAAGATCTGATGTTTTGACACTCGGTAGTACAGCATCTTTGCTTTCTAATGCAACATCAATCTTTTCTTAATTCGTAGCAGTCATTTTAAAATAACACTATTTGTCAAGTATGTGTACGTATTTATTCAAAAAGTTCGATAGCGGGTAGCTTAATGTTTGATGAATTTTAGACCAGCGAGTGAAATAGAACTAAAAGTACAGAAACGTTTTCGAAACGGTTGTCGTTATGAACCTTTTTTCGTTTAACGAGTAATGGCGTCTTAATAACCATCTCATCATCACTCTCTACATGTTCATCCCCTTCCTTCCTCTCTACATCAGTTTCCTCCGCCTCCCCTTAGATTTATATCTGACCTAGAGCCATCTTTAGTGTTACGACCATGTTTAGTGTTACGTTCAAAATCTTATATCTCTGAAAGTTCTTGACCCAATGTTTTGAAATTTTAATACAACTTTCTACTGAAGTATGCGCAGTTACATATACATAATTTTCCAGTATATGTCATATATGAGTTTATATGAATGTTTTGAAGGGCAAATGTTGAAAAAATAGCAAAAGCAATATACATACAGGTTTTACACAATATATTCAAGAAATACGTAGTTAGCGGACAGGGAGGGGGGATTATATGGGGACAACATTTTGGACAATTAAAAAAAATATAAAAAAATAATAATAAAAAAATTAACGCCGGGCTTGTTGTGCTGTCACCTACTACCAGGTACTCCATATCAGCAGCGTCGTCAGTAGTCATTAGACATTGTGAGAGAGCAGTCTGAGGCACTCCACGTAATTCTCAGACGTCGAACAAGGTCGGGTGATTGGGTGTCACTTGTGTCAGGAGTATGTACGCTAGATTTCCACACCCACAAACATCTCTAGGTCTAATGTTTCTGATGTGATAGTGAAATGTGGACATGTGAAGGGACACATATAGTACAAAAGCATACAGCAAATTCGTCTGTTGACTGACAGAGACCACCGACAGTTGAAGAGGGTCAAATAAGATTTATTTTAGCAGCTATCACTTAACAGATTCCAGTAAACTGAGCACGTGCAGAGCTGTTATCGAGTTTCTGCAGCAGCTCTGAAATCTAGTAACTGATAGCTGCTTAAATGAACCTACAGTGTAATAGGCAGGCATCTAGCCATACAATCACACGGAAATTCCAAACTGAATCAGGATCCACTCCATGTACTATGGCGGGCGGGAGGTGAGAAAACTTGGATTTCATTGTCTAATGGCTGCCCATAAGCCACACATCATGCAGGCTGATGCCAAACAACGCCTCTCTAGGTGTAAGGAGAATGGAGGGGGAGGGGATGTCTTTCGACTTGTTGGGTGATAGAGAAGTGAAGAGGGCGAGGATTTTGGAGCGGACGGACATTAAGGGTGAAGTTGAGGAGAAGGAGTTCGGCGGTGACACACTCAGAAGATTTGGGAGCAAGCTTGGAGTTTAACGTCCCATCGACAGCGTGGTCATTAGAGACGGAGCTTACGCTCGGAGTAGTTGGGTAAGGATGGGGAAGGAAATCGGCCGTGCCCTTTGAAAGGAACCATCCCGGCATATGCCTGGAGCGATTTAGGGAAATCACGGAAAACCTAAATCTGGATGGCCGGAGGTGGATTTGAACCACCATCCTTCCGAATGCGAGTCCAGTGCGTTACCACTGCGCCACCTCGCTCGGTCAGAAGATTTGGGGACATGATGATGATGTCAGGGCTAGTGTTGCTACATGGGCAGGTATGGAAGGGAAGCAGAACGAGGTCACCACTAATGGGAAGAAACCGATGCCACCGGCGGAGTCTGGCGGAATTGCGAGAACGTATATTGAGGTCAGCGGCAATCTTGTAGGTCGAGAAGGGGTAAAAAAATCATAAGGGAGGGGGTGCAGGAGCGGACATATATGGTTGCACAGGTAATGGTAAGGGAGGGGAGGAAGAAGGCATATATCAGGTGTTCGTATGGGATGTTGAGGAGGGGATGTGGTCAAACTGGGTGGTGCCAGAGGTGGCCAAAAGCAACTCCACCACATGCCAAGGTGCAGGGAGAGTCATGACTCGATTGAAAAGTGGAAAACCGTTGTGTGGAGTGACAAATCACGGTACACAATGTGGCGATCTGATGGCAGGGTGAACGTCATCTGCCAGCATGTGTAGTGTCAGTAGTAAAATTCCAAGGCGGTGGTGTTATGATATGCTCATGTTTTACATGTTGTTTTGCATGACGTCACAGCACAGGCCTACATTGATGTTTTAAGCACCTTCTTGCTTCCTACTTTTGAAGAGCAATTCGGGGATGGTGATTGCACCTGTTAATAATGCCTGGCCTGTGGCGGAGTGCTTACACGACAATAACATCTAGGTAATGAACTGGCCTGCATAGTGTCATGACTTGAATCCTATAGAACACCTTTAGGATGTTTCGGAACGTCGACTGTATGCCAGGCCTCACTGACCTACATGGATACCTCTCCTGTGTAGCACTGTGAAGAATGGGCTTCCGTTCCCAAGAAACCTTCCAGCATCTGGTTGAACGTATGCCTGCGAGAGTGAAAGCTGTCAAAAAGGCTAAGAAGGGTTGGCCAACAGGGCGCCACGAACTTGTAAGATTTTTCAACCAAGTGTCCGGATACTTTTTATCACATAGTGTATTTCTTATACATTAATTAGAATTTTATTAAAAGATATATTTGTGTTTATATATAATTTAATATATTAAATAATATATTAGTTTCTTTGAAATTAACTGCTGTGAAAAAAGAACAAAAATATAGTTATACTTGCTTTACAATTGTTTATGAAAAATATTTATTAGAACATAGATTTGTTCAGCTATGGAACAGTTCCACCAGTACTGAAACATGTACGTTTATTTGTAACAGTGTTTACACTCTCTCAAATTTGCGCACTTCTTCCACGTAGAGAAGTATGTATAAATTCATCACCACACCTTTCAACCAATTCTACAGAACACAAATTGATATTTTCGCGATCCATTGATACAAGTGCTGTGTAAAATTGCGGATTTCTTCTCCACAAAAGGGTATGCAAAAACAGCATGTCAATACTACAGTGTCAGTATGTTCTAATTTAAAATTAATGGCTGTATGGAGAACATGGAACCCTGTCACAGATAGTCCAAATTGTTTTCAATAACTCTACGCACTCGGGATAGGAGTTAGTTAAAGATTTTGTCCTCCTCAATTAAGGTTTCGTGACCACATGGTTTCAATAAATTTTTGCAAACTGCAAAAGCATCGTCAACAACGGAAAAACCTACATTTTTGTGTGAATTTGTAATTCATTGATGTTGAGGAATGTTTGAAATATAATTAATAAGTAGTTGATCAACATAAACTGAAATTAGCGTATTCACTTGTCAGAGTGACTTAATCTGTACCACTGAGTAATGAAGTTTTTGCTACACAGAAAGATTGCGGGTGCGAGAATTTGTAGCGATCTAAACACCTGTCCCGTCGATTGGTGTGTTCAATTCAAGTTCTCACTACCATGAGGCCATCTAAATTCAATCCACCCGAACATCCGTTTCAAAATGGAAGTGGAAAAGAATGGTTGCCTTCCCTTACTTGATGTGTTGGTCAGGAGGAAGGCAGATGGTACGTTGGGACATGCTGTGTATAGGAAGCCAACTCATACTGATTTGTGTCTGCAAGCTGATAGTTGTCACCACCCAGCTCAACGTGAAGGGATTCTTCGAACATTAGTGCATAGGGCTCACGTCAATTCTGATCCAGAAAGTTTTCCCACTGAGATGTCCCATCTGGAGGTCACAATTTGAACTGTCGTGTCAAGGCTCTCAAACAAGTTTACAGACTGTATTTTCTTTATTAAATAATAACACAAATATATAATAAAATATGCCACTCCCATGAACCACAGACATTGCCGAGGTGGGGTGGCTTGCGTGCCTCAACGATACAGATAGCCGTACCGTAGGTGCAACCACAGCGGAGGGGTATCTGTGGAGAGGCCAGACAAACGTGTGGTTCCTGAAGAGGGGCAGCAGCCTTTTCAGTAGTTACAGGGGCAACAGTCTGGATGATTGACTGAGCTGGCCTTGTAACATCAGCTAATGTGGCTTTGCCACACAGCTACTGCGAACGGCTGAAAGCAAGGGGAAACTACAGCCGTTATTTTTCCCGAGGACATGCAGCTCTACTGTATGAACATATGATGATGGCATCCTCTCGGGTAAAATATTCCGGAGGTAAAATAGTCCCTCATTCGGATCTCCGGGCGGGGACTACTCAGGAGGATGTGATCATCAGGAAAGACAATACTGGCATTCTACGGGTCGGAGCGTGGAATGTTAGATCCCTTAATCAAGTAGGAAAATTAGAAAATTTAAAAAGGGAAATGGATAGGTTGAAGTTAGATATAGTGGGGATTAGTGAAGTTCGGTGGCAGGATGAACAGGATTTCTGGTCAGGTGAGTACAGGATTATAAATACAAAATCAGTTGGGGGTATCACAGGAGTAGGATTGATAATGAATAAGAAAATAGGAATGCGGGTAAACTACTATGACCAGCACAGCGATCGAATTATCATTGTCAAGATAGATACGAAGCCAACACCGACAACAGTAGTACAGGTTTATATGCCAACTAGCTCTGCCGATGATGAGGAGATCGAAGAAATATATGAGGAGCTAAAGGAAATTATTCAGACAATTAAGGGAGAGGAAAACTTAATTGTGATGGGAGACTGGAATTCGGTAGTAGGACAAGGAAGGGAAGGGAAGATAGTGGGTGAATATGGTCTGGGCAAAAGGAATGAAAGAGGAAGCCGCCTGGTAGAATTTTACACGGAACATAATTTAGTTATAACAAACACCTGGTTTAAGAATCACAAAAGAAGGTTGTATACGTGGAAGAGACCAGGAGACACCGGGAGATACCAGATAGATTTTATAATGGTAAGACATAGATTTCGGAACCAGGTTTTGAAGTGTAGAACATACCCAGGGGCAGACATACTCTCTGACCATAACTTGTTGATTATGAACTGTAGGCTGAAACTGAAGAAACTACAGAAAGGTAGGAAAATAAGGAGATGGGACCTAGATAAATTGAAGGAACCCGAAGTTCTTAAGAATTTCAGAGGGAGCTTCAGGCAACAATTGATAGAAACAGAGGAAAATAAAACAGTTGAGGAGGAATGGGTAAAATTGAGAGATGAAATAGTGAAGGCAGCAGAGGACAAAATAGGTAGGAAGGCAAGACCTACAAAGAATCCTTGGATATCACAGGAGATACTAAATTTAATCGATAAAAGGAGAAAGTATAAAAATGCAGTAAATGAAACAGGCAAAATGGAGTACAGACGACTAAGAAATGAGATTGTCAGGAAGTGCAAAATGGCTAAGCAGGAGTGGCTAGAAGGCAAATGCAAGGATGTAGAAGAATGTATAAATAGGGGAAAAATAGATACAGCCTACCGGAAAATAAAAGAAACATTTGGCGATAAGAAAAACAGCTCTATGAATATTAAGGACACTGATGGAAAACCAGTTCTCAGCAAAGAAGGGAAAGCTGAAAGGTGGAAAGAGTATATAGAGAGGCTCTACAAAGGAAATGAACTTCGAGACATTATTGTAGGGAGGGAAGATGATGTAAATGATGATGAAATAGGAGATACTATACTGAGAGATGAATTTGACAGAGCACTGAAAGATCTAAGTCGAAACAAGGCCCCTGGAGTAGATTATATCCCGTCAGAGCTACTGAAGTCTCTGGGAGAACCAGCCACGACAAAATTGTTTCACATTGTTTGTAAGATGTATGAGACAGGTGAAGTACCCTCAAACTTTAAGAAAAATGTTATAATCCCCATTACAAAGAAAGCAGGTGCAGACAGGTGTGAAAACTACAGAACCGTCAGTTTAATAAGTCATGGTTGCAAAATATTAACACGGATTATATACAGAAGGATGGAAAAGCTGGTAGAAGCCGACCTCGGGGAAGATCAGTTTGGGTTCATGAGAAATGTAGGAACACGGGAGGCAATACTCACTTTACGACTTATCCTAGAAGATAGATTAAGAAAAGGCAAACCAACATTTCTAGCTTTTGTAGATTTGGAGAAGGCTTTTGACAATGTTGATTGGAATAAACTCTTTCAAGTTCTGAAGCAAGCAGAAGTAAAATATAGGGAGCGTAAGGTTATTTACAACTTGTACAAAAACCAGACAGCGGTTGTCAGAGTTGAAGGGCATGAAAGGGATGCAGTGGTTGGAAAGGGAGTAAGACAGGGTTGTAGCCTTTCCCCACTGTTGTTCAATTTGTACATTGAGCAAGCTATAAAGGAAAGCAAGGAGAAATTTGGAGAAGGAATTAAAGTTCAGGGTGAAGAATTAAAAACATTGCGTTTTGCCGACGACATAGTAATTCTGTCAGATACAGCAAAGGACCTGGAAGAGCAATTGAACGGAATGGACAGTGTGCTGAAAGGTGCAAATAAGATGAATATTAACAAGAGCAAAACTAGGGTAATGGAGTGCAGTGTAAGAAAATCAGGTGATGCTGAAGGAATTAGATTAGGTAACGAAACAATAAAGGAGGTAGAGGAGTTTTGTTACTTGGGCAGTAAAATAACAAATGATGGTCGCAGTACAGATGATATAAAATACAGAATGACAATGGGTAGAAAGGCGTTTTTGAAAAAGAGAAATTTGTTAACATCGAATATTGATTTAAGCCTAAGGAAGGCCTTTCTGAAGGCATTTGTATGGAGTGTTGCCTTGTATGGGAGTGAAACATGGACGATAAGCAGTGTGGACAGAAAGAGGATAGAGGCTTTTGAAATGTGGTGCTACAGAAGAATGCTGAAGATTAGGTGGGTGGATCGCGTAACTAATGAGGAGGTACTGAACCGAATTGGGGAGAAAAGAAATTTCTGGCATACCTTGACTAAAAGAAGGGATAGATTGGTAGGACACATTCTTAGACATCAAGGAATTGTGAATTTAGCGTTGGAGGGAAGTGTGTGGGGTAAAAATCGCAGAGGGAGACCAAGAGACGCGTATAGTAAGCAGATTCAAGTGGATGTGGCTTGTCGTGCTTATGAGGAGATGAAAAGGCTTGCGCAGGATAGAGTAGGGTGGAGAGCTGCATCAAACCAGTCTCTGGACTGAAGACCACAACAACAACAACATGCGTGTTAAAAATACACACACAATACTGACGAAAAAGGCAAACCAATTATCCGAATATAATTTTAGGAAGGAAGAACGAAAATGTTGATGTGATTCTTATAGCAGTATAGCAATGTACAAATATTGCAGTGTTTACCCTATTCACAACACAGACAGAGATGATGATGGTGATGGAACAAAACAGAGATGAAATGTTTTTGATATGTCGCGTTTTGCAGCTCTTAAATGTTGTAGAAAAGACATTTTTCTATATGCACCAAAGCTGCTTTTATATTAAATGCTGACTAGTTTCGGGCTTTGCCCATTTTCTTAAGCCACATCCATATATATTTTTTATTTGGATACTGCTTATGTCACGCCGTTTGTTGTAATTTTCTAAAACAGAGATGATATGCATGTATTTATAAAATGTATTCTTTACTACTGAAATAAAGTAATAATTGTTTATTATAAAAAGTAATGGCACAAAAATAACATTATTCATCATAATTAGTAATTATTTCAAATTCAAAACACATGGTGTTTGCTTATTATAAATCAGACCTATTATTCTAGTTATCAGATCGTAAATGAAAATAAAACTATATTATTTATCAAAATATAGAAGGCTTGAAGCACAATAAAAATGTGTCCATGCCATCATAATTTACATGATGTATAAGAGTTAAAAAACGCACATGGCTTTATATTTACACATCTAAATTGTTGATATTACATATAAAAATACATGCATCTCACTTAAGGTGACAGTACTAAACATAATTATCTGTAGACAATGGTTGTTGGTTGCCCTGTGTAAGGTTATCAGATCCCATACAAATTGGTTCTATAATATTGCAAAACAGAGAGGGGCACTACTACTGCTCTAAGTTACAGATTGCAGTGCAATCATAGAGGAAAAGTAAGCAAAGTAAACAATGTTATTTCTAACACTTCTTATACTTTCGAAAAGCACTTTCCACCTGTTCGCTGTATGTTTGCACATCTTCTCAAACTTGGTCCGGTCAGTAACTTAACAATGATCTGAACTGGCAGAGTTAGTTCATCATTAGTTATTGAAGCACTTAATTTGAGTACTAGAGAAATAATGTTATCCTTCCCAATTTCCTGTTATACCACCGATTAGGAATTCAGCGTTAATTGAATGAGACGTATGGTTGTGATGTTATGGATGTGTCCAATGTGTCTTCGTGGTTGCGGCAGTTGAGAGGAAGCAGAATGACGTGCGACAGCTGACAACAGACCAAGACATTTTCGGGCTCGCAACAGCAGGTAAAAGAATTTTTAAAGCTGGAACCTCAGGCTTTTTGACCTGAACAGAACAAAAAGACATTTACACAAAACATGTGGCGTATATTGTATGTATGGGAAACAGTCGCAAGAGATCTTTTTTATAGATAGTCAAGTAAATAAACTTAAAAGATTTTTGTAAAAATCTCGTTGACTACCTTTAAAGTAGGATCTCCTGCGATTATTTCCCGTACACACAACATATACCAGATGTTTCGTGTAGGTGTGTTTTGAGTGCCTCCACTATACACATAGCCGTGCCTTCTAGGTGCAACGACAGCTGAGAGGCATCTCTGGAGAAGTCAGATAAACGTGTGGTTCCTGAAGAGGGACAGCAGTCTTTTCAGTAATTGCAGGATGAACAGTCTGGATGGTAAGGTATAGGTTCCAACCAGGTTTTGAACCGTAAGATATATTCAGGGGCAGACATAGACTCCGAAACGACAAAGGTATAAAAGTATGGAGATGGAATCTGGAACCTGAAGTTGTTTGGAGTTTCAGAGGGAGCATTAGGCAACGATTGACTGAAATAGGGGAAAGTAATACACCAGAAGGAGAATGGGTAGCTCCGAAAGATGAATAGTTAAGTCAGAGCAGCAATTACATAGAAGGACAAGGCTTCACAGAAATCCTTCGGTTATGCAGGACATATCGAACTTAATTGATGGAAGTAGAAAATACAAAAATGTAACAAATTAATCAGGCGAAAGAGGCACAGAATGTTAAAAAATGAAGTTGACAGGAAGTGCACATTGGCTAAGGAGGAGTGGCTAAAGGGAAAAAAAGAAAAAAAAAAGTTTCTAAAGCTTATGGGACTTAACTGCGGGGTCATCAGTCCCTAAACTTACAAACTACTTACGAACTAACTCATACTAAAGACAGCTCAAACATCCATGCCCGAGGGGGGATTTGTACCCCCGACCGCAACGGCCGTGCAGACCATGACTGGCACGCCGCAGACCGCTCGGCCACTGAAATATCAAGTGCTCAGATGGAAAACCAGTACTAACAAGGAGAACGCGTACTCGTCATCGCTAAATTCGTGCAAATTTCTGGTTCATGTAGGGCATAGTGAAACATTAAAGTGCCCCAAGAGCGAACTCCATATGGTCAAGAATTTAGGTAATAAAAGGAATTTCGGTACCATACGTAGGTTATTATTTGTCTCTGTGAGGATGTGTTTAGGAAGCAGTGCTTTGTTCATCAGTAAGAGATTTAAACGTTTGTAAAGCAATGGGACCAAACTACGTTGGTCACCAGTCCCTAGACTTACAAACTACTTTAACTTGCGCTTACAACACCCAAGCCCATGCCCGAGGGAGGACTCGAACCTCTGACTGGGAGCAGCCGCGCTCTCCACAGCAAGGCTGTTTAGAGAGCACGTCCACTTCTGCGGGGTGCGGTAAGGGGTCTGATTCGTTTTGAAAGGGTCGCAGGTTCGACTCCGCCCGAAGGGAAATATTTTTGTGCTCCTTGGCAATGCTTAAACTACTGACGTCATAATTCACAATAAATTTATATAAGTAAAAAACGTATAGGCATAGGATGAAATTCGGGACTGCAAACATACTGATATTGTGCAAATATAAATACAAAATAACCCATATGATATTGCGGTTAAATGTGGCATCAGTAGGAGTACAAAAATACTTGCATCGGGCGGAGTTGAAGCCACGACTCTCTCAATACCAATCGGACCTCTTGATGCTGAGCCAAACACCGCTTACCAAACACGCTCTCACAGGGATAATTGGTAAGTTGTATAGAACCATATCAAAATTCCTTTTATATTTTAAACGTTTGGCCATCTGGAGTTTCTACTTGGGGCATTTTCATGTTTCATCACGCCCTACTTGTATCATAAATTTGGACGAAACAGTGCTCAGACAGATAACAGCGGTGTTTTCTTCGGGAGGGTTATCACCACTTCGACGGCCGTAAGGACACGTATAAAAGAAATACGTGTCTCATAATTTGACCTAGACTACAACATAGTCGAAGTGTATCGGAATCAGGGCGTGGCTCTTGGGGCGTGTTTCTTATGAGTTCAGTATGGGTGATTGTGAACAGTAACCAAACCGCTTTGCTGACTCCGGTCATCGGGAAGCTGGCCATCGAGGTTGTTGCAGTAAAACATGGCTCCCAGCGCCTAATTGCAGCGTCCTCATTTGGTTTCCCTGTATCGCGAACCACACGGCAGCTTGCTGGAGCAGGGTTCTTACGCAGCTCTCAGAAACCGTTTTGAGCGTTTCGCGTGTCGTTGAGGTCCATTTCTTAGTCTTTCACGTAATGAGATTTCTGTGTTCGTTACGGTCGGTGGCCTCGTTTTAATTACTTCCCTGCTAGCTTCGTGAAGTGACACTCACTACGTTTACAGGCAACACATCTTCCGGAAGGCGAAAACCGAAATCCGTAAACCATTTTTCGCTGTCGTGTTTACTTTTATAGCACAGTTTAACATATACAGTCGTGACACTCACTGCTGTGACAGTTGCAACCACACTAGCTTTCATAGCGGTGGGCGCGCCACCGAAGGAGTGATGTTTGTTTATAATTAATTTTGTACGTAATTAACAAAATGGTTAGTATAATTTTCGCGTTACAAGCATTAGTGAAATATCAAGAGTCGTACATACTACGGAAATTAATGCAAAAACAATAGAATTTAACCGATTCAGTGATATAAAGAACAGCTTCGTCATGAACGAATACGTACGAATATATGTATATTTTCAGCTTATTCCACACAAAGTAAGTAGAATATAAACATAAGAGAATCATAAATTTCTAATATGGTCTGTTCTTAGTATGACAGGCAGTTTGACTCGTATCAATTCGCTGTGGACTCTAACGATTCGCACATTTTTACACCTTACTCGTCTTTCTTGTACGGGCATATTCTTTTCATTGTGATTACTTTAGCTTGAAGAACCAATGTTTTGAACATTCTTGCCGTTTGTGGTTCAAATGTAGCAGCTGTAACTAAATTGGGTTCTTTTTTGTTGAAAAACATTTTAATTGCTTTTCCGTTTTATTGCCACGTATGTGACGTTTTTCTGTAGCTAGAGCAGTGGTGTCTGATTTGATATGTTAAATCCTGTAGTTATTGCATTCTGTATACGTTTTCTAAGTCCCACCCTCACCGATTTTACTGGAAATGTACTGAAGAAACCTTAACGTACCTGAGATGAAAAGAAACGTCTTTTTGCCAAAGAGCAGGTTTTCTGTTGTTTCCTAGCCATTTTTTATTTTTAATAGAAATTTAAATTATTCAGTAGAAACCTATCCTTTAATGTACCGTTTCTTACCTTGTCAGGGATCTTAGCAAACTTAAGAACGACAAATATGGAGTTATTTTTAAATTATTACCTATTTTTATGGCATTTACTACGTTACCTAATGTAAAAAGTATGTTAATATCAATATAATCGATATTATTCACACTCCCAATATCGTATTCAGAAATGTAGCTTGTCAGCCGTTTCGAGCGCTGCTGTCGCAGTGTGAAACAAAAATCTGCGGGAGTGTCGTGTCAGTATATGTTTCTATAGTCTGAATCGGATTTCCCAACCCATTTAATATGGTGGCTGAAAAACAACTGATTCAGTTCCTGATTTAGTCAGCACAATCGCTATTTTTCTTTACTTAAATACACAGATTCTTGCTCACTCTAAAATTTATACTTTTATTTCATATTACAAAATGTCAATATGTGCCGAAAATTCTTGACAAAAAAACACAATCTGACAAGCCAACAACGCTTCAAAAACGGTTGCGTTTACATGCGCACGAAAATTAATTGTGGAACTGTAAAACCACTTTACAGAAGTAGATTTCCAGAATCGATTTTGGAGTGTTTACATGACCAACCAAATGCGGAATTGGGAAATCGGTTTACGAAATCCGGTTTTGGGAGCCCATATAAACAGAGTGAATGTTGCAAAGGATATGTATGCTATCGGCTCTGAGCTTAGTTTTCGTCCCGGACATTCTCAGTTGAATCGTCGAAAATCTTTGTCAATTGTAGAGACACTACTGGCCATTTAAATTGCTACACCAAGAAGAAATGCAGATGATAATTGGGCATTCATTGGACAAATATATTATACTAGAACTGACATGTGATTAAATTTTCACGCAATTTGGGTGCATAAATCCTGAGAAATCAGTCTGGCCGTAATAACGCCCTTGATACGCCTGGGCATTGAGTCAAACAGAGCTTGGATGGCGTGTCAGGTACAGTTACCCACGATACCACAGTTCATCAAGAGTAGTGACTGGCGTATTGTGACGAGCCAGTTGCTCGGCCACCATTGACCAGACGTGAGAGATTTGGAGAATGTGCTGGCCAGGGCAGCTGTCGAACATTTTCCATATGCCGAAAAGCCCATACAGGACCTGCAACATGCGGTCGTGCATTATCCTGCTGAAATGTAGGGTTTCGCAGGGATCGAATTAAGGGTAGAGCCACAGGTCGTAACACATCTGAAATGTAACGGCCACTGTTCAAAGAGCGGTCGATGCGAACAAGAGGTGACCAAGACGTGTAACCAATGGCACCCCATACCATCACGCCGAGTGATACGCCAGTATGGCGATGACGAATACTCGCTTCCAATGTCCGTTCATCGCGATGTCGCCAAACACGGATGCGACCATCATGCTGCTGAAAACAGAACCTGGATTCATCCGAAAAAATTACGTTTTGCCATTCGTGCACCCAGGTTTGTCGTTGCGTACACCATCGCAGGCGCTCCTGTCTGTGATGCAGCGTCAAGGGTAACCGCAGCCATGGTTTGATAGTCCATGCTGCTGCAAACGTCTTTGAACTGTTTGTGCCGATGGTTGTCGTCTTGCAAACGTCCCCATCTGTTGACTCAGGGATCGAGACGTGGTTGTACGATCCGTTACAGCCACGCGGATAAGATGCCTGTCATCTTGACTGCTAGTGATTCGAAGCCGTTGGGATCCAGCACGACGTTCCGTATTGCCCTCCTGAACCTACCGATTCCATATTCTGCTAACAGACATTGGATCGCCATCAACTCGAGCAGCAATGTCGCGACGCGATAAACCGCAATCGCGATAGGCTACAATCGGACCTTTATAAAAGTCGGAAACGTGATGGTACGCATTTCTCCTCCTCACACGAGGCATCACAACAACGTTTGACCAGGCAACGCCTTCAACTGCTGTTTGTGTTTGAGAAATCGGTTGGAAACTTTCCTCGTGTTAGCACGTTGTAGGTGTCGCCACCGGCGCCAACCTTGTGTGACTGCTCTGAAAAGCTAATCATTTGCATATCACAGCATCTTCTTCCTGTCGGTTAAATTTCACACCTGTAGCACGTCATCTTCGTGGTGTAGCAATTTTAGTGGTCAGGAGTGTACTGTGGAAATGGTCCAGAAACGCGTTAACTACGTGTACAACCATTTCGCCTTTCTAGGATGTTATTCAACAGTAGTCTTCCCTTGGAAGAAAAATAGCTTTATCAGAGTGATGGTTAAGTCTGAACTGCGTGTTGACAGTTATAGTGAAGAGCCAAAGATACTGTTATAGGCGTATTCGAGTACAGAGGACGGCGCTGCGGTGTGCAATGCCTATATAAGACAACGCGTGTCTGGCGGAGACGTTAGATTGCTTACTGCTGCTATAATTGGGGTAACCATATTTTAAGGTAAACAAAGCTTCTACCGGTTATGCAACATAATAGTAGGCCTACCAAATTTACCTCACCTGTTTTATTTGCATTTTATAATTTATTAACTGAAAATACAACAAGTAAGTTATCCACTCAACATCTTATCACTCTAAATATGGTGGAACAAATGATAATGGTGAAATACAGTGATTTTAGTGTGGTGAAACAAAGTATACTTTCAAAATTTTAGAATTTCTGAGAAGTGTATGATATACCTCTACACACTTTTAATCAATTGTTTCTGCCTCAAATCTGGATTTTTCCTGGGTCCACGTACTGTTAAATATGGAAAATTTTTTAACCAGAAATATGATAATCAATATTTAACTCATCTAGTTTTGCAAATATTTTAACCCATCTTTAATGAATTACTTTGTGATTTGCACTCCATTCCTTTACTGTAGTATTAGTAACATAGCGTCCAACATTTGAAATTTTATCAAAACATTTTGTCTTTAATTTAGTTACCTGTGTGTTAAGTAAAAAATCCACAGCTCTTGTAATATTAAACCACTGGAACAGATTTCAGGTGAGCTCAATCCAGTATTCCCAATTCAGAAAAATTGGATTTCTTTGATACAAATATCGCAATTCGGCTTTAACACGCATTTTTATGACACGGCATGATTACGTCTCCAGTGTCTTTCCACACATACTACTCACTAATGACTTTCATCGACTTTCAAAGTAACCACACAAAGAGGTAGAGAATTGGTTGCATTAGCTGTGAGTCTCGAGCAGCCCTTCATCACAGTATTACTACTGTTGGATATTTCGCGGTTGTGATCGGTGTGGACGAGGTTTACGTCTGCAGTGATGGCAGATGACATGCGTGGCGGACGCTGCACAGTCAACGAAACTTCCTCCGCAGAAAGTCTTGTATTTATTAACTGTGTAATTGCTGAGTTCTCTGGACGAACGATAATCGAATTTCGCAGGATAACATTGAAATGCAGGATATTTTTAAAAACTTTCTAACATCGTAGCGCGACGCAGGATTATTTTTTTTTAATTTTTTTTTAAAGCTGTATCCTAGAGGACATCTTGTCACCCTAGCTATATACAGGGTGTTACGAAAAGGCTCGGCCAAACTTTCAGGAAACATTCCTCACACACAAAGAAAGAAAATATGTTATGTGGACATGTGTCCGGAAACGCTTAATTTCCATGTTAGAGCTCATTTTATTACTTCTCTTCAAATCACATTAATCATGGAATGAAAACACATAGCAACAGAACGTACCAACGTGACTTCAAACACTTTTTTACAGGAAATGTTCAAAATGTCCTCCGTTAGCGAGGATACATGCATCCACCCTCTGTCGCATGGAATCCCTGATGCGCCGATGCAGCCCTGGAGAATGGCGTACTGTATCACAGCCATCCACAATACGAGCTCGAAGAGTCTCTACATTTGGTACCGAGGTTGCGTAGACAAGAGCTTTCAAATGAAAGTCAAGAGGGTTGAGGTCAGGAGAGCGTGGAGGCCATGGAATTGGTCCGCCTCTACCAATCCATCGGTCACCGAATCTGTTGTTGAGAAGCGTACGAACACGTCTACTGAAATGTGCAGGAGCTCCATCGTGCATGAACCACATATTGTGTCGTAAAGGCACATGTTCTAGCAGCACAGGTAGAGTATTCCGTATGAAATCATGATAACGTGCACCAGTGAGCGTAGGTAGAAGAACATGAAGCCCAATCAAGACATCACCAACAATTCCTGCCCAAACCTTCCTTCAATTGGGCCAACTGGCGGTGAATCGAGGAAGTACAGTACATACTAACGAAACAATTGGATATTTTTTTACAATTGTCTGCACGAATTCTTTCAATTTACATTTGAAGAGAAATACTAAAATGAACTCTAACGTGGAAATTAAGCATTTCCAGACACATGTCCACATAACATATTTTCTTTCTTTGTGTGTGAGGAATGTTTCCTGAAAGTTTGGCCGTACCTTTTTGTAACACCCTGTATAGTCGGCGACACGGGACACAGTATCTCCAGGGCAGCGATGAAGTGGGGATTTTACCGTTCGTCCTTTTCACGAGTGTACCGAGCAAGGACGAGTGAAGAGAAGTGCAACCCTTCCGCATATTGCTGCGGATTTCAGTGCTGCGCCATCAGCAAGTGTTAGCGTGCGGATCATTCAAATCGTCGATATGGGCTTTCAGAGCCGAAGGCCCACTCGTCTACCCTCGCTGACTGCACGACACAAAACCTTACGCCTCGCCTGGGCCCTCAACACCGACATTGGACTGTTGATGACTGGAAACATGTTGCCTAATCTCACTAGTGTCGTTTCCAATTGTATCCAGCGGATGTACGTGTACGGATGTGCAGAGAACTTCATGAATCCATGGACCTTGCACGTCACCAGGGGACCGTTAATGCTGATGGAGTCTCTGTAACGGTGTGGGCGTATGCAGTTGGTGTGGTGTCGCACAAGTACAAAGTGCGCGCCACCTACTTTCGCCGCGCGCCGCCATGCACGCACGGCGCGGCGTTCTCACGACGACAGCCACGAGCGCCCTCTGCGACAACGCCGCTCGTGGCCACCACTAAACGACATCGGCACTTCGGACTGAGATAGCAACCAGTTAGGACCTTCGGAATCTGATAGGAACGAGTGAAGACTTGGCTATCGTACAGGCACTAGGCAGGCCTCTAACAACTATGTATCAACATTCTGCAGTACTATGTAAAAGTTAAGTATTGTATGAATTCTGTTCAATATATATCTCGTTCTAATTTACTCTAGTGTTTATAGTTTCTGGCTGCTCCCCTCCGTACCGGCACCAGCGTGCTATCTTTATTCCTGTGTCGGTCTCATTCCACTCGGCCACCGACACCTACGACGGGGCTGGGACACAAAAGCGGCGACGAGGCAGGGACACAAAAGTTGGAGTGATATGGGATCCCCGATACGTATTGATAGGACATACGCATCCTGGCTGATCACCTGTGTCCATTCCGGAGGAGTTGGGCAATTCCATCAGAACAAAGCGACACCTCACACGTCCATAATGGCTACAGAGTGGCTCCACGAACACTCTTCTGAGTTTAAATACCACCAAACTCCCAAGACAAGAACATTATTGAGCATATCTGGAATGCCTTGCAGCTTGCTGTTCAGAAGAGACCTCCACCCCCTCGTACTTTTTAAGGATTTATGGACAGTCGTGGAGGATGCGTGGTGTCCGTTCCCTCCAGCACTACTTCAGACATTAGTCGAGTCTATGACACGTCGTGTTGCGGTACTTCTGCCAAATATGTCTACACTACTACGCGGCCGTGCCGCTGTGGAGAATCCAATTGGACGCACTGACGCCATCGCTCCTCGTTTTAAGAAAATTTCATTTTTTTTCAGTGGAGTAGCAAGGGGTGGGTGGGTGGGTGGGGGGAGGGGTCAGGTCTAAACCGGGCACCAGCTCCGTGGTGGTGACCAAAATTACTATGAACTTCGTGGTCTGAGTATAAAATCTGAATGATATCAAAGATGCTGCAGTGGTTCTACAATGGCTGGAATGTATCAAGAGTTCAAGAAAGAATTTATGATAGTAATTCTGTGTCCTTTTTTGTTCCCTGCACTAACCACTTTTCCAATCTTTGCAGATTACACGCTTTTGAAAAATTTCACTAACATGAATTTTTTGGAACATTGAAAAGTTTGTACTATTTCACTCAGCTTCTACCTTCATATGAACAATCTTTCCGAAAATTGTTGGTTACAGCTAAGAGGCGATCAGGTAACGATGGAGTGCTAACTATGGAGCTAAGTGACTTCGAGTATATTAACCCCCGCGATGACATATGAACAATATACTTTTTAATGTGGTATTAATTTGTAAATTAGTTCGACTATCTGAAAACACACATTTTTTCAGAATGTAAAAATATAATGTAGCTGACGAATTTACAATATTTTCTAAAGATGAACTTGGACTGCAACACCTTTCCCCTACGCTTGGTATTGTGAAGGTTAACCCTTTCAGTCCCAAAATTTATTAATTTATAAACGAAAATATTTCTTGTACATAATGATTGGAATAAGGTACATTTGATAGAATTTTTGATTATTTTTAGTTTTTGGGGGGAAATTGGGGAGACTTCCTATCGCATCATTGGGCAGGATATATTTCCTTTATCATAACCAATAATATTTTTAAACTGTTTACTACTAATTTAGACATTGGAGAATTATTTAGTAACGAAATTTTTTAATTACTTTGTTTCCTTTATCATGATATAATTATTTGGAAGTCTTGCTGCATGTACTCCGACTTAGGCATCAAGCAACGATACATATTTAGCCAGTGCATTGTAGCCCGACGTTCTCTGCTTCCTCAAGGTAATGGTAGACAAACTAGTCATAATGAATTGTTGGAAGTCCTGCAGTGTTCTTTACTAATCGTTATGGCTAGAGGAACAGATGAAGATGACGTTGCCATATGGCAACACTGGAAGGTAAAGACATTATCGATGCAGCTGAAGAACTGCCTCCTTTCGGAATCTATAGAAGCTAGAAAATACGTTATGTGGGCATGTGTCCGGAAACACTTAAATTCCATGTTACAGCTAATTTTATTTCTTTTCTTCAAATCACATTAATCATGGCATGGAAACACATAGCAACAGAACGTACCAGCGTGACTTCAAACACTTTGTTACACGAAATGTTCAAAATGTCCTCCGTTAGCCAAGATACATGCATCCACCCTCTGTCGCGTGGAATCCCTGATGCGCTGATGCAGCCCTGGAGAATCGCTTATTGTATCACAGCCGCCCACAATACGAGCACGAAGAGTCTCTACATTTGGTACCGGGGTTGCGTAGCCAAGAACTTTCAAATGCCCCCATAAAGTCAAGAGGGTTGAGGTCAGGAGAGCGTGGAGGCTCCGCCTCTACAAATCCGTCGGTCACCGAATCTGTTGTTGGGAAGCGTACAAACTCGACGACTGAAATGTGCAGGAGCTCCATCGTGCATGAACCACATGTTGTGTCGTACTTGTAAAGGCACATGTTCTAGCAGCACAGGTAGAGTATCCCGTATGAAATCATGATAACGTGCTCCAATGAGCGTAGGTGGAACAACATGAGGCCCAATCAAGACATCACCAACAATTCCTGCCCAAACGTTCACAGAAAAATCTGTGTTGATGACGTGAATCGAGGAAGTACAGTACATACTAACGAAACAATTGGGTATTTTGACAATTGTCTGCACGAATTCTTTCAATTTACATTTAAAGACAAATACTAAAATGAGCTCTAACATGGAAATTAAGCGTTTCCGAACTCATGACCACATAACATATTTTCTTTCTTTGTGTGTGAGGAATGTTTCATGAAAGTTTGACCCTACCTTTTTGTAACACCATGTATACATTGTTGGCGGCACGAGAAGAAAAAAAATGAAACTATTATTTCCCAAAACTAAAAAATGCGGGCATTATCGGAAATTGTAAAAATATATCCGGATGCCAGATTAAACGTTGTAGCTGCGGACATGTCCATATAATGCGGACGTGTGGCAACCCCAGTTCAAAATGTTGAAATCTTTGTATAGTGTATGGGACTTAACTACGGGGTCATCAGTCCCTAAACTTACAAACTACTTATGAACTAAGACTAAGGACGGCACAAATATCCATGCCCGAGGGGGATTCGAACCCCCGACCGTAGTGGCCGTGCAGACCGTGGCCTCAGCCGGCGTAACCCCAGTCTAGACGGAAGCACGGAGAGGAGTTATTAGAGCTGGACGCACGAGCGGCGCACCAGCCTGGCGGAGCATTGTCCAGTGGGTGGTGATGGTATATGGCAGCGAAAGTCGCTTTCCCCGCGGCGACGTGTCGAAGGCGACCGCCGGAAGCCTGGGTGCGCGTGTCCTTGAACATTCCGGGCCACCAGGATGCCCGACCGACGCTTCCGGAGACATCGCGCCCAATAGCCGCTCCCCTTGTCCACTCCATCGGCTCAAACCACCCTCAACGTTCGACCAGCAGATCAGCGTTTTTCCCTAAAGCAGTAGTTCGCAAACCTCAGACGCAACGACTACCACGGGAAAAACAGCGTGTAGATGCAGATCCGACAACTTTAACCTGAGGCTTCCGCGGCGTTGTCATCTATATCTATTCTATACTAATAATACGAGGCGCGTCCAGAAAGTAAGTTCCGTTTGGTAATACAATGCATTTGTACACAGATACAGAAGAAATTTTTATTGAACAAAATTCTACAACTCTTAAACTACTTTTCCACATAACTGCTGAAATTTTGCAGGCATTTGTCATAGCGTGGCACCAGGTTTTGTATATCTTCTTCATAGAAATCTGCCGCCTGTGTCTTCAACCAGTTGGAAACAGTTTCTTTCAGCTCGTCGTCATTGGTGAAGTGGTGACCGCCAAGGAAAGACTTGAGAAGTCCTGGATCATGTCATCAGTGGCACGAACCAGTTATTCTGTAACCAAAGGTGGACGTCCACTTCGTTCTTCATCGTGCACATCACTACGCCCGCCATTGAACTGTCTGACCCATCGTCTCACCATCGAATCACTCATCGCAATTGGTCCGTAAACATCGCAAATTTGCCGATAAACTTCACTTGGTTTCACTTTCCTTGTATTCAGAAACCGAATCATCGACCTGATTTCACAGGAGGCGGGGTTTTAAATCAACACCGACATTTCAAACAAGCACAACAAAGCGTACGTAAGTGACAGCGATCTCAAAATGGCGCACGTTCTTCTCCTTGATACACATCGTCTACAGCGCATGTGCGGAACTGCAGTCGTAGCGCTGCAGCGGAGATAAATTGAAACGGAACTTACTTTCTGGACGCGCCTCGTAAATCTGTAAATGTAAGCCTCTCGCTGCTCACTTCAGTCTTCAAAACCAATGGACAAATCTTCATGCGCTTTTCACAGGAAACACGAGAAAAGCTTGGGTCAACATATAGGCATAATTTTATCAAAATCGGATCATGGAAACAAAAGATATCGTAATTTTAAGTGTTTTCAGTAACCGTAGTGTCTATCTGTTCAACTACTAAAAACCACTTATCTCCAAAACCACTTCACCAATTTGCAAGGGGTTTTCACAGGTAACCTGAGCGTAACTCTGCGCAACATATAGACGTCGTTTAATAAAAATCGGATCACGGAAAAAAAGAATATCGTAATTTGAAATATTTTATCAACTACCGTCATGTCTGTCTGTCTGTCTCTTTGAACAGAGTAAACTACTTGACGAATTTTCATGGGGTTTTCACACGTAACTTGAGCATATCTTGCGGTTACATAAAGACTTCAATAATTAAAATCTGATCAGAGAAAATGAAGATATCGTAATGTAATCATTTGTTTAAAAGTCATTGTGTATGTCTATTTGTTGGAGGTAATCTCCAAAAGTACTACACGAACTTTCATGGGTTTCCTCAGGTAAATTGAGAACAGTTTGGAGAGTAACATGGGCTTCATTTTATCAAAATCGGATCAGAGGAAGGAAAGATATCGTAATTTGTAGTTTCTGGTGTACGCTACGCTTGAATTAGCAAAGATCCAATAGAGGCACTGTTACATAGCATACCGAATAATTAATAGATGACGATGCTGCGTTAAAATCCTTTTTGAAAAATCAGTCCGGTACAATGTGGGGAATAATTCTTTACGTTGATAATGAAATAAATAAGTACTGTCCACTTGATTTTCTCAGAGCAACCACATAAAATGAAATAACATCTAAATAAATGTGTGACAGAAGAAACATGAAAGTTGAGGAAGCGTCGCGAAAAGAGCCATTTACACATAGTCATCCGTCTTAACAGGGCACAAAAAGGTTCAAGATAAAGTCAGCGAATTGTAGATATTTCCCAATATCACAAGACATTTCCATCTTGTTGTTGAGGACACAAAATCTGTTCTGCGCATCTGAATGCTCACTCCAGAGATATTTTCGCTCTGTGCCTGCCACTAGAGATAATAAACACATGCGAGCCACAAACTCATCAGAAATCTCTCTGCTTTCATAACTGTTCGGTACAATATTGCAATTAAAATTTGTAATTACTTTAGGTACGGTCTCCATTAAGATAGAGAAAGACGTCTACTTTTTCAGAGACAACTGTACTTAGATTTATAAGCCGGCTTCTGAATATATAGTTCTATTATGCAGGTTCGATTTCAACTTCGTGCTTCAATACTTGGGGACATGTATTAGCTGAAAAAGTGGCCGACGCTGCTAACACAGTTAAGACTTTTTCCTGGAATACTATATTTAATGAAAAGTCCTATACAAACGATCAGCTGACGCCATTCCTTCAACGATTACCCAGACTTCCTTTATTACACATTGACACCACCATGACGTCTTATTTAAACAGACAGGAACTGCTCTGTTGATTGAATTACCACACTTTCAGCATTCGTCGAGTTTTCGATAATAGGGAGCACTACATACAGAATAACTACATTGTCCCCGGTGCAACATACTAATACTTCAGCCTACACTTACTGTGAGAAACAGTTTATTACTACACCATAGAACCAATACATCACTCTGTTATTGTTATTACTATTTCTCATCTCAACGACAGAAGTGTTTCGAGACTTTTACGCCAAACAGACAATTACACACCGCAGTCTTAACTTTATGAACACAACCTAACATCGAATTTACATTGTTCCGGAGTACGGACTTACAGTAATTTTACTTTTTGTATGAAAAACTTTATGAACATTCATCGTTTACGACAATGACTTCTACTAACATTTGACATCTTGGATAGGAGAACTGAGTTAATTGACAGAGCGATCTAATAAGGAATCTGTTTTTGCTGACCTTGGTTCGGACCATTAAAAACAATGATATACACAGATCCCTCTTCAACAACCGTTGCGAAGCACGGGCATATAAGCTAGTTGTCAATAATCTTCTTCTGGGCATTAGCCACTGTGGAAAGTCGTCTTTACTACTGTATCAGAGAAAGTTGGCAACTTATATACTGTTCTTAGAAAATTTAATATTGCTGTCTGCTTATTGTTAAAGTCGGAAAATTACGAAAAATACAAAAGTGGAATAATTTTGAAACGCAATAGCCGGAAAAGAGATCGGAATGAATTTTGATAAAGAAAACTGACATGAAAGAATGAATTTTCTAGAACAAAGGTGGGAAGTATTTCAACAGATACTCAAAAATAAGTTGATATCTAGACTTTTGTCGTTGCGTCGTTGCGCATTCCTGATGGCGTGGAGCCAGCCGTGTGAAAAATGGTGTTGATGATGCAATGATGGTAATGGAAATATGATAACACTAAAAATCGGGCTTCGCGGAACATTTGAAAGAGACTGCAGGTTCTATTTCAAAAAAGAATGTGCCAAATTTCGAATGGAATTTAAATGTAAAGGCAAATGGGTACACAATGTATACGATCTAAACACAACTGCGTCCAAATTATTCAATTTTGCCATTGGTTATTTACTGAAAACAAATTATTAAAAATATTTGATGGGTAAGGGGAGGCAAACTGCAAATGATAACCAACATTTTAAGCTTTGAACTGAGGGTTCATTGAATAAGAATACAACACATTTCACACTTACATCATTTATGAAATCCAGACGAGGTGGTACAGGCCTTGTAAAAATATTAGAAACAAACGGAGAAAGACCACGAAAGTTGAACAACACTCTCCTAGAAGCCAGGGCGGAGCAGAGATAGCGTTTTAGAAGAAGAACGCTGCTGACTGGTGACAAGAGCATCTTTGAGTGTTTCCTACGTAATATTGTATCACTGTTGCCAAATTGTGATTGGAGCTTTCGCTTATGCAAATGCAAACACTAGGGCTCCCTTTCCTACTGATAGGAAGAAATAAAGCAGATATCAATAAAAGAAAGACTCACTCCCTTCTCCCATAATCGAAACCTCCAATCGCAATTTGGCAACAGCTACTACCAACCAGTATATAAGTTCCCAACTTTTGACAATCCGAGATCTGGTTGCGGGGAGGAATTGGGGTGTCAATTCGTTATATTCCATGTCCCACTCCCAAAGACGACAATGGACAGGGCACTATGTCAGAAGTACGTGGATAAATTAAAAAATATAGATTTGACTGGACGCGTGTTGGGGTAGTACGTGCAGTTGCAGTGCCCACGGTGCCCGAGTGGCTCAGTGGTGAGTGCAGCTGCTTAGAAAGTAGGAGGCCTGAGTTTGAATTCCAGTTCCAGCACAAATTTTCAACTTTCCCCATAGAGTCAGCCAATGTATAATTCTTTTGTGCTTTGACACACTGAGTTTGACTCGCACGTCAAGTAGATGGACGAATATTTGGCAGACATAGTAAAAGCTGAGAAATAGGCCATATATGGAAGCATTTAGCGACCCAGAGGGGGCTTCTGCTGTTCGCACAGGTAAAGGAAAGTTGGCGTCCCGGAAACAGCCCACTTGCGCAATCCTCGTGAGAATGGCGGTACCAACTTATGCCCGTGCTCGGACCGACCTTCCATTAATTATTGAAAGGTGGGGGACTCATGTCAGGGAGAAACTCCAAAAGGATCACACAAATCAGATTTAAAAATTACGCTTGAGTAATTTTGCGCCGGCCGCGGTGGCCGAGGGGACTGAGGCGCTCCAATCATGGTCTGCACGGCCACTACGGTCGGGGTTTCGAATCCCCCATCGGGCATGGATATTTGTGCCGTCCTTAGTATAAGGTAGTTGATAAGTAGTTTGTAAGTTTAGGGACTGATGACCCCGTAGTTAAGTCCAATAAACATAATAAACATTTGAACATTTTTGAGTAATTTTGCTAGTACGATACAATTATCAGTATTCAGAGCATTCAAAGTGTTCAAATTTTTGTTAAGCTTATGAGACTTAACTGCAGAGTCATCAGTTCCTAAACTTACAAACTACTTATAAACTAACTTATACTAAAGACAGCACAAACATCCCGGCCCGAGGGGGATTCGAACCCCGGACGGGGAACGGCCTCGCGCTTCGGAGCATGGCACCTCAATGCGCTCGGCCACTCCGCCGCGGCATTCAGAGCAATTGTTGGGCTTCACGAATTGTGTCTGTATATCGGCTATATCAGCTTCGTCATTTCAATGAAGTGGAGCTATAGGTGTTTTTGTGATTTTATTTATTGTTTACCGAGTGAGGTGACAAATTACTCAGCGTACTCGTTTAGCATTCGGGAGGATGTCGGTTCATATCCGCATCAGGCCATGCAGATTTAGGTTTCCCGTAATTTTCTTAAATCACCACGGGCAATCCGAGCTTGTACTATATCTCTAATGACCAAGTTGTCGACAGGGCATTTAATCCTAATCTTCCTTCCTTTCATAATATTTTTGCAAACCAAATTGTACGACTTAGTAATGGATGTCTGTTTTCATAAAGGGAGGGAAGAAAGACATGTTTTAAAATCTTATACACCGTAATTAAACAATTCAATACTTATCATCCCCACCTATTTCAGGCGCACTGTGAAAAGAAGTAGACTACTGTTGGAAGATTAATGTACTTTTAACATTTGGGTTGTCCGAAAAGAACAGACACCATATAAATAGTTGTGTATCTGCCTCAACAGGCAATTGACAGTTTGAATGCGGACACGTTACTACGCTCGGTCCCTTGCGGGAATCCAGTATAGGCTGCGAGCAAGTGGAATCCAATGGGCAAAGGGCACTACAATCACAGTGTGGTACAAGATAAGAATTTGGGTTGGAAGAGAAGCGTGCCTGGATAGCCCAATTGGTTAAGGCGACCGTTGGCCCAAAGCGGGAAAGCCGGGTCCAGCACAAATTTTCATCTTTGCCAATAGCTTCATTTTAATGCCCAGAAACGGTCGAAATGTTAAAATATTTCGAATTCGCAAAAGTGGTGAGGCTGTTGCCCTCCAATACTTTCTGCGCTTGCCGATGGCCGCTTTGAGACAGGATAATGCGCGATCAGACGTGGTACACGGTGTTCAGGATGTCACCCTCACTCATTGTCTTGTATTCCTGTGTTGGCCTGAATGTTCTCCCGATCTCTCGACCGAATAAGTCTGGTCGATGATTGCGGAAGCACTGGCCCGGAATACACCGCTTGCTGCTACATCAGATCAACTCGTGGAAGCAGCGTCCACTGATATATCTCAGCAACACGCCCAGAACCTCTTTGGTTTAATGCCGACGTATGTAGCAGCGGTTATAGTCAGCAATGACGGCGACACACAGTGATTTCACCATCTTCCTCAAAACGTGCTACCTCCGAAAGAAATTTGGCTCTGATACCTCCGCTGCTTCTCTCTGCCACACGTATTCCTTGCTTTTTGGCCCACTGTAGGTTACGACAGTAACACTAAAAATGAGCCTTTGCGATTGTCTTTTGACAGCTCGAAATTTAATTGAAAATAACTGCTTCACAGTTCACTGAATAAACAAATATGTAGTGGAGAAAACTCAAAATTCTCTACAACTCTCTTATGTTTTCCCATACTCGCAACGTTTCAGAGATTGTGATATATCACTGTCACTTGATTTTACGTAAAACAGTTACAGGTAAATATAATGAGCTTGATAAGGAGGACTAACTACCACGGAAAGGCAGATGATAATATTTTAATGGAAAAAAATAATGAAAATATAGGAGAAATATTAAAATAATAGTGTAAAGAGGTAAAAGTTATAAAATAAGATTGCATTTGTTAAAGCTAAACTCAAATATCAAATAGTTTTGGCTGTGTGTTAAAATATGGTCAGGGAGAATATTACTTGTTGACTGCACAGATATCACAAAAGTAGTGTCATAATCGCGTCGTCGATAAGCGTTTTAAGATCAGAATTGATTTACTACCTGATTTGTTCAAAAGGAATTCACTATGATTAAATCGGCATGCTCGGAGCAGAATTTCTCGAGTGTTCCTTTAATAGTTTAGCGTCTTTCGTGTTTTGTCCTCCCTGGCCTATCTTTCAGGAATGGATCTGCTCAGGATGTGTGGGATGCGTGGACAGCTAAAACAGCTGTACAGATTAGTAATACAAGTTTTATTTACTAAGTTATACAAATACTCAACTTATGAGAAAGTTCGTCTGTTCTCGCGTGGCATCTTCTTGCACTATTATAGCTGTGCTGTGTCCTGGTAACTGTCTATTTCGGAGCCGAGTTCAGAGGTGCCGTGTCGGCCTAGATACAGCAGCTTGCAGAGGGCGCGCTTCTGGGTTGCTCCCTCCAGGAGGCGCGGCGCTGGCGTGTGATTGGCTGCCGGTCGTCCGCTGCCTTCTTCACGATCGTTTTCGTGCGTCTGGCGTGTGGCGCTGACTTTACGCCACAACAACGCCCCCCCTCCCCCCAAGGCGCTGGACCGTTACCGTTGTCGTGAAAGGAGCACGGCAACGGGGGAAGAGGCAAGACCAACTACAATGCATGGGTGTGAGCAACTTCTAAACACAAAAACTGATTCACTCATTCAGGAATGGAAATAAACTTTTCCCATAGAATTATTTTTCACCTAGTTAAGTTTTGTCATGCAGTTAAGACATGATAATGTTGCTACTAGTTCGATATTCTTAATGGGGGAGGGGGGGTTATTCCTATTGTTAGTCAAGATTGCATTTTCAAAAAGATTGATCACTGCTTTTACATTTTATTTAACGAGTAGCTTTTATTTTTGCAGTATTGGTGGACATGCCTTTATATTTGAACATGTTTTGGTGCTTGTGTTTATGGTCTAACTCAAAGAAAGGTTCTATAACCGAAGGGATGAAAATACATTCAAAATTCCCACCGCAGTTTACACCATAAAGGCCGACAAGTCACTATTCAATGTTCCTGGTGTCCACTGACGTGAAATGTGAGGCCTAAGACTGCCGCCATCTTGGATTCTGCCTTCAGGTCTGATATATTGTAGTTGGTCTTGGAAGAGGCAGGTCCGTGGACGTACTACTGGACCGGACTCTGTAGCTGCGGAGGACAGCAGACTGCCGGCCGGACCCCGCCATCTGACCTGAGCTCGCAAGGCAACGTCCTCCGAGGAAACCTCCGAAGGGCCCATGTCCACGGCCTGGGACCCTGATGATGACGTAGACCGTGGCGTCGGTGTCGACGTCGGCGTCGGATGCGGCACGGCGTGCTGGTCCAGATCCATGGGGATGTCGAGGTGAGGCGGAGGCGGCGAGGGCTCCGTCTCCATGAAGTCTCCTGGGAGAAACGCAGAAGGATCACAGGGTACACAACAAGGGCGAATTTGGTTTCAGTGCCTGCGTACAACTCCGTCAGGTGCTGTAATTTCAAACACCGAATTCCAAGCACCGAAACATTTGACAATCTCACCCAGCTCCCATCGTCTGGGACCGCTAAAGGGTTACGCGGAGCGAAGCGATACTTGCGTGTCGTCGGCTGCTTTTACTATTCCAGACGACAATAAATGTATATTGTATTGAAAAGTGTTTCAAGTGTGTTAAGAAGATTTGTTTTATGTATGCTTTATATCTACAGCACGGAAAGATCTGATTTATTGAAACTTTTTAATTCAGTCAAGAAATGTTTCAAATGTTTGTATAGCTTATGGGACTTAACTATGGGGTCATCAGTTCCTAAACTTACAAACTACTTATGAACTAACTTATACTAAGGACGGCACAAATATCCATGCCCGAGGGGGGATTCGAACCCCCGACTGTAGTGGCCGTGCATACCGTGACTGGAGCGCCTCAGTCCCCTCGGCCACCGTGGCCGGCAATTCAGTCAAGAAGATTATTTAATGAATCAGTGAAATTTAACTTTGACTTACATTCAGCTTAGGCTTATATTAATTGTAATTACGAAACATCGAGTTCAGCTGGCAGTGAACTTCGATGTGTGAAGGCGAAATATCGGTAGCAAATCACGTTACTTGTGTTAGACATTGAGAAAATTTTCAGCAACTATTATTCCTTCCCCACTGGTACAATAACCTGACATCTAATTTGAGGAACTAATTAAAAGATTTATTTCTTTTTTCAAATTCGTGCTGGCGGTGCAGAAAATTCGGATTGAAGCGTATAATATCACGGCCAAATTTGTCAGCTGGTGTTGCTAAGTGTGACGATACTGCTGGACCTCTCATCTCAATGTTATCGAACGATACCGTCTGCCTGGTCCTCTCATCTCAATGTCATCGTACGATACCGTTTGCGTCAGATCCGGAATCGTGTGGTTCAATAGTGATAAAAGTTGCGTGTGAAGTTAGTTAAAAACTATATAGCCAGCCTAGGAATCAGTGGAGGACAGTGTCTCGGTGATACTGTGATTAAAACAAGTGATAGATTTCATTAATTAAGAGATTTGTATAAGACGTTTCCAGACAGTTCTATAAACAATAGTTTTGTCATTGTATGTTATTTCAATAAATAGACAGACGAATGGTAAAAACTTTTGTATCTACATAAAGACATTAAAATAAATAGCATTATATATATGTTAGGCTCATAAACAAGTTGTGTTGATCAGCTAATTGTGTAATTAATGTAATAATCGAGATTTACAATATTGAATTATTTGTATATATTGACTGACCTGGGATTTTGAGTATATTTTGTGAATGGCCTTGAGGTTTGATAGTTCAATATATGTTAGGAACATGTATGATGTACTCATTAACAAATTAATTGACATTTAACATCGCACTTTGTTGTCAACAGAAAGATCGGAAATTTCATCTTAAAAATACATGCGCCATCTAAATTTATTGTATGTATAGTTTTCATTTTATATTGTGATTATTTTTGTATACGTGAAATGCTTTACTGTTGTGTTTGTTAATTTAAATTAGTATATACAATTGTTATGAACAATGAATCATGTAACGTCATTATTGTCGATGTTATATATTTGCCCCACCGCCTTGCGTGGGGGGAGTTCGAGTTTTAGTTGTTTGTCATGTGCTCTGGAAGCTATGTCAGTCTGTGTTTTGAAATGGAAGTACTACCAGCTAAGTTCTCTTCCATTGTAATGTTGTAATGTTTTGGTGGAGAAGCAGTTTGGTTTGAAATTAAAGAAGAAGTGAAAAATTGTACATACCGAGTATTTATTTCTACCACGACGCCCCAGGAGAATAATGTTGCAGCGAGGAGAACCCCCATACATAGAAATGTTGGAAAGCTGAGTATCGGTAGAATAAACTGTAATTACTTAAAATCTATTAAAACATTTTATAAGGAACAGTAAACTTTAAATCAACAACTACCTAGCAGCCGCGGCGGATTAGCCGCGCGTGCTGGAGCGCCGTGTTGCGGTGCGCGCGGCAGGCCGCCGTCGACAGTTAGAATCCTCCCTCGGGCATGGATGTTTGTGTTGTCTTTAGTATAAGGTACTTCATAAGTAGTTTGTAAGCTTAGGGACTGATGACCCCGCAGTTAAGTCCCTTAAGCCTTACAAAAATTTAACAGTTGAACTATCAAGCAACTAACTGAAACTTAACCAAAGTGAATTATTTTAGAAATAATATTCATATACATACTCTACCATTCCAGTATGGAATTGAGTTACAGCTTTACCATCACCCGTACCCCGTCCCACTGCATAACGCGTTTCACGCTTTACGCGCATCATCAGATTTCTTGAAACTGCGAAAACCGCACTAGTCATATGTCCTCCTAAAATCATGTCGGCTACGCAAGTGACCGCGTCCGTAATTGAATTAACAAAGTGGAACATGCCTATGATTGCGCACCTGTCTCGCCAACAAGGTCATGACTCGCACTATACGCGTGCGCCATTAAGCTACGATTATTTTAATTCATTCAACGGCATTATTTTAGGTTTTACATATGAATAATGCAGTTTTCGCACTTTCAGGAAGTCTGGTGATGCGCCAAAAGCGTGAAACGCGTTTTAAGCACTAAACAATTTGCAACAGAGTCGTCTTTACTTGGAACTCTCTGCTACTGATTACAAACAACTATCGCAGAACTACTTTAAGGATTGTAAAGCTTTAATTTCTCGATAATACTAGAGCAAATTGTCAATTTTTGATTCTTTTTTTGTTTTATTCAAAACATCAGCAAATGTATAACTAATGAAAAATGTTAAAATGACTGTATGCTGTAGTATCCGACCCACATCACATTTCAAGGTATAGGGGTTTTAATAGGTATTGTATTTCAACACTTAGCAACACGATTACATCGCCTCTGCGCCACCGCATCACTAGGTTTTATAATGTGAAATTCTGCAAAAAACAGTCACGTTACTGTGCTGCGTTAGGTTGAGACAAGTAGTTAGGACGAGCAATATCCGTGTACTTAGTAATTACTAGTATAGCTTGGATTCCAGTCATAATAGTTTGAGACGTGACGTGGCGTGGCATGTCTTAACGTTCATGTACTCAAATATTTTATGCCAATCTATTATTTCTGTCTACCACTCAACAATCAGAATTTGTTTGTACTATTAATAAACAATTTATAGTTTTGCTATCTAATAAGTGTTGTCATGTTGTAGATTAATAGGACCACATCTGTCCTATTACTTCCTGAATCCGAGTCCTGCAGCTGGCTACAACAGTTTCTTTGTACAGTCAGTGAATAACTAACTAACTAACTAAATAAATAAATAAAAGATGTTCTTGGTGTTGCATTTTGAAAGGCCAGCAGTGTATTATTTACAAGTTCAGTGGGAGACTTGTTACCATAACCACCTACAAATGTGATAAATTTCTCAAACGTTCAAGTGATAGTCAATCAAAGGGAACAAACTGTTGAGTTCATCGGTCCATAGGCATAAACTACTCACACTAACTTATTACAAGCACAACACATACACCCATGCCCGAAGGAGACTCGAACCTCAGTCGGGAACGGCCGCGCAATCCATGACAAGATGCCTTGGACTGCGCGCCTATTCCCGGCCCGGCGATCAATTTCTAAAACTGAAGGCTTGTATCGGTTTCTCATTTCTGGAGACCGACATTTAAGACTCATTCAGTTCTGATCTTATTTTTCAGTAGTGTCTTGCAGTATGGTGAAAACTTGTTTTGGTTAGACACAACGGTTCCTTCTCGAAGCGCAGAGTAAAATGAGGTCAAGGGAAATGGCAATAGCCTTAGACAATGAGAGGTAGCACGCTGCAAAATGAATGATGAGCAGGATTCAAGCCGACGTATCTAGCGAAAATCATGTCACGCGAGAAGCGTGACTGAAGAATGCGAAGTTCCTTGCGTAGACCGTGCTTAAATTATGTGAGGCTGCTGTGTTATCTGTGGGAACTTAATGAAAACCAATAGTGGTCCTCGTCATCAACACTCCATCCAATTACAAATTCATGCCCCCTCTCGAGTAGGTAAGAACCATGTTAAAAAGTGCTTCATAAAAATTAAGTACCTGTGGTTGGATTGAAAGAAAATATGAAGGAAATTGACAATTCTTTAAAATATGTAGATTAGGCTTAACGTCCTGTCGAAAACAATCTCAACAGACAGACTAGTGCTGTAAATGTAACAACTGAATTTTGAATGGTATGTACTCTGTATTGTTGCGAAAGGACACAGTACGTTGTAATTGGCGGTAAGTCATAGAGTAGAACAGAAGTGATATCTGGCGTTCCCCATGGAAGTGTTACAGATCCCCTACTGTTCCTTATTTTTATAAACGATTTAGGAGACAATCCGAGTAGCTCTCTTAGACTCCTCGCGGATGATTTTGTCATTTATCGGTTAGTGAAGTCACCAGAAAATCAAAAGCAACTGCAAAATGATTTAGATATCTGCATGGTGCAAAAATTGGCAATTGATCCGTAATAATGGTAAGTGAGGTCATTCATACGTCCACTAAAAGAAATCCGTTAAACTTGGTTTACACGATAAATCAGTCTAAACTTGAGGCCGTAAATTCAACTAAATACCTAGTGTAACAATTACGAACAACTTACATTGGAAAGAACACCAAAGGCTACCTTTCATTGGAAGAACAGAAGATGCAACAGTTCTCCTAAAGAAACTGCCTCCACCACAATTGTGCGTCCTATTTAGAGTATTTGCTGCGCATTGTGAGATCCACACCAGGTGGGACTGACAGACGATTTAGAGAACGTTCAAGAAGTGCGGCTCGTTTCGTATTATCGCGATATAGGAGATAGAGAAATGTTGCACGAATAGGAGGAAATCATTAAAAGAAAGGCTTTATTTGTTGCGGCGACATAAATTTGCAAAATTTCTCTCATCAACTTTCTCTTCAGAATTCGAACTTATATTGTTAGCACTTACCTACATAGGGAGACATGACCATCATAATAAAATAAGAGAAATCAGACCGAAAACAGAAAGATTTAGGTGTTCCTTTTTCTCGCGAGCTATTAGAGAGTGGAACTTTAGAGAAATATCATAAAAGTGGTTTGATAAACCCTCACCCTCTGCCATGCACTTCAATGTGATTTGCAGAACATCCATGAGAAAAGTTTCCAACCGATTTCTCATACACAAACAGCAGTTGACCGGCGTTGCCTGATGAAAAATTGTTGTGGTTCCTAGTGTAAGGAGGAGAAATGTGTACCATCACGTTTCCGACTTTGATAAAGATCGGATTGTAGTCTATCGGGATTGCGGTTTATCGTATCGCGACACTGCTGTTCGCGTTGCTCGCGATCCAATGACTGTTAGCAGAATATGGAATCGGTGGGTTCAGGAGGGCAATACGAAACGCCGTGCTCGATCCCAACGCCTTCGTATCACTAGCAGTCGAGATGGCAGGCATCTTATCTACATGGCTGTAACGAATCGTGCAGCCACGTCTCAATTCGTGAGTCAACAGATGGGGACGTTTGCAAGACAACAACCATCTGCCCGAACAGTTCGAGGACGTTTGCAAGCAGTATGGACTATCAGCTAGGAGACCATGGCTGCGGCTACCCTTGATGCTGCACCGCAGACAGGAGCGCCTGCGATAGTGTACGCAACGACAAACTGGGTACACGAATGGCAAAACGACATTTTTTCGGATGGATACAGGTTCTGTTTACAGCATCATAATGGTCGCACCTGTGTTTGGCGACATCGCGGTGAACGCACATTGGAAGCGTGCATTCGTCATCGCCATACTGGCGTGTCACCCGGCGTGATGGTATGAGGTGCCATTGGTTACACGTCTCTGTCACCTCTTGTTCGCATCGACGGCACTTTGAACAGTGGCCGTTACATTTCAGATGAGTTACGACCCGTAGCTCTACCCTTTATTCGATTCCTGCGAAACCCCACGTTTCAGCAGGATAATGCACGACCGCATGCTACACGTTCTGTACGGCCCTTTCTGGATACGGAAAATGTTCGAATGCTGCCCTGGCCAGCACATTCTCCAGTCTCTCACTAACTGAAAACGTCTGATCAATGGTGGGCAAGGAAATGGCTTGTCACAACACGGCGGTCACTACTCTTGATGAACTGTGGTATCGTGTTGAGATGCATGGGCATCTATACCTGTACACTCCATCCAAGCTCTGTTTACTCAATGCCGAGGCGTATCAAGCCCGTTATTACGGACAGAGGTGTTTGTTCGAAAAATGCAATCACATGTCAGTACTAGTATAATATATTTGTCCAATGAATACCCGTTTATCATCTGCATTTCTTCTTGGTGTAGCAATTTTAATGTCCAGTACTGTATGTTGTTGGTATGTATGTATGTTCCCTACAGACTCCAAGACAGCTGGAGCAATTCTGATGAAATCTACAGGAAATCTTCAGATTAGTCCATCAGGTAATTCTGTGACGATTAGCAGCGATCGGGTCAAGATATTTATTGATTTTAAGAATATAACGCAAAATATGGGCAATAGTTACTCTTCAGAAAAGCAGCCCGTTCACATGGGCTCCAAAAACCGTATTTCGTAAGCGGATTTCTCAATTCTGCTATTGGTGGTCATGTAAATACTCCAAAATCGAGTAATAAATCAATAGTCCATGCGGTAGGTCGTAAAAAAGGGGGTTACCTGGAATGTATTCCGAACTTAATGAAATTTCAGTATGTTGTGCGGTGTAGGTACTCTGTGGAGTAGAATCTGAGTTTTCTTCTTGGAGAACCCTCTTCTAACTTTGCAGGGGCCGAAAAACCTCGAATTTTTTGGCCTTTTTCGCTATTTCGCTTTTAACTTCTAACCATGCATTTTTCGCGAAACATACTTAGGAACAAAGTTGAAGAGCGTAAAATGTCCTACATATTGCACTAGTCAAAAGTATTTTTTGACCCACTAATGACGGAGCCGGCCGCGGTGGCCGAGGGGACTAAGGCGTTTCAGTCACGGTCTGCACGGCCACTACGGTCGGGGGTTCGAATCCCCCCTCGGGCATGGATATTTGTGCCGTCCTTAGTATAAGGTAGTAGATAAGTAGTTTGAAAGTTTAGGGACTGATGACCCCAAGTCCCATAAGCTTAACGAACATTTGAACTAATGACAGTTACAGATTTTCAAAAATATAGTAATATTCTAAAATTACCAACAATAGCTCCAAAACTCAATTTTTTGCTTTATAGTCCAGTAGCGATAAACATAAAAATTAGAGAAATCGGAAATAATTGCTACAGGATGTTTTATTGCTTTAATGGCTACGTTTGTGGCCCATTATGACTATCCTAGGTTTCCCCATTGGCGGAGTTGTTCATAAGTGGTGGGGGGCAAAAAGGTACCCAAAAAAGGGGCATTTTTTCGTTCACACAATTTACGGGTATACTGCCGGGTGACGTGGTCGACAACCGCCGATATTTCGGCTGGAGGACACCCTGCCATTCTCAAGGCACAACTGCACTCAAGGAAGCAATGTGCAAGCGTATTTAATACCTCGGTTTGCAAAGGGTAAACAAGGAAGATAACACACACAGTACAAGTCACTGCAGAGTCAACACAACCAAAGATGACCAAATATCAAAATTATCGATAGTGACTTAATAAACAGGTGAGGCAGCATTAATTTTGGCCCTCTGTTTTTTGACAAGAGACAGTGCCGGATTCCAAGCAGAATTTAAACAAAAACCACCATCTCTGTTTATAAGGTCACTTGCTAGTTTAATTTCAACAGCTTCCTTAATAACACTATCCCAACAGGTGGAAGTGCATGCCAGAATCTCCATAGGATGACCGGTGCCAAGACAGTGTTCTGTAACGGCGGATTTGTTTGGCTGTTGTAAGCGCGTGTATTGTTTGTGTTCAATACACCGGTCTTCCACAGTCGTGATTGTCTGACCAATATATGACATGCCACAACTGCAAGGAATACGATATTCATCTGCCTTACGCAAACCAAGATCATCCTTTATGGACCCCAACAGGGCCTTTATCTTAGCTTTCACATCATATTTCCGCAAAATATGACCAATCTTGTTGGAAATGCTTCCAGCGTAAGGCAAAAAGGCCATAGATTTAGGTGCCACTTCATTACTATCGTCACTCACCCGTTGCACAGCAGGCTGATAGCGCAACGCACGTTTTATCTGTCTCTCACTATAACCATTCTGACGAAAGGTGAAGTCGAGATGGGACAACTCAGCTGACAAACTTTCATGGTCTGAAATGACAAGGGCCCTGTGAACCAAGGTACGAAGTACTCCCAGCGCCTGCCTAGTAAGCAGGAGTTCCCAGGTTCGAATCCTGCCTATGGCACAAATTTTAATTCAATGCTTCTCCCTCAGATTAATATCTGTGATATAAACTCCAAAATCGATTCTGGAAATCCAGTTCCAGAAATAATTTTCGTGCCCATGTAAACACAACCGTTTTTGAAGCGTACTTGGCTTGTCAGATTGTGTTTACTTTTTAAGAATTTTCGGCACATATGGACAGAGTGACATTTTCTACCGTTGTATAAATATTAGAGTGAGCATAAATCTGTATATTTAAGAAAAATAGCGATTGTGCTGAATACATCAGGAACTGAATCAGCCGTTTTTCAGCCGCCATACTAAGAAAGGTAGGAAATTCGCTTCAGGCTGTAACACGTAAACACGACAGGGAAAAAGCGTTTACGAAATTCGGATTTCGACTCCCAGAAGATATGTTGCATGTACACCTAGTGTCTAACTTTTCATCATTATTTACCATATTTTAGAAGAGGCTTTTATTGGTTATGTTCTACGTAATACGATTCAACACAATGAATACCATGCTTAGACAGTCCCCAGCATATTTAATCATAATCAATATTTACATACTAATATCACAGTATAGCATATAGGTACAAGTTTGCGTTAGGCATTTTGAACGACAGCAGCTCCCCTAGCGGAGAAAGCCGACAGTAGCGTCAACAGTCATGGCAGTGACGCTAGCGCTGCAAGTGGCAGCAGTGCAGTAACAGAAGAATGGCATAAAGCAAACAGAGAACTTACTATTGTTAATGACGTTGTCCCTGTATTTCACAGTTACTGAGGGTAGTGAAGAATTTTCCAGTACGAATAGGAAAACTGAAATAAAGCAATATTCCATCTCCTCTTAATATCAGCCTATTCCAATTAAATGACTTTTTGATCTCATTGTAACCATCCAGAATGCTGCCACACGTATTAACACCGAAGGTCAAAAAATGTAGAACAAATTTAATGGAGGCAACAATCATCGGCGGCAGATTGAAAGGCGAAAACGTAATGATTCGATGCATGTCGAGGATTTCAAACAATTTACAAATCAAATTGAAACGGCTCCAGTTACATTTGTCTCTGGCTTTTGCTATTACTATTAACAGAACACAAGGCCGATCTTTGACTTTTGGTGATTTAAATTTGGAACATTCATGCTTTTCGCACGGCGAGTTGTATCTGGCTTGCTCTTAAACTGGTGCACCACAAAATTTATACATTTTTACTAAAAAAATAATAAAAAATAAAATAAAATAAAATAAAATAAAGAAGAAGAAGAAAAAACTCTGTCTAACTGTTGGCCTTAGGATGAATTATTAAAAGGAACATAATTTCACAATTTCACATTAGTGTCGAATACAACTGTTTTTCCCTCCTTGGACGTAGCAAAAACAGGCTGTTGCTAAAACAGGCCCCTCAAGCTCGAGCACTCAGTCACAGAATAGGAAGCATACAGAAGGGGAAGCTGGTGGCGGCGCCTTTGATCTGTATGTTACCAAGCGTTGCGCTCGACGCCATATTGAAAAGCAGTAAACGCGGAACTATAGCCACTTAGTACTTTGGCTGGAAATGGACTTTTTATCAACTGCAGCCAATCTCACCGACTTTTACGAAAGGAAACGGCTATTCATTATGCTCTCATCTATTTTGTGCCCTCTTCTTGCACCTAATTGTAATCCAACGAAAATAGGCCTAAATTTTAATACAACTACGAAAATGTACGGTGGAATCGATGATCGTTTTATTTGGTGCTCATCTCTAGAAAAATCCCCAATAAACAAGAAAGTGACTTTACAACTGCCAGGTTTCATTTGACACGAATAAATTCGCACAAAATATTGAGTCAGACTTAGCAGTACAACGTGATTACACGGAATTAATGACGTCTGGGCGTATATAAAAGTTGTATTTGCTTTAGGAGTATTATTAATTTACTGATCGGAGAAGGGCATATAGAGGAATCTGTCAACCATCGTGCAGGAACAGCATAAAATAATTATTCCTCTTAATCTATTTGTTTGAGTATCAGAAGAGCATTCGTTGCCAACATTAGCACACTTCGCCTCCAATGCCGTAAGTACAATTTTACCTGCCTACTTACGCACTATTCTTTGTCATTCATTTTTAATTCCCTGCAACGTTAAACTTATAAAATATAAATGTACTTCAACATTTCGATGCTGTTGAACTGCTGCAGCAACAACAACAGCGAGAGTTATCGTCAAGAGTAGAAGCAATGCTACTTTTAATAATTATGCACACATTGCTATCATTCGAAACTGATAACATTTAACTTTCACTACACATATAGCGACGTTCACTTACTGCTCAGCATCTTTTGGAAAGGTGAAGAAACTTATATCCTTATTTGTATTGGAATTATTGCGGCTGAACACCATCGGCCGCTTTTTCTTTTATTGCTGCTCATAATAAAAAACAGAACAGCTTCAGCTACTGACAGACAGTTCTTTCATTTCATTGCATTGCACTGCACTGTACCAAATACTTTACTTTTATGCGATTCAGGCAGTTAAAATACACAATTAAGAAACAAAAACAGCGCATTACAACGCCACAGAGTAGGGAGTGATCACACGTTTACTGCTTTTCAAGATGGCCGATTCCGCGAATGCGCACTAAATTTTGGACGACAGACTGCAGCGGGAGTTTCCTTTCTGTATACTCCTTATTCTGTGACTCAGTGCTTGCGCGTCCCGGTGCTTTTCCCTCACCACTCTCCCCTCGCCTTTGTAGCAGCACGCGTGTGACCATGTTGGTGTGACAGAGACAGCGTTCGCTCTCGCGTTTCCTTGGATTACTCTGAATATCCGTTCTGAATCTTAAGGCTAGTCTACACGACGACACTAGGTTGCGAAACTCGTTGTATGAAATGAATTGCGCGCAACTGGTTTCGTGTGTGTCTGTAGACACAGCGCCAGTACCATACACTTCAGTTTCGTTGTTTTGTACAGAGTGCCGTAGTCGCCGTAAAATGAATGTTTTGGTAGCTGTAAGAGTTGTGGCGAATCTATTGCTTGTCTGTGTGAAGTCGCTGCATAAGACTAAACATAAAAAAGAATAATAAACGTGTTTGGGTTCGTGGATGGATTTAAAAAGACGTCAGTTCTGTTGCTCAGCGACTTTGCTAAAAGAATTGTGATTGAAGATCCTAGAAGCTATTTTAATCAACTTAGAATGTCACCAGAGTAGTTAACGTTCCTTTTAAACAGAGTTAGTAATGCAATAAAATACAAGATACTGTTATTCGTGAAGTATTGTTACCAGAACTGAAATTACAAATTGCCTTACGTTTCTTGTCAAGTAGATATTCGTCTCTGCAGTACTTGTACAGTGTTCCGAAATCCACAATTGCCATACTTCGTTTGTATAGGTATTTCGAATTGGATGTATTGTAGTCTGCAATTCACTAATCGTCAACCAATAAATAATTACTTCACGAATAATTGCTTCAAGAGCACTAACACGCCGTTGTTTAAAATCGCACAAACACCTATGCAACGCATATATGTTCAAAACCCGAATTATTTCTTCCGTTCCCCCCTGTAAATTGTATTTTATTCTGTATTGGTCATAACCTAAGCTAAAAACACGCGCAATCAGTTTCGCCAAAGTTGGAAGGTGCCGAAACTGTTTAGTTTCGCCAAAGAGTTGCGCGAACGCCTACCGCGCATGCGCACTGGCTAGTAGCGCAGTTTCATGAAACGTAGTGTCGTCGTGTAAACTAGCCTTTATACTACACTGTTGATCTATCTTGCGCCATGAACACGAAAATTTCGGGTATGTGTGTGCCATTTTTATTGCTCAATGGGAAAATACTTTAAGGCTGATGGGAAAGCACAATACTTAATATGCTACTCTACCGTAAATATCAAAGCACCGACAAAGCGCCGTCACTACGAAAATAAACATTCCGTTACACACGAGAGGATTCTCGAACCAGACAGAAGGGAACTGATTACTACATTCAGAGGTAAGTCTTATTTATTCTGAAAGAATAACAACAATATACCTTTAAAAAATTGTACTTATTACGGATAGAGTCGAAGGTTCGAGTCCTCCATCGGGCATGCATGCATGTGTGTGCATATTGTTCCTAGTATAAGTTATCATAGGGTCTTTATAAGTCTAGGGACGGATGACGACAGACTTTTGTCCAGTAGGATTACAAACTTTTGAACATTCGGATCGCTGACCTCACTTTCAAGAAAGACATCACATTTTTTAACTGACTTAAATAAATCTTTACAGGGTAAAAATAAATTAATGGGTAATATGTGTGATCGTTTTGGAAGTTCCAAATTGCAGGTTTTGTTTTCTAAAAGTCACCTTCGGGAAGAAAATTTTCCCTCTCAGAATCCTTTACAAATGTTTCAAATGTTTGTATAGCTTATGGGACTTAACTACGGGGTCATAAGTCCCTAAACTTACAAACTACTTATGAACTAGCTAACACTAAGGACGGCACAAATATCCATGCCCGAGGGGGGATTCGAACCCACGACCGTAGCGGCCGTGCAGACCGTAACTGGAGCTCCTCAGTCCCCCCCTTTTTTTTTATTTATTTATTTTTTTTTTTTTTTGTTTGCTCCATGGGTAGTCCTTTTCAATGCGGACGCTGATCGTATTTGTTCGTTGAAATTCGAAGTGTTATGGCTCAGCTCTTTTATCAGGCCTACAGAGGGCGTTGAGCCCCCTGACCGGGCGCGCTGAGCCACGGCGCTCGGCTCCCCTCGGCCACCGCGGCCGGCAGAATCCTTTAAATTAAGTACTATGTCCACATTAGGGAGTACATCAAAGCATAAAAAGTTTGAAGAAATAAAACAACTAAACTACATTCAAAAGTTTTTATGATTCCTTTTTTTGGTGCACCCACAGGATGTCCCATCATATCTCCAAATTGAACGATTCAATTTCGACAGAGCGCTACCAGAATTACAACAGTGATGTCAATTCCTTTTTATAAATGCACTAGCTGAGAAAACCAGGGTTGCTTGGGTTAGATATATGGTATGAGGTACAGCTTGAGTATTATTCTAAATATTCATTTGTTAGCCTATCTGCATTTTCATCTTTGTCTCTGTTGATCGTCGGTAAAGTGTGATTGAGGAAAACGCGCCGAGAAGTTAAAAAGTTACATATTTGATATTATGCGTCGTTATTCTCAATTTTGTTACACATTGCAACAGCAGCGCCGAAGCGGCTGGCAAATTACATTCCTGAAAACGATATTGGATAAGTGCGAATATTGATATGTAACAGTTTTCACAAATATCTTCTTGAACAGGAATTTGGAATGAATTGTAATACTGTGTGAATCATGAAACTATACTAACAGTTTCGCGTGAAAGTGCTGGTCATAATGAGATGTGACAACAAAGGATGTATCTGATTCGGTAAAATTTTACTTTCTATCCTGGCGGTCTCGTGTTTCTATGTTGGCAACATCAATAACACGATATAAAATCGTTGCAAAGATGACCGAACCCCATAGAGTGTAGATAAATACTGCTGTTCCTGCTGTATGCTTGATTTCACGACAAAATATATGCGTGTCACGCGATTGGCTTATGACGATGTCACATGATTCTCGTTATTCATCTGTTGCCAACATTATCACAGGAGGCCGCCGGGATTTGAGTAGGACTACGTCGCATAGTTTTTCTTGACCCAGCGGTCAAACGATAACACCTTTCACAGCAGAGACTGTCGCGGCTATATGTATCAGAGATCACTGATTAGCACAGACCAGTGACCTTACTGGCACAGGGATATCAATATCTATGGTCGAAGAGTCATTCATTAATGAATGTCTGTGTTTCCACCACGCTTCCACGACAGTGATCAATGTTCCACGAGTATTTTTATCTTTGCGTTTATCTGGATTTTTATCTTTGTTTTGTGTCTCTGTTCATAGTCGGTAATGTGTGGTTGACGGAAACATTTGATCTATTTAAAAAATCGCGTATTTGACATTCCTCATCGTTATTAAAGTCTGAAAGGACCGCATTGTCTGACGATTGAAAGAAGAAACAGATTTTGACTTGTACCGTAAAGTTCGTAAGTCACAGAGTATACAGCTTTTTCTAAGAGTATTTATTGAATATTTTGCGAATTTTTGCTCGTCACACTCACCCACTGCCACGCACCGCGACCAAACTCCCTTACTAACATCATTAGACCAAGGGCTATCTACCACCACAACCACGAGTGGGTGGCAGTATGTGGTCATGGAGAAAATTCTGTCAGCACGTACACACACAAGCCTTTTATATATAGATATAGATTGATCAGGAAGAATTCACGAATATTCATTGCCCTTGTCCTAAAATGAGTTGCAATGTTCTGAATAACATACATTTGTGAACAAATATTTTCAGTTACGAATATTAACAAAACAAAAACAAGTTCAAGTTTAATGCATCGTTGCAAACTGTATTGCGAATTGCAACTACCAAAAAGATTGTGCCTGAATTGAGAAAATTAGAGGCTTCAAAGTGATGTCAAATATCAACAGTGTTGAAAATTCGTGCAAAATAAGGAGCACAATAAAACTATTCTTTTTATCGATGCACAAAAATTGGCATTATTTCTACTCGTTTCAATAATTCACAAACAAGCACAAGACTCTCGGTGCGCTAAGCGCTGCGACAACACGTCGCTCTCCTACCATTGCTGTGACAGCGCTGTGCCTGCTTCGCTCACGTGCCCCATACCATCGGCGCTGCAGCAAAGCACCGTTGCCGGCCGGTGCTCGACAAGCATCCGAGTTGGAGATGCCTGTGCTAAAACTTCGTCAAACGGTCTCCTCAGTCCATCCAACAGAAGTCACATGGCTACAGTTATTATATCGCACAAACCGTGGCAGGTTACAAGCAACCATGACTGCTTTCGTTTTCAATAACAGTTATGCGTTTTCCTTGAAACAACTCGTTCATTCATACTGTAATTTTTACTCTGCAGTGGAGTGTGCGCTGATATGAAACTTCCTGGCAGATTAAAATTGTGTGCCGGAACCTGGATTTGAACCTGGGACCTTTGCCTTTCTTGGGCAAGCGCTCTACCGTCAAACCCGGCACGCTTCGCGGCCCTTCCTCACAACTTTACTTCTGCCAGTACCACGCCTCCTACTTCCTTAACTTCACCTACGTTCTCCTGCGAACCTTGCAGGACTAGCTCTCCCAGAAGGAAGGATATGGTGGAGACATGGCTTAGCAACAGCCTAAGGAATGTTTTCTGAATGAAATTTTCACTTCCCAGCGGAATATGCGCTGACACCAAACTTTCTGACAGAGTTAATAATTTCTTTACTTTGGGGTCCGCAGTGTGGAATGTGTCGTTGGGTGACATAATTATAAATGACGTTTATCCCTTTCACACTGATGTTATAATGCTTTATTTATTTACTATGACCTCATTTCGGCTTTATATTGCCATCATCAGGTTTTCTGTAATATAAATGAGATAATTTATAACGACAGTTACATAAGCTGGCATATATAAATTTTTTATGGCTAATACATTTAATTTACTTACATGTAATGTCGTTCTTATTTCTGTCCTTTTTGTTTAAGATGATATTGATTTTATTTAAATTATGACTGGCTGATATTCCTGTAGCGGATTATTTATTTTCTGCCTAATTAAAAAGGACAGCTATTTTCAAAGCGCATTATAAATGCAAAACCATGTCACCCAAAATCCCATAAACTTGCATTCTTCCACACAACGCTTAACAGACTGATAAATTTGCCACTAGAGGAAAATGAAGTTAAAAAGGAAAACGATTATGACCTAAAGGTCGTATCAAAAGTGTACCAAAGCGAAACACAACCAAAAATGTTCAATGTACATAAAGAAATAACACTAGACAGACAAATAACGAAAAAGGAGAAACCAAAATATGTAACCACACACTCTCTAGGAAACAAATAACAAAATTAATAAAATATTTAAAAACACCAATGTCGCATTTGCATACGAAAATAGATACAGCCTCAAAGACAAAATCTGCTAGGGAAACACAGTAACTCCCTTATATATATATATATATATATATATATATATATATATATATATATATATATATATATATCACAAATTTTATATAGGGCAGACTGGCAGAAATTTTGAAATTAGATATAAAGAACACACCAGAAACACCGAAAACAATCCATCTACTCTTTATCATCACCTACAAACCGAAAAACAGGAAATAGGGGCCATAAATGAAACGTTAAAAATTCTTCACATCACGGAAAAGGGACCAATCATGAATATCCTTGAAGAAATCGAATTATATTCACATGCCTACATAAATCCCATAAATTTACTCAGTGAGCAGACAGAGCTAAAACACACACACACAAAATACATTGAAAAATTTTATTCATGTTTTCAGCCACGAAAATGGATAGCCAAAAACATGTCACAGATATTCACTCCATAGTAACAACCACAGACATACATTACTAGACTGGCAAAACGTCCCTCTGTGACTGAAGCCTGACGCCGCCATCTTGCCTCACCTCACGTCAAAAAGCTTTCGCACGCTACTACTATGATCTTCTGACACAATATGACGTTGTAAGCTTTACTAGTTGGTTTGAAAATGATTTGCGTTTGGGCTAATACTTCCGCAATGATTTAGTTTAACACATGTGCATACATTGTCGAATCTTATTATGAGAAGAACGTATTACGTACGGTTAAATTTTACTTAGCGTCCTGGCAGCCTCAAGTGATTATGTTGTGAATCATGTGACGTTGTCATTAGCCAATCGCATAACAACGCAAATGTTTCCTCATGAAGTCTTCGTTTACCAGGGCAATTAGTTTTACTGAGTGAACGAGAACCTGTCAACCATAGAGCAGAAACAGCATTATTTATTTACTTCATCGTCTGTACGAAACACTAATCAAGTTAGTCTGTGTGAATTTCTAAGAATATTAACATCTTGGTGAGGGCTTTCTACCGTTTTGTTGATGTTGCCAATACAATCATGTGAGGCTGCTGAGAAGGTAAGTAAAATTTTACTGTTACGTACAGTTAAAGCAGACTGTACTTATCTGAAAAACACTCAGAAGAAAAGAGATGTGTGTTATCCACGACAAATATCACATTTTTAACGGCCATACTATTAAAAAACCGAAGTTGATCGAAACTGGTAACCGATTAATAAAAACAGGAAATGCGACTCCATAGTGTATGTGTCAAAGCAGACTGTAGATTTCGTAAGAACTCTCAAAAGAATACGTGTTATCCACAATAAACAACACTTTTGATGACCATACTATTGAAAGAAACTCCGAAGTTGAATGAAATTGGTACTGATTAATAATAACAGTAAATCAATACAACTCATTACTCTACGGCATGTGTCAAAGCTTACTCCAGCCGAAAATTATAGCCACATACAACACACGAATTTCCCATATGTCAAAAATCTAAAGGCAGAGTAGTTACGTCAGTTCATCGGTATTTTTCAACTGATTTCCGTAATAACGCAAACGACTGCTTACACGTTAATAGTATAGAAATATGGCGGCGAGACTTCACTGACACCAATGGTACTAGCTTATATGCCCGTGCTTCGCAACGGTTGTTAAAGAAGGTCCTGTGTATATCATGGTTCTTTGGGCTCCGGACGTAGGTCAGCAAAAAACACAATCCTTGTTGGATCTCTCTGTCAATAAATTCAATTCTCCTAGCCAAGATGTCAAATTTAAGTAGAAGTCATTGTCGAAAACGTTGAATGTTCATAAAGTTTTTCATACTAAGAGTGAAATTAATTTAAGTCCATGCTTTGGAATAATGTAAATTCAATGTTAGGTTGTCTTCATAAAGTTACACATTGCAACAGCAGCGCCAAAAGCGGATGGCAAATTAAATTCCTGAATACGATATTGGATAAGTGCGAATATTGATTTGTAACTGTTTTCACAAATATCTTCTTGAATAGGAATTTGGAATGAATTGTAAGACTGTGTGAATCATGAGGCTCTGTACAAAAGAGTTTCGCGTGAAAGTGCTGGTCGTAATAAGATGTAACAACAACGGATGTATCTGATTCGGAAAAAATTTATTTTCTATCCTGGCGGCCTCGTGTTTTTATGTTGGCAACATCAATAACACGATATAAAATCGTTGCAAAGATGACCGAACCACATAGTGTAGATAAATACTGCTATTTCTGCTGTATGCTTGATTTCACGACAAAATATTTGCGTGTCACGCGATTGGCTTATGACGATGTAACATGATTCTCGTTATTCAACATCTATTGCCAACATTATCACAGGAGGCCGCCGGGATGAGTAGGACTACATCGCATAGTTTTTCTTGACTCAGCTGTCAAACGATAACACCTTTCACAGCCGAGAGTGTCGCGCATGGAGGTAAAAATTCTAACCTCCTTGGTGTCGCGGCTGTATGTATCGGAGAGCACTGATTAGCACATACCAGTGAGCTTACTGGCACAGGCATATCAATATCTATGGCCTAAGAGACATTCATTAATGTATGTCTGTGTTTCCACCACGCTTCCACGACAGTGATCAATGTTCCACGAGTATTTATATCTTTGAGTCTATCTGGATTTTTATCTTTTTTTCCCTCTCTCTGTTCATAGTCGGTAATGTGTGGTTGACGGAAACATGTGATCTATTTAAAAAATTGCGTATTTGATATTCCTCGTCGTTATTAAAGTCTGAAAGGACCGCATTGTCTGATGATTGAAAGAATAAACAGATTTTGAATCGTACCGTAAAGTTCGTAAGTCACAGAGTATATAGCTCTTCCTAAGCATATTTTCCTAAGCATATTTATTGCATATTTTGCGAATTTTTGCTCGTCACTCACCCACTGCCACGCACCGCGACCAAAGTCCCTTACTAACATCATTTGTCAGCACGTACACACACAAGCCTTTTATATATAGATATAGATCGACAGTCTAGTAATATATGTCTGTGGTAACAACATAAACATCAACCACAAAAGTTATGATATGAAGGAAAATAAATTAGCTGATAACTACAGTGATCTCTGACTAACTATGAAAACATATAATGTCGTTAAAACACTTTGAAATTAGCTGTCCTTTTTAATCAGGCAGAAATTAAAAAATCCGTTACAGGCATATCAGCCAGTGATAATTTAAATAAAATCAATGTCATCTTAAACCAAGAGGTCAGAAATAAGAACGACATTACATGTAAGTAAATGAAATATATTAGCCATAAAAAGTTATATATGCCAATTTATGTAACTGTCGTTATAAATTATCTCGTTTATATTACAGGAAACCTGATGGTAGCAATAGAACGCCGAAATGAGCTCATAGTAAATAAATAAAGCATTATAACAGAAATGTGAAATGTATAAACGTCATTTATAATTTCTGACAGGGGTTTGACTGAAGTTTGGAGTATAGGAGAGCAAATACTAGCAGAACAAAGGCTGAGAAGACGGGCCGTGAGGCGTGTACGGATAGCTTAGTCGGTAGAGCGCTTGCCCGCGAAAGGCAGAAGCCCTGGGTTACAATCCCGTTCCGGCACACAACTTTAACCTGCCAAGAAGTTTCACCTTGTTCATTATTTGCAATAATGTTAATACTATGTAATAGGTGTCTTGCCAGTTTTCTTGTGTGGTATTAAATAAACGGAATGGACAGTGTACTGAAAGGTACATATAAGATGAACATTAACAAGAGCAAAACTAGAGTAATGGAGTGCAGTCTAAGAAAATCAGGTGATGCAGAAGGAATTAGATTAGGTAACGAAGCAATAAAGGAGGTAGATGAGTATTGTTAGTTGGGCAGTAAAATAACAAATGATGGTCGCAGCACAGAGGATATAAAATGCAGAATGGCAATGGGTAGAAAAGCATTCTTGAAATAGAGAAATTTGTTAACAGCGAATATTGATTTAAGCCTAAGGAAGTCCTTTCTGAAGGCATTTGTGTGGAGTCTTGCCTTGTATGGGAGTGAAACATGGACGATAAACAGTGCGGACAGGAAGAGGATTGAGGCTTTTGAAATATGGTGCTACAGAAGAATGCTGAAGATTAGGTGGGTGGATCGTGTAACTAATGAGGAGGTACTGAACAGAATTAGGGAGAAAAGAAATTTCTGGCATACCTTGACTAAAAGAAGGGATAGATTGGTAGGACACATTCTTAGACATCAAGGAATTGTGAATTTAGCGTTGGAGGGAAGTGTGTGGGGAAAAAATCGCAGAGGAAGACCAAGAGATGGATACAGTAAGCAGATTCAGACAGATGTAGGTTGCTATTCTTATGTAGAGATGAAAGGGCTTGCTCAGGATAGGGTATTGTGGAGAGCTGCATCAAACCAGTCTCCGGACTGAAGACCACAACAACAACAATTTTATTTCATTGTAAAGCTGGGATGTCCCACCCGCAACTATCAGTGCGGCCCAGCAAGTATCTGCCATACGATTGGTAAAAAAAGGAAAAAGTACGATTAGCTGAATATTTTGAGAATCAAACTTTCCGTCAGACGTGCTGGTCTATTATCTTACGGTACTTCAGATGCAAACGCGAGACTTAGGCAAGTCCATTGTTGCTGAAAGTTTGGACGCCGTATATTATTGTTATTAAGATAACGATAAATAAATATTATTAAATATGATTCAGTATTATTGAATATGATTGAATGGAAATTTGTGGTCAATGAAAAGTTGTAATTTGTACAATTAAATAAAATTAATATTATTATCGTGATGAGTCTTTAGGTCAGATCAATATTTCAGTCATTTTAATGTGTTAATCACTTATCTTATGCTTATATTCTTCTACGGGGCGACGATCGGAGATTTTAAGGCCGATATTGCATGACCCTTTCATTAATAAATTTTTTTCACTATATTTTTATAGAACTGTATTTGCTGCACTTTAAGATACCTTTATACAGACCTCTTACAAATTGAGCGTCTTGTTCAAACAGCAAAAGCCAACTGAACTAATTTCAATTACTTCAAGACATCTTAAATTAACATGTCAAAGTTATTTAATATACATCAAGCAAGTATTCTGTGTTTAAGTTCTTAATATCTACGCGCTTGAATTAAGAAATCAAACAGAGATGTATTATGATTTAGAAAATCCAAAGGATTATTCTGCAAAAGTCGAGAGAAAAAAATCTTAACATTCCTTCTTATACCTTACTTTCTACCCCATGTAAGTCACAACCCCTGGAGTAAAGTAAGTATACCATTTATTTTCTGCGACATCACAGTAATGCCCTCAATTTTTTATATAAGCTTTAATGGAAAAAAAAAAAAAAAAAAAAAAAAAAAGAAAAAAAAAAAAAAACACGCAGTGCTATGTTGTAGTCGGCGTACTACATCCTTTTAAATTCTGGAAAGCCACGACATTAACTTTAGGCGTACATGCAGCGCAGAGATTTCTTACAGGTATGAGCAACTTAGTGATTTCAGAAATTTGATCAGAGCGCCGTTTCTGTTTGCGCAGCTATCAATAACAGAGACAAGATAAGATTTCTCGTGAGATGGAGTTAAGGAACTGTGATTGTTTGGATAATGCAGATATTGTATTTTCTAATAGTAAGGAACTAAAGTTCGCTACATTATGTATTGAATGACGTGAATGTTCTGAGAAACTTTTAGCAAGAGTATACTATTTAGCTTACTGTAGATCAGTGGCGTATCCACGGGGTGGGGGGGAGGGAAGGCTGCAGGACACCATCGCAGTTATATCACTGAATGACATCGAAGTTAAAGGAACATTTTCCAAGTTAACAGCCCCTGTGGCCGACTCGGTGCATACTAGACAACAGGACTTAAGCTGAAACAGGGTGGCGCAAATGCTAATAATTTCTTCAGAACATACTAATCAACATGAATACAGTTTAGCAACTCATTCATTTTTAACACAAGATAGCACACAGTTTCTATGTGTGTCGGCTACAATCGCGTTGCAGCTTTCGTTATTATCCCACTTTTGGTAACAGTAAAAGAGGGTCTTTGCGATCGCCTCCGAAAACTGAATAAACTAATATGTAGAGAAGGAAATTCTCTACAACTTTGCTCTCTTATGTTTTTTTCCATATCTCGCAACGTTTCAGAAATATTTGCAAAATAACGGCGATTTGACATTGTCTGTCTGTAACACGTACCCATTACTTTATTTTATTTTACTTTTTTATTTTTTATTTTTAGGTCGCACCGTTGAACCGATCGATCGGAACCAAATTTTATAGACGTAATTTTTGACCAACCTTTTTGCAAATGTTTCCGACAAAAAATAAGTAATTTTAATAAAACTGAAACTAGGTCGTTTATGATGGCCTTTTGAAACGAAATTTAATAGGAAATAACGCCGTAACCGTAACCGTTCATCTGGAGACGAAAACTGACTAAAGTTATTCGTAGAGGAGAAAATTCATTACAACTTTACTCTCTTATATGTGTTTTCCGTATCTCGCCCCATTTCCGAGACATTTGCAAAAATAAAAGTGATTTGACACTGTCACTTGAATCTACAGACATACATTACTAGACTGGCAAAATTGCCTCTATGATGCCACCATCTGATGCCACCATCTTGCTTCACCTCGCGTCAAAAAGTTTCCGTACGGTACTACTATGATCTTCTGAAACAATATGTACGTTATAAGCTTTACTAGATAGTTTGAACATGATTTGCATTGAGCTAACACTTCCGCAATAGTTGAATTTAACACATAGACCTACATTGTCGAATCGTGTTATGAGAAGAACTTGTTAGGGCCTATGTACGCTAAAATTTACCTACAGTCCTGGCGACCTCGCGTGTTTGTGTTGTCAACCAGGTTCATACAAAAACTTGTCAACCGCAGAGTAGGAATGGCATTATTTATTTACTTCGTCTGTACGAAATACTAAACAAGTCACTCTCTGTGGATTTCTAATATATTAAGATCTCGGCAAAGACTTTCTACCGTTTTGTTGATGTTGCCAACATAATCATTAAGGCGCTATGCTACGATGCGCAAGGCCGTTCCCCGTTGGGGGTTCGAATCCCCCCTCGGGCAGGATGTTTGTGCCGTCTCACTGCTTTAACAAAAATGTTCAAAAGTCTGTAAATCTATCGGACCAAACTGCGTGGTCATCAGTCTGTAGCTTACAAACTTCTTAAACCTAGGTAAACTAACCTACTGACAAACACACACCCATGCCCCAGGGAGGACTCGAACCTCCACGGCGAGCAACCTCGCGCTCCGCAGCAAGGTGCTTTAGACCGCTCAGCTACTCCACCGCGGCACTGCTTTAACATCACTGCTTTAACATCATACAGTTGACTAACATCCCATGAAATAAAATTTGATGATAACGCGTTGCTGCATTTTGCGCTCCTTGATGCAATGACACGCTTCTCACACAGACCCTGTTAGCTGGGCCGCAGCGTGTACCACCGCTTCACTGCTGTGCTTGTTGACATGTCTCTCACTGTGTGTGCGCGGGCACATCTTCGCCAGCGCGGTTTGTAAAATATGGGACCAATCTCCAAACATTTCAGATGCACCTTGCAACGAGAGGGACACTAAAATTGCCGGCCGCGGTGGCCGAGCGTACTGCGGCGCGTCAGTCACAGTCTGCACGGCCACTACGGTCGGGGGTTCGAATCCCCCCTCGAGCATGGATATTTGTGCCGTCCTTAGTAGTAGCCAGTTCATAAGTAGTTTAGGGACTGATGACCGCATAGTTAAGTCCCATAAGCTCTACAAACATTTGAACATTTGATTTGAGTGAAACCGGTAACAGATTAATAACAACAGCAAATCACTGCAACTCGTTAGTGTATGTGTCGAAATTTACTCCAGCTGAAAAAAATTATAGCCATATACAAAACACCAATTTCCAACATATCGAAACTCTGACAGCGTAGTTACACCAGTTCATCTGTATTTTTACGACGCTTTTCTCTAATATCTCACACGACTACTCGCACGTTATAGTATAGAAATATGGCGACGAGACTTCACTGAAACCAGTGATACAGTATACGACATTGATAGTCTAGAAACATATGTCTGTGATGACTCAACAGATATTATAGATATGAGCAGCAGCAAAGATATGTTTTTCGTATAAATAAAGTTAATAACAATTGAAAGGTTATTATCTCTCTCTAGTTCGTTAAAAATATATAAATTGCTTTTCATATAATGAATGAACAATTTTTACTGTCTGTACTTTGTATGCCAAAGTGATTGTGAACTGTGTGGATGTCAAAGTATTTATGTCATATCTTTGGGTGGTATACATTAACGCTGGTAAGAGAGAGAGAGAGAGAGAGAGAGAGAGAGAGAGAGAGAGAGAGAGAGAGAGAGAGAGAGAGCGCAGTATAGTATTGTATAGTATAGTTGTGAGTAGCAGTGGTGTGCAGAGAGTCGCTGTGGTAACAAGTCTTGAATCAGTAGGCTACCCTACCAAGCAGTGGAGGCAGTATTATGAATAATCTTTCTTTGTGATGAAGTTATGAGATTTTTCTGTTTATGTAAGAAACTTGCAGAGATGGAGATATTGAAAGATATTTATAATATTAGACAATTTTGAAATTGTAGAGACATTGTTAAACTAGTGTGAAAGGAAGATTCAAATAATCATAATAATAATAATGTCACAAATCGTAGATTGCAATTTTTTAGTAGCGAGTAGTAATTCATTTCCCCTTTCATAGAATTTTGACACAATGGTTAATGCTACATTGTTTCGTACGTATGTGACTGTGCTACATTGCACGGTGTAAGCACTATAAAGGAAATTAATTTACAGTGTGTTAACAAATTAAATTACCAATGATTACCTTCAGATCATTGATAGAGGAATTTTGATAAAATAGTTAATGTTACATTGTTTGGTACGTGTGTGATTGTACTACATTGCTCGTGGTAGGCACTATAAAGAAATCTAATTTACAGGATATTAATGGGAGTCAAGTTAGTTGCTATTTTGAAAGGAATTAATTGCATGACAAAAAGAGGTTTCCATGTGCACAGTAAGCTAAATTAAATTGCTATTGACTAAGCTCAGATGATTGACAGAGATCAATATTGTTCTAATGCTATTGCCAAAGTAAATGTACAGAAAAGCAGTTTTGTGTAATTTAGTAAAAGACTCAGATGCAAAGGTTATACGTTCTTTCTGTCATGCTGTTGGATTTCTCAAACACGACATTGAGATCGTTGTGCAGTTAACTAACAAATTACTGATGAGTAACAGTTTTTATCAACCAAAGGGTTTTAGCACGCAGATTGACAGATCAGGTATTCAGTGAACTCACAGCTGTATAGCGCAATATGCCGACGCACATCCATGGCCTTTACAAGAAGCTCAAATATGACGATTTCTGGTATTTGGCTAATCTCAAGTTTTAGTCGGACCTGGGACAAACTTTCACAATATGGATTCTGAACAGTACGAATTTACATAAACTTTAATTTTAAAAAGTATTGTTAACAGTGGATTTACCGAAACATATTCTACAGGACCGAAAGTGGACCGTAAAACATGTCAGTGCGTTTTCCTATTTCACCGAATTCCTGTCAAAAACCGTTGGGTTTTATTACGGTAATTCACTTATTTGACGTATTAAGGTGAGGTGTAACGCAAAGAGTAGTCAAGTTGGGTTAAGAGTGTGGCTCTGTGTGCTTTCAGTTGCCGAAGAAGTAAGGGCACGCTTCAGTGTGGGCCTGCTGCCTGCCTTGTACGGCCACTGCACAGCGGAAGTGAAGTCCGCGCGCGCTGCTATGCCACTTTCACGTTCGGCTCGCTCCCACTGTGTGTTTGGTTCTCTGCAAGAATGTAGTTCAATAGACTGGAACGCAAGGTCTTCTGTTACCAGTCACTGATATTGTGTTTTCTACCCACAACAGCGGCATAAGCTACTAAATTTGCAATATACACAAAACACACACACACACACACACACACACACACACATTTACATCTACATGGGATACTCTCAAATCACATTTAAGTGCTTGGCAGAGGGTTCATCGAACCACCTTTATATTATTTCCCATTCCATTCTAGGATAGCGCGCGGGAAGAAAGAACACCTTAATCTCTCCATTCGAGCTCTGATTTCTCGTATTTCATTCTGATGATCATTTCTACCTATGTAAGTGGGAGTCAACAATATATTTTCGCATTCGGAGAGAATGTTGGCGATTGGAGTTTCGTAAGCAGCCCACGCCGCAGCTATAAGCGCCGTTGTAATGATTCCCATCCCAGATCCTGTATCATATCCGTAACGCTGCCTCCCCTGTAACGTGACAGTACAAAACGAGCTGCCCTTCTTTGGGCTCTTTCGATGTCCTTCGTCAAACCCACCTGATAAGGATCCCACTGGGCGGCAATACTCCAAAAAAGGACGGACAAGCGTAGTGTATGCAGTTTCTTTTGTAGTTCTGTTGCATCGTTTAAGGGTTCCACCATTGAAACGCAGTCTCTGGTTCGCCTTTCCCACGATATTATCTACGTGTTCTTTGCAGTTTAAGTCCGAAGTAATAGTAATTCCTAGGTATTCTATTGAGTTTACGGCCTTCACGTTTGATTGATTCATCTTGTAAACAAATTTTACACACACAAACTAATAAATCCACCCATAAGCACTAACAGGATACGCCCTTTCTCAGCTCCAGTATTATGTGTATCAATGTATGGTGTAAATAGCTAACAATGGATGTGTTGTAGAATAAATAGTAATATATTTTATGACATTTATAGAATACTCAAATCAAATGTTCAAATGTTTGTTAAGCTTATGGGACTTAACTACGGGGTCATCAGTCCCTAAACTTACAAACTACTTATGAACTACTTACGAACTAGGACGGCACAAATATCCATGCCCGAGGGGGATTCGAACCCCCGACCGTAGTGGCCGTGCTGACCGTGATTGGAGCTCCTCAGTCACCTCGGCCACCGCGGCCGGCTATAGAATACTAGTTGAAAACCAGGCGTTGCCCGGTTAGTTATTTATTTATTCCTGCCGTGAGTTAGTACTTCTCCTATCCCTTCTCTTTCTGTCCATCTCCAGTTTTCTAAAATCATATTATTGTTATCGGAGAATATATAAGAAATAAAGCTGTCTTGCATAATGTACAAAACTGTAAATGCAGTCTCCAAACAAAGAAAAGGTAGCAGTTCAAAATACAAATGACATAAAATTCGTACAATCTCATATTTATTGAATTATATGTTGTACAACTGTAGAATTTTTAAGACGTATATTTATTTGTATAAGTGCTGTATGTCTGTAAAATCTCTTGGGAATACAATTAGTAGTAAAGACGTAATAGATTAAAACTTGGGACCATTTTCCGTGAACGTTGCTCATAAGCTACGTGTCGTACTGTGACACAATTTAGAAGGCACATTCAGCTATATGTGTGTATACTGTCTGTAACATTTCCTGGTGCTACAATTTGTAGTGTAGAAATTATAGACTGTAACGTCATACAGAACGCCGTAGTTTTAGGCCATGAACAGCGGGAAAGTAGTAAGCGAGAAACGTTTTTCCTTTCATAATGTTGCTATGGTTGTCAGCGAGAAATAAATAAAGGTTTAAAATTATTTTTATAGTTTGTTGCAAGTCGCTAAGTAAAGTGGTTACTATATACTATATTCATAAGATCTCGTCGCATTATGTGGCAGTTTCTTGTTTATGACGTTATATCTCTCGACCCATCTGTCTCCTGTGCTTCTTACTCCTACGGCTATTTATATTTCACGTAAGGAATATGTATGCCAAATGTGGTTGAAATCGGTCAAGCGATTTAGAAGAATATGAGCAACATTGTCGCGTAAGGCAGCAGTTTTTCTCGCATCTCATTGTTTATGACGTCATATATCCTGAACAATGTGCTCCACCTGATTCTTACACTTACGGCGACCATCCTCATTGATTGAAGCTTACGTGTACAAAATTTCATAAATATTGGAACAAAACTGAAGATTTGTATGCAATACGTTCACACAAACGTACAAACATACAAAGATACGGACACACTGCTTTATATATAAAGGTTACGTTGGTACTTGGAGGAACAAAGACATATTAAAAACTTTAACACTTTGCATTTTTGCTACACTGAACTTGTTTATTGGTTTATTATGAACCGGTTTCTAGTTTATTAGGCCATCACCAGATAACTTAGTACTGAACAGATAGTCCACACAATGGTGTCAGTTCTTAGTTGTGCAATGATGGTACTGCAAAGATATGTGAATTTTTTTGACAATATATCGATACCAGAAATCAAGCGCAATATAAAACATAATTGCAATCTGAATAAATACATCTTAGCTTCCTTTGAATTTGAATATTACAACTGTGGGTAATATTAATATTAAAATACTGTCTAGGTGTGTAACAGTTAAAGTATAATGTAAATCCCACATAAACATTTAAATAAATTGACAGTACACTTTTTGGTTAAAGTAATTAATTTAAAATACCATGCACCACTTCAATATGTTAAATATAATTATGATATGAATTTACAAGAAATCTTGGGCACTATTTAAATATTGGCAAAATTTAACAATAGCTGGTAGCATTTACCAAAGACACTGCAACATACGCTAGGTTTAAATAACCTAAAATTTAACAAGGCCTGGGAGCATTTATCAAAACACTAAAAAATATGCTAGCCTGTGTGCCCATCAATTTCGACAGTTTCTGTAAGGTAACCGCTCGGATTCAAAACACTAAACCTGAAAACAGTTAACACCAAACTTAGTTCACCTCCATGCATGTACAGGACGCAACATTTTAGATTGCAAGGAACTGCTTGTGCTCCTTTAAACAGCCGGTACGATCAAACCACCGTTAAGGAAAGGGATAAAACACACAGTTTAAGCTCTAGCGGATATAACAATAGTACGACCGTGCGAATTAGGGGGGGGGGGAGGGGGGGAGGAAGGGACAACACGGAAGGAATAAGACCCTACAAATACGTAAGACCATGCCCTGGGCAGCCACAGAGCACGGACTGCAACAAGACGAAAAAGGAATACACAAGTTCTTCTCCAGAAAACTCTTCTTGAGGTTACGCGCGAGGAACCGTACTGAAGGGCGTAAATTTGTAAATTTTGTTTTTCAGCTCTCCACAAGGAGAGAGGGGAGGAGGGCAGGGATTTAGCAGTACAAATAACCTCTTTCGCCTGAGATGTTTCCTAAAAGTGTTGTTTATATTAAGTAGATGAAACAACTAATGTTTTACAAAATTTGCATTTTACAATTTCTTAAAATTTCTTCAGGTTATTGTAACCAATGGTTGAAGTGTAACTAGAGGCGATGTGGATGTGATCGTATTATGATTTGGTGATACTTGGCGGTGTTTGTAGATGATTATGTTCGTGATGGAGTCAGTGGCGTATCCTGGATTGTGGGCTGGTGGGGGCTGAGGTCAATCATCAAGCTGACGTGATTTCTAAACAAGACAAACGGTGGAGTCTGCGTCTTTACTCATATTGGGAGGAGATTGATCTCTTTCTCCCGCCCCCCCACACACCTTTCTCTCTAGGAGAGGCTCTAGCACAGAGTAAAATATACAGAGAAGCAGCCCCCCCCCTAAAGCACTGTCCTACGCTCCCCTGGTAGTTCCGTAAGATGCTAGCAGGTGTCAGGCGGTTCCCTGGCTTAGTACCGGTAGACCACACTAGAGGCACTTCTGAAGGAGCCTCTCGCGCGTCAGAGGGTAGTGTGGAGGGGAGGCTGAGGGGAGAGCTCATGTCGCCTGCCACGAGGCCACGGCTGTGTTCGGTTTGCTGGCATTTGAGGGGAGGTGGTGGTGGGGACGGCCGCTCCCTGCCGTCTGCTCTGGCCAGTTTAAAGGGTGCTTCTGACCGCAGCGCCATCATGGGACATCTTGCGCAACTGCTTCAGCACCCCCCCCCCCCCCCCCACATCCCTGAGCGTGGGACCGGGCCCTTATGGAGGTTTCGCGTCTTTTGTCTGTGGGTCTATCAAGGTCGTGGTGGTGGTGGTGGTGGTGGTGGGGGGGTTGCAGGGGGGGGGGCTGTCGCGCTGCAGCACCCCCCCCCCCCGGATACGCCACTGTCAGAATGAGATGAACTAGTGAGTAGTACAGTATAATAGGACAATACGTAGCTGTGAGAAGTAAGCAATAAGCGCGAGGAAGGAGGAAACTAGGATTGACTGATAAGGAAGATTGTTAAGAGGCCTAGAAGAAAGAGTATATGTTGAGGCTGACTTCTTTTTAGGGCAGACGGAGCACTGGTTACAACGGCACTGTAATATAGACAATGAATTATTATGCAGGAAGGACATATCGAATTTTTGTACGACCATTCAGATTATGACTTGTTAGATTTCTCTAAATTAAGTCAGTCAACTTTCAGCTAGACTACTTTCTGCAGGCCTCTGTGGAAACTACACTTCCTTCCACATTGATTGTGAGAGCTTCACCTTCCTTCTCCCGCTGATGTACTATTTCGTTTTGGCCACTCGACGACGCCATCCTCCTTTTCTATATGGCCGCTCCATAACAGCAGTCTTGCTTCTGTTTTATCTGTTATCGTCTTGTTGTCTTCTATAATCTTCCTTATTGCCTTATTTTTCAAATGGTCCATCCTTGAAGTGCCATGCCCTTTACTAAAAGTCAGTTTCCAATGTTCCTAGACTGCCTTTATGCCTCTTATTCAGCTCCGAAGACTGAACACCGTAAGTAGCAATACACTCATAGACGGATTTAGATATGATCTCCTTCGTTGTACTCTAGAGAACAAAATTGTATTACTGATATTTTGGCTGGAGCAAGTTACCGAGTGAGGTGGCTTAGTGATAACACACTGAACTCTCATTCGGGAGGAGGTGTTTCATATTCACTTCCTGCTATCCAGAATTAGGTTTTCCTTGAATTCTCCACGTCACTCCAGGCAAATGCCTTTCAAAAGGCACGGCTGTTTTTCTTACTCAATCTTACCTAAAACACCGAGTGTGAGCTTCGTCTCTAATGACCACGCTGTATATGGGGCGTTGAACCCTAAGCTTTCTTCTTTCTTGGACCCACATTGATGTTTAAGTCAACTGTGCTTCTTGCAATGTGAATAATAATAGTAAGAAAGGAATAATAATGAAAAAGTGACAAAGATAAAATGAAGAAAGAATAGAAAAGAATGAAAACAATGAGAAGGGATTTGTCATTATTTCAGAATTGAGTTGCGGTGGCAACAGTTATTTATGACAGTTTTGGCGTGTTCTGAAGTAATCGTATTGGTTACGATACACTACGGCCGATTTCCTTTTCGCAGAGGGTTCACGATCTTTGTAGATCTAAGAAAAAAAAACTGTAGGGTATTCTGGAGTGTTGCTCGTATCAGCTGTGTTAGGTACGAGATATGAAAGATGTGTGGGGGATATTCCGTACAGCAATTGATAGTGTGCTATCTCTGAGTGACTAGTTCTTAGAATTTTTCTTCTGTTATCTTTGTTGTGTAACAAGATATCTTGGCATCCCGCTTTTGGTAACACTTTATACACGTGTTTGGTGATATATCCAATAAAATTCTTCAGAACTTTAGTTTGACTCTACGACGACACGAGTGCCAGCCCTAATGCAATTCCGTCTGGAATTCCTACAGATGTTTGATTAGGTGCTACAGAATTCATAGTCATGGAATACAGATCTTACTTCAATACTTAACTTCAGATCTTTCGTGTAATTCACAGAAATTTTCCAGTGAATTGTAATATACTTACCTTGGACACGAATTTTTTTTTATTCTTACTCTCATTATGCGTTATGACTTTCTCATCAGATCTTTGTTATAAAACAATAACTGTAAGACGAGATACTTAAAGAAACACATTAAAACAATGCTACTTTTACGTGGAAGACATCTGTTAAGACTAAAGCCGAAGTTAGTAAAAACGTTTTTCGCTGTCGTGTTTACATGTTAAAGTCTGAAGCGGATATGCTAGCTCAATCAGCTGTGGGGTCTATGAAACAGCTGCTTCAGTACCTGATTTAGTCAGCATAATAACTACTTTTGTTGAATTAAATAGACAGATTCATGCTTAGTCCAATATTTATAATTCTCTTTCATTGTAGAAAAAGTCACTCCATCCATATTAACCAAAAGTTCTTAACAAGAAGATGCAAGTCAAGCCCGTTTCAAAAACGCTTGTGTTTACATTGGCACGAAAATTGTTTGTGGAAGTGGAAAACCGATTTATAGAAGTGTATTTCCAGAATCTATTCTGAAAAGTTTACATGAACAACTATAAATGGCTGCGGTGGAATAGCCGAGCGGTCTAAAGCGTCTCGCTGCGGAGCGCGCGGTTCCTCGCCGTGGAGATTCGAGTCCTCCCTGGGGCATGGGTGTGTGTGTTTGTCCTTAGGTTAGTTTACCTTAGTTTAAGTAGTTAGTAAGCTACGGACTGATGACCACATAGTTTGGTCCGATAGATTTGTATTTGAACTATAAATGGAATCGGCAAATCGCTTTACGAAATCTAGTTCTGGGAGCCCATGCGAACGGGGGTTAGTGAAGCTGTGAGATTTACCTATCAGAAACGATAAAAGTACTTTCTGTCGTCTCCTTATTCCATTCTGAAATCATCAGCGCCCAAACTGACACAAACAGTTCGACATAGCAGGAAGTGAACAATTTTGCCAATAAGCTGGTATTAGTGATACTACGCCTAAGGCAACAGGCGTATTGATACGTGGAAACAGGTGTTATCTTAACTTTGCCGCTTCCCGCTTGCTATATTCCTGTCTCTAGACTCACCAGGAAACTCCTGTAAGCCTGGAAGCCTGATACGGTCTCACACTACGATGGACATGTCCGAAAAAGCTGACGTCATATCAATAATTGTATATATGCCCCAAAACGTAGTGACAATTTCAATGCAGAAGCATTACTACCGTCGGTTCCTTGTGGGAGAACACCATAGGTTGCGAGGAAGAGGAAACTATGGGCAGGAGGCACTGCCATTGTAGTGTGCTAAAAGTTGAGAATTTTGGTTGGAAGGAAAGCATGCCTGGATAGCCTAATTGGTTATGGCTCGAAGCGGAACATACGTCTTCGAATCACGGTGCAGCACAAATTTTCAACTTCGCCGTTTAATTTATTTCAACGCCCCGAAACTGTCGAATTGTTTAAATATTTCGAATTCGTAAAATTACGGCCGTTCCAGTCAACTAATGGTGTCTGTTCTTTCGGACATGTACGAAAAGAACAGACACTATATCAATAAAAGCAGTTAGAAGAGTCGAGGGTCATGAAAGGGACGCAATGATTGAGAAGGCAGTTAGAGTGATAGTAGCTCAAAAATGTTCAAATATTTGTAAATCTATCGGACCCAGCTACGTGGTTATTAGTCCGTAGCTTACGAACTACTTAAACTAAGTTAAACTAACGTAAGGACAACAAAAACACCCATACCCGAAGGAGGATTCGAACCCCCGACGGCAACGGCAACGCGCACAGCAGCACGGCGCACCAGTGCGCACGGCTAATCCGTCGCGGCGGCAATTGCTCAACCCCGATGCTATGTAATCTGTACATTGAGCAAGGTGTCCGCTGTGCACCATAACGTGGCTATGAAAAACTTCGCGTAAAAGAAATAAATACGTAATAAAAACTTAAAAAACACGTACCTACAAGGTGTGTCTGAAAGGTTAGTAATTGGTATCAGGAAATATAAAAAACAATAATTACAAACAAAATAACTTTACTGGCCTTCAGAGTAACCACCATTGGCTACAATACACTTCTGACATCGGTTGTGCAGCTGTTGGAAATTGTCAGCAAACGCTTCTTGTCGATTCGCTCGAAGTGCTGAGATCATGCATTCTTGGCCCTCCGCACTGCTTCCACTGCCTGTGCTGATCTTCATTCTCAAAGGCAGTCGCTGATCATCTGCAAGCGTCCGTCGCACTGGTTCGATGTTGTCTGGGACTGTGATCGATGACGGTTGATCCGAACGTGGATCAGCCTCGAAACTTTCCTCTCTCTCTCTCACACGCACACACTTTACTCTCCGCTTCAGCACCATACAGTTGCACTAAAATCCCATGGGTCTTCGTCGTCGTTTTGTCTAATTTGAAACAAAAGTGGATGTTAAAGCGTTGATTCATTTTGTGTTTGCGCCAACACCTCATCCTCGACATCACGGTTTTGGAAATATGGGGCCATTCACCGAATTTTTCAGATGCACCTTGTATACCAAATTTCATGGCGACAGGTCAAAACAAACAGGTCGTTCCTAACGTCAGTTATGATAGAAAGTGTATAAGGAATGTGATTTTTTTTTCGATAATACTCCTAAAATAATATTCCTAAAAACTTTCCCAGAACCGTAACCAACAAGAAAGGAATGTCGCATAAACATCGAATTGTGAGTTGTAGTCTTCAAACAAAAATCACACAGGAACAGCTCCTATAGTTATCTCCAGCTCTTACCTTCTCCAGGAAAATTTTCCTCTTTTGTCACCATTACAAACATTTTAAAAATAGCCAAATCGGGTCTTGCCGCTCTGAATTGATTCGGTTCCCAACGAACAGCATTCAATTTCATTTACGTAGATAACTGACTGCCTTCGATGTAGCTCTTTCGGAATATAGTGTGTTCATGGCTGAAGGAATATTATTTATCGCGCCACATTTATAGTGTAGTACAAGTGTCATGCTGTAGCCTGTCTCAACACTGCACGAATTCAGAAGTGAGTGGCTTTGATGAAATGTATTAGAGTGGCATTCTCATCCCCACGAAATAGTGTTGGCTCACCACTTTGTTAATGAATATGCATGAATTTTTCGGAACATAATCCATCTTCCCAAGAGAAACTTACCAACGTATCGTGTATTTACATGCAATGCAGTTAGGGCGCTCACTAGGTGGTCACGGATGGAAGAGATTACTACCTGGCAGTGAGCGATCGTTAGCACCGTCTGAATCTGTGTGAGACTAAGCAACAAGTTGTCAGGTGGCTGGCGTAAAAGCCTTAGCTAGGGCTGTTTACATATGCATTAGAGAGGACCGTTGAAATCAGTGGCAATCACTACCTCTGACAGTCGTACTACTCTGCAGCAAAGTCCTGAGCGATGTCTCAGTTGTAGCGCGTTGTCTCTCATGAAGGTAAAGCATTGAAGACCCCATGCACAGTGTGCCACATCCGGGGAGAATCTCCCCATATTATTGAGCAAAGTTTTCAGCGAGTATTATGACCAGTCAGTTCAGTTTTTTCTTCTAGCAAATTTAATTAACAGTATCTTCTGTTGTTTGGAAATGTGTGAATGTATAGCAAGTGGTGTCCCATAAGGGCAACTGGACTGTATAATTGTTAAAATTGATGTTGGCAACAGCTACACATCAGACTACGAGCAGTTAAATAAAATAATGGAATCTGTTGTGTAAATGAATGGATGAATGGAGCTGTCCTAATTAGAACTCAGAGATGTAATTGAACACAATGGTGCTCATCAAATAATTAATCCTCCCTATGCAAAAACTTACAAACTTTTTTCATTATATCCATGTTGGACACGAACTGCAGCTGTGGCGTAAATTGACGGATAATAAAAGAATTGCAACCAGCTGCCTTTTTGGATGTTTTTTATTTACTCCAGAACTAGTTTTCGAGCCACTGCAGGCTCATCTTCAGTGGATACTTTACAGGAACATTTATCTTCCGCTAAGTGTAGGAATATCTACAGCCTGCAGTGGCTCGAAAACTAGTTCGGGATTAAATAAAAAACATCCATAAAAGCAGCTGGTTGCAATTATTTTATAATCCGTCAACTTATAAACTGTTGTAGTTGTGGACTTCAGTCCAAAGACTATTTGATGCAGCTCTGCAACCTATTCTATCCTGAGCAATCCTCTCCATCTCCTCATAAGAATGGCAACCCACATCCATCTGAATCTGCTTACTATATTCGTCTTTTAGTCTCCCTCTGGAATTTTTGCCCCCACACACTTCCCTCCAACGCTAAATTTAAGATTCATTGATGTCTAAGAATGTTGTCTTAAAAATCTGACCGTTCTTTTAGTCAAGATATGCTAAGAACTCCTTTTTTCCCCAATTCTGTTCAGATCTTCTTCATTAGTTACGCGATCTACCCACCTAATCTTCAGCATTATTCTGTAGTACCAAAATTTTAGAAAAAGACTCTATCCTCTCCCTGTGCGAACAGTTTATCGTCCATGTTTCTCTCCTGTACAAGACAACACTCCACACAAATGCCTTCAGAAAAGTCTTCCTTACACTTAAATTAATATTCGATGTGAGTAAATTTCTCTTTTTCACAAAAGCTTTTCTTCCCGTAGCCATTCTGCATTTTATATTCTCTGTACTGCGACAATCATATGTTGTTTTACTGCTCATGTAACAGAACTCATCTACCACTCTTATTCTTTCGTTACCTAATCTAATTCCTTTAGCATCGCCTGATTTTCTAAGACTTCATTCCATTATCCTTGATATGTTCTTGCTAATGTTCACCTTATACATTCCTTTCAACACCTTGTCCATTCCGTTCAATTGCTCTTCCTGGTCCGTTGTAGTCTCTGACAGAATTATAATGGAATCAGCAAAACACAATATCTTTATTTCTTCACCTTGAACTCTGACGCCTTCTTCATATTTCTCTTTGCTTTCTTTCAGAGTTTGCTCAATGTACAAATTGAATAACATTGTAGAGAGGTTAAAACCCTTTCTCACTCCCTTCCCAACCTCCGCGCCCCTTTCATGCCCTTCAACTCTAGTAACAGCTGTTGGTTAATGTACGAATTGTAAATAACTTTCCGTTCCCTATATTTACCCCTAGTGACTTCAGAATTTGAAAGAGTGTACGCTAATCAACACTGTCGATAGCTTTCTCCAACCCTACAAAAGCTAGAAATGTAGGTTTGCCTTTCCTTAAACTATCTACTAAGATAAGTCGTAAAGTGAGTATTGCCTCTCCTGTTCCTACATTTCTCCTGAACTTGAACTAATCTTCCCTGAGGTCGGCATCTATCAGGTTTTCCATCCTTCTGTAAATAATTCGTGTTAAAATTTTGCATCCAAGATTTATTAAACTGATGGTTCAGTAATTTTCACACCTGTCTGCGCTTGATTTTTTTGGCATGAGGATTATTACGTTTTTCTTAAAGTCTGAGGGTACTACCCTGTCACATACATGTTACGTACCAGGTGAAATAGTTTTGTCATGGTTGACTTTCGCAGAGACTTCACTAGTTCTGAGGGAATGTCGTCCACTCCACGGGCCTTGTTTCGACTTAGGTCTTTCAGTGCTCTGTCAAATTCTTTTCTCACTATAGTATCTCCTATTTCATCTTCGTCTACTTCCTCTTTCCTTGCTACAATATTGTCTCTAAGTCCATTTCCTTTGTAGGACCCCTCTACATACTCTTTTCACCTTTCCGCCTTCCCTTCTTTGCTCTGAACTGGTTTTACACATGAGTTCTTGATATTCATACAGCTATTTTTGTTGTCTCCAAAAATCTCTTTTATTTTCCTGTAGGCGGTATCTATTTTTCCCCTAGTTATACATTCTTCTACAATTTGCACATGGCTTCTAGCCACTCCTGCTTAGCCATTTTGCAGTTCATGTCAATCTCATTTCTTAGTCGTCTTTATTCCATTTTGTCTGTTTCATTTACTGCATTTTTATATCTTTCATCAATTAAATTTAGTATTTCCTGTGATATACAAGGATTTTTGTAGGTATTACCTTTCTACCTATTTGGCCGTCTGCTGCCTTGACTATTTCATCTCTTAAAGCTACCCATTCCTCGTCTACTGTTTTATTTCCCCCCGTTTCTGTCAATTGTTGCCTAAAATTACCTCTGAAATTCTCAAGAACTTCAAGTTTTTTCAATTTATCCAAGTTCCATCTCCTTATATTCCTTCCTTTCTGCAGTTTCTTCAGTTTATACCTTCTAGTTTAAAACCTGGTTCCGAATTCTATATCTTATCATTATAAAATATATCTTGTACCTTCAGGTGTCTCCTGATCTATTTCATCTATGCAACCTTCTTTCGTGATTCTTAAACCAGGTGTTTGTTATAACTAAATTATGTTCCTTGCAAAATTCTACCAGGCGGCTTCCTCTTTCATTCCTTTTTCTCAGTCCATATTCACTTATAAACCAAGTAAATTAATGAGTGGGTCTTGAAATGAGAGTGTATTTTAAAGAGCCCGTAAAGCGCATATTTATTAACACTAAAGTAAATTTAAATTATTACCAAACAATAAGATTTGTCAAAGAATTGTTGAGAAACCTGTAAATGGCAAAGTAGGAAATGAGGGTGATGCGAGGCGTTCATGTTTAGCAATCAAGCATTTCGTTATAACAAGTTGTGAGAAATGAGAGATGACAGTACTGATTTGAAAACGGATTAAATAGATAGTAGCCAACGAACCATGGTCGAAAGACTGTAATTACGAGCCGTGTCTGCTGGTACGTTACTGTCTCGGCGAACGTCGTGACGCTGCTACTTGCGGGTTGTCTCGACTCGTGATGATCGTTGCGCGGCAGCAAAGTTGAAACTGACAAGCAAGACTAGCTCCCTTTATGGAGACCAGAAAGAACTTTAGAGATAAAACTTGCTTCCCCGAATGTAAAGACAAGTTCACTCTCCAGAATATAAACTGACACTCCTAAGTCTAGCTTACAGCTTGAAGTCTACGCGCTGACTGACTTCTGCCTACTGTCCACGAGGATCCGTGACTGTCGCCGCTATATTCGGAGCGGCCAATCACCAGGTTGGCACTAAAAACCGGCCAATTCCGACTCGTAAACGCATCCATTGCGGTGCGCGCGCAGTGATACCGTTTCTACGCCGTTATCGGTGAGCGAAATTACTGTATCGCGTTTAGCCAGCAAAGCGTGTGTTTACGTCTACTTTTCCCACGGGCGTTGAACACCTGCGTGTTTATCGCCTAGGAAACCATTGGCGGTTTCCCCGAAGCGGCAGTCCTCGTTGAGACACCCGCTCCACTTCCAACTGTACTCTGGCGAATGAGCTGCGCACGTCGCTAAAGGATCAGACCGTCATTCAGACGCGGACGCAGAGTCCCCGCGGGCCTCTGGGCACGGTGGGGTGCCTGCTTCAAATGGCTGTGGGGCCAGAGCATCGTTCGCGAAGAATGGACAGTTGGAAATTCTGAACGGACTCTCCCCATTACAGAGACCCTTGTACTAAGAACGCCGTCGCCGGCTTAGGTTGAACTGAACAAAGTTGTGCCGACATTGCTTTCAGGCTTTCTCGTTTCGCTTTACATGGCGTGCTTTGAGAAGCATATATCGCATTGTCGACCAGGAGCCCGTCTCCGCACACCAAAATCCCCCTACACCGAGCTAACTATGACTGTACATTGCATAACTTCTGTCAAAATAAACCTTGAAATTAATTTAGAAGCCGCGAGGGCGTGGGTTTTAGTATGACTATATTTAATGACAGGGTGCGAAAACAGTGGCACCTCTCAAGTTGTTGCATATCACACACACACACACACACACACACACACACATGCTCGCACTATTTGAGATCAACGATAAGTGACTACACAGCTGTAGAAGCTGACTGCCTCTTCGCCCAATAGTGTATCTCCGCCTGGAGTGGTTTTGCAGGATGGAAAAGCTTATGTTTGACCGGGGTAGCGACGTAGTTACCACACATGACATGCAGTCCAAATGATGTTTGAAATCTTGGTCTGACACCTATGAAGAATGTCATCCAATGTCGTGACATAGATAATTTGTTCTTCTGCGGGTGGAGGGGACTTGAAGTTGCCTTGTGGTAGAGGGGGGGGGATGGGGGTCAGTTCTCAAGTTAATAAGTATCCAAAATTTCAGGATGGAAAAGCTTATGTTTGACCGGGATAGCGACGTAGTTACCAAACAGGACATGCAATCCAAATGATGAAACTTCCTGGCAGATTAAAATTGTGTGCCGGAACCGGGACTCGAACCTGGGACCTTTGCCTTTCGCGGGCAAGCGCACTACCGACTGTGCTACCCCGACACGACTCACGACGCAGCCTCACAACTTTACTTACGCCAGTACCTCGCCTCCTACTTTCCAAACTTCACAGAAGCTCTCCTGCAAACATGCAAGACTAGCACTCCTGGAAGAAAGGATATGGTGGAGACATGGCTTAGCCACAGCCTAAGGGCATGAATATGGCTCTGCGGATTTCCCTCACTCCACCCCTTTATCTAGGTCCCTGGCAAATGCACTTGAAACAGTATAACACATTCGGAACTACTACTTTCAAACTGAAACGGAAGAAAACATGGTCCTATTTTAATTCATGATTTCTTTGTTTGAAATACGTGTACGTGTAGGGTATTTTTGTAATACGTCGGTGAAGTAAAAAAGAAAAGGGTCGAAACTGAAATGTTCAAATGTTTGTATAGCTTATGGGACTTAACTACGGGGTCATCAGTCCCTAAACTTACAAACTACTTATGAACTAGCTAACACTAAGGACGTCACAAATATAAATGCCCGAGGGGGATTCGAACCCCCGACCGTAGTGGCCGTGCAGACCGTGACTGACGCGCCTCAGTCCCCTCGGCCACCGCGGCCGGAAGTCGATACTGAGAGTCGTATATTCAGTCAAACATGAAGCATGATATGCCTTGTTATAGAGAAAGGCAACAAAATAATGTGTAGGATGTGTAACGAAGCTATTGTTGTGCTCGAGAAATATAATAATCGTCGTCATTAAGAAAATAGATGTTGCACAGATTGATGAATTGAGTGACAATGTACGCGAACATAAATTCGTATCATTAAAACATGGATCGTGTATTCAAAGCCGGCCGCGGTGGCCGAGGGGACTGCCGGGCGCCGTGGCTCAGCGCGCCCGGTCAGAGGGCTGGACGCCCTCTGTAATAAAAAAAGCTGAGCCAAGAACACAACGAACGAAAACGAACAAACAGGATCAACGTCCGCAATGCACTGAACAAACCATAGAACAAAAAAAAAAAAAAAAAAAAAAAAAAAAAAAGGGGACTGAGGCGCTTCAGTCACGGTCTGCACGGCCACTACGGTCGGGGGTTCGAATCCCCCCTCGGGCATGGATATTTTGCCGTCCTTAGTTGTAGGTAGTTCATGAGTAGTTTGTAAGTTTAGGGACTGATGACCCCGTAGTTAAGTCCCTTAAGCTTAACAAACATTTGAACATTTTGTATTCAAATGGCAAATTCGATACATCACACTAAGTGTACTGAAGAGTAATAAAGATAACTTGACGTTTTCACTGAATATTATGCCCCTTGTCAAAAGAAAAACAACAACAACAACAACACTGACTTTCACACCTGCGCACTGGTGGTCAATGCAGTTACGAAAACATGTCATTATTTTATAAACCTATTTTTAATATTTGTCTAAGAAAAAGTAAAATGTTAAAATCTGTACCCTGTCCAAAGGCATCTGGAGAGAAAGCAGTTCCTCATGGAAACCCAAATGTTCGAAAGTCTCTCACTTCCAGTCGGACTGGATGAAGTCCGACATTTCGACTGAAACATTGCGACACCTCCGGTCCCAGCAAAACCAGTCCGTGAGCAACACTGATGCACTCCATGTAGCCATTCGGCGGAAACTGGCTGTCGTGGAATGTTTATTACAAATCAACAGCTCCAATACAGACAGCTAGGGAACATACCGACAGAGTAATGTGTCGGTTGTCTTTCACGTTTTAACAAAATAAAATTAAATTAATACGAAGAATTTTACTATTCCTCGCGTTATAAGGTGCATCTGAAATATTCGGTGATTGGTCCCATATTTTACAAACCGCGCTGGCGGTTCATTCATACACATTCAGGGACATGTCAACAAGCGCCCCCTATCGCTCAAAGCACTGCATTGAAGCGGTGGTACACGCTGCGACCCAGCTAACAGGGCCAGTGTGAGGACGCGTGTCATTGCAACAAGGAGCGCGTCCACAATCACATTCCAAGACAACATCGAACGACTGCGACCTCAGTGCTTCGAGGGATTCCACAGGAAGCGTTTGCTGACAGTTTCCAACAGTTGTACAACCGAAGTCAGAGGAGTATTGTAGCCAATGATGATTACTTTGAAGGCCAGTAATGGTATTTCGTTTGTGACTCTTTTTTCCGATCTTTTCAGACGCACCTTGTATTTGTCCTTCAAATTTACACTCATTTAGATGCATTACAACCATTTCTGGAAACATCTTTTTTAATTCTGATTTTGGTAGCTCAAAAACATGGTATGAAAGGATTCAACAGCTTGATTTGATGAAAATTTCCGGTCTACACTATTTTTTTTTAAATTTATTTGGACTTACGAAAACGGAAAAAGTTGTAAGCTGATAAATCGGGCGAATACAGGCAGTGAGACAGCTGCAAGTCTCATGATTTCAGTGACAGCTTATAACAAACAAATTTTTGTTCAACACTAAGAACTAACTGTTCTTCTATTAGCCAAAATAATAGTCGTCATGATGTTAAGTGCTCAAACAAAAAATTATCATCATCATCATCATCATCATCATTAGACTGATTATGCCTTCCAGCGTTCAGTCTGGAGCATAGTACCTCTAATAAAATTCCTCCATGATCCCCTATTCAATGCTAACATTGATACCTCATCTGATGTTATGCCTTTTACTTCAAAATCATTCTGCACCGAATCTAAGTTCTTTCTTCTTGGTCTACCTCGACTCCTCTTACCCTCCGCTGCCGAGCTCATGAGTCTCTTAGGTAACCTTGCTTCTTCCATGCGTGTAACATGACCCCACCATCTCAGTCTGTTCGCTCTAACTGCTTCATCTATGGTGTTCATTCCCAGTTTTTCTTTGATTTCCTCATTATGGACACCCTCCAGCAATTGTTCCCATCTATTAGTACCTGCAATCATTCTTGCTGCTTTCATATCTGTAACCTCTACCTTATGAATAAGGTAACCTGTATCCACCCAACTTTCACTTCCATACAACAAATTTGGTCGAAAGATAGAGCGGTGCACCGCTAACTTAGTCTTGGTACTTACTTCCTTCTTGCAGAAGAGAGTAGATCTTAGCTGAGCAGTCACTGCATTAGCTTTGCTGCACCTCGATTCCAGTTCTTTCACTATGTTTCCATCCTGTGAGAAAATACATCCCAGGTACTTGAAACTGTCTACCAGTTCTAACTTTGTTCCTCCTATTTGGCACTCAATCCGTTTAAATCTCTTTCCCACAGACATTACTTTTGTTTAGGAGATGCTGATCTTCATATTGTAATCCTTGCACCTCGGATCGAGCTCTGAAATATTAGTTTGCAACCTTTTAATCTAACCGGCCATTACAACTAAGTCATCCTAAATAAAAAACAATTTCCGTTCTCTGGGGCCCGCAGTGTAGAGTATGTCTTTGAGGGACATGTTCAATACCACGATAATTATAAATTATTTTTACACTGCTATAGAACTTTATTATCTCACTATAAGCTTATTTCGGCCTTAAGCCATCATCAGGTGTTCTGTAAACACAAGTAATCCAGAGGGGTTGTTACATATATTCTTACAACATAATTACGTAAAATTTTTACAATATTTTACTTACAGTACTTGTTGTAGTCAGTAGTTGTCATTTATTTGCTGCCCAATTGATTTTAAAAGCTGATGTTATGCTTATCTATTGCTGCTTACCTGTATATATGCAGCAGCACTGGTTATATTAATCGATTTTTTTAATCAATTTTTTGTACTGGCAGCCTAGCACAGACTGTAGTGGCAGCATTCAACGATATTATAAGTTTACATGGTTACCAGTAATTGATACATTAATATCTTTGGTTTATTTATTGGCTTTATATATGGAGTTTTATTATGGATTTTGAATCTCTGGAATCTTTGGTGTTTATCCACTCTGTTGTCTGTTTATAATCTGAATAAAATTTTCGATGTATTTGAGTTTTAGTTCGGTTTGTTCATTTAGTACATCGTTCTGGATGTTGTGTATATGTAAGTATAGTTCGATTTCCTCGAGAATATTCATTGTTGGCCCTTTTTGTATAGTGTGTAAATTTTTTAAGGCTTCCTCTATAGGTTTTACGTCGCGTTTTTCCGTGATTAGATGGTGATATAATGTAGAGGGATTATTTTCACTGTCTCTTGTGTGTTCTTTATATCTAGCGTGGAAATTACTGCCAGTTTGGCCTATATATTATTTTGACAGGTGTTATACGTTATTTTGTAGATACCCGGATTATTGTATATTAATGTTTTTTTGTCTCCTTTAAAATTTTTGTGGTTCATACAGTGCTTGTTTTGGTAGGCAAATCTGACTTTTGTGTGTTTGAATATTTTATTAATTTTGTACGATATGTTTCCTATGTATTTTGTAGGTATGTAGGTTGGTTTTGTTCTTTGTTCGAGGTTATTTTCTTAACAAATCAATTAACTACCTAGATCTAACCATCACAAATGTCCAGAACAAACAAATAAAAAACGGTATTTTCTTGGAAGTGTTACGCAAATCAAGTACTGTGGTTGAATGCAATTTCATCCTGAAACGCCTAAAGAGCTGTTTGTTGCTTGGTAATTAAGTGAATACCAGTACACAGCAAGAAAAAAAAATAGTATCCTGGAAAGACGACGTCGAGTTTGATCCGATAACGACAGATGCCACCTGGGCGATAGTAGATGTACTGGTAATGCCTTGCTGTCTGCATTAGACATTTGTGAGACATGCGGCCATTTTGATGCACTTAAAATAACTTTAAATGTCTTCACCACAATTGCACCATATTAAGGCCTTACACATTTCGACATACGTCATTATCTAATTAATATTTCATCCAACACTTTGATAAAACATAACTAATAAGTAACACTAACTTTACACTTAGCAAAACTATTAAAAAAATTAAAAATTCCCCTCCAAACTATTAGTGTCGTAGACATATGTCATAAATAAAATATGTTTACAATTCACCCCAGAACATCTCTGTAGGATGGTCAAGTGCATACTGAAGTCTGCTTATCAGTCAGTTACTATGCAGAAAATCCGCCAGATGGCGATATTGTCTTCTGGTTTTCTCTCTCTGTACACACACACACACACACACACACACACACTTACTCTCTCCATGTTCTATATTTTTTTCAGTTTTAAATAGCTTAGTGCTGTACAAAAATTGCTTCTGTTAAATTAAACAGTTTTAAATGAGTCCTGTATAAAACTTTTAAAACCATTGAGTACTGTACAATAATGTTTCTCTTAGACTACACAATTGTAGATGAGTACTACACAAAACATTTTCTGTTATATTGTAGTTTGACATCTTCAGGACAGATAGTATTAAGTAAAAAACTGCTGAAAAGCACTAAAATCATTGTATCTTTACAGAATACAGGCTGGGGAAAATGTGGAAGTGGGGGGAGGGGAGGCAATTGAAGAGGAGAAGCATACATAAAAAAGCTGCAGAGTAAGAGCAACTACGAACAACCAACTGCCTACGAAAATCACTTGGTGGTTTTTGTAACATACAAGCTTGCATTCTGCTTCTCATTTATCACAAATAACGCTATCACACAAATAGGAATCGTCACTTCTATGGCATTACATAACGGAAAAATGATAAGAGTTGGGGGGGGGGTGATTGGGAGGAGATATAAGATTATTTGTGGGTACAGAGAGCAGAGGGGTTAAGAGAGCAGTTTACAGAGGATAAAATAAAACGATCAACTCACAATGTTGGTTTAGTACCTGCAGTACATTGTATCAAAGTAGTTTCACGTTTATATAAAATTCATTACTATTTGTAAGAGGAGCTGAGAATGGACGTACGGTGTATAGTATCATAATTTAAGGAATGCTGATATGGAGAAGATATCCATGATATAAAATCTGGGAGTAGTTACAATATCCTACTGCTCCCAGATTTTATATCATGGATATCTGACGTATATCGAAATACGTAAGGCCTTAATATAGTGCAATTGTGGTCAAGACAGTTAAAGTTATTTCAAGTACTGATAATGATTTCAGTGTCATTGGACAACAGCATAGTGACATTGCTAGCAGAGCATCTTCTGTGTGTAGCTTTTAATAGGTAATGTTTGCAGCCATAAGTCTCAAATCCTAAGGGCCGAATCTTCTAAGGTCAGTTACAAACTACTTATGGTGGTGATAATCGTGAGGTATTTATGACCATTAGATGCCAACTGGGGTGGAAGTTGTGGTGTCGCACAAGTCTGAAGTGCGCGCCACGTACTTTCGCCGCGCGCCGCCATGCAAGCACGGCGCGGCGTTCTTACGACGTCGGCCACGAGCGCCCTCTGCTACAATCCCGCTCGTGGCCACCACTGAACTGCATCGTTCACTTGGGATTAGGACAGGCACTAGGACTCATCAGTAGGCAGGCCTCTACCTAGTTAACCTATGTCTCAGCGGTACACTTAGTTGGCAGTCATGAACTTTGTAAAAGATAAGTATTATCATATTTCTACGAAATATATAACTTGTTCTAATCTAGCTTAGTGTTTCTAGTTTCTGCTGTCCCACTGGCTGATCACCTCAGACTCTGTACCCGCACCCGGATCCTATTTCACTGTGTCGGTCTCTCTCTACTCGGCCACCGACACCCAGGACAACCGGCGGCAACGAGACACAAAAGTGGCGACGAGGATGGGATGCAAAAGAAATCTTTTTATGTGACTGCACTTCGGCGACTCGTGTGTCAATAGAGATGCAATGATGATGACAATACAACATTCAGTCCCCGAGCGGAGAAAAATCTCTGACCGCTGCTTGGCAACCCACTAGGCTTTCCACTAGACTACGACCACTAACGTATGGTAAGGACAACACACACACACACACACACACACACACACACAGCTGCGTCGGTTGTGCAACGATGCTGGACGCAGTGGTTATGTGAACATTCTGACACCCGTGTTCCAGACGTCCACATAGCACAGACGTCCCCCAAGATCGTCGTATTTTGAGGATATCAGTGGGCGATTGTACAGTTGCCGCAGCACAGGTAAGAGGGTTTGTGAGCCAACAGGATACTAGCCGTGGGACTAGGGGAACATCTCAAGCCCGAGTTCCACTCTCGCGACAGCATCGACGTGTACCGTTCGACTGGTGCCGTCGGAGAATCAATTGGAAAGGCGGTCCGTGATCTTAAACGGTGAAAGCAGATTATACCTGCTCGCAAATGATGGTCGTTTGCGGGTACGAAGGTGACCAGAGCTCGGCACATAAGGCCAGTTCTTTCTCCATTCTTGTGGCCGAGCGGTCTAAAGCGTCACTCTGCGGAGCGCGCGGTTGCTCGCCGTGGAGGTTCGAGTCCTCCCTGGGGCAAGGGGTTGTGTGTTGTCCTTAGATTAGTTTACCTAGGTTTAAGTAGTTTTTAAGCTACGGACTGTTGACTACGGAGTTTGGTCCGATAGATTTACAAACATTTGAACATTTTTTTCTCCATTCTTGCAACAGGAAGGTGACGAGTTGTTCCAACAAATGACAGCTCCCATACAGTGGGCGTACAAATAAACGGGCAATGCAAGACGTGCGGCAACTTCCCTGGGCAGCATTCCTTGTTTCCAATGGAGTAACTGTACGATATCATGGGAGAAAACTGACACGTACTACTCGTGAACCCATAACGCTTGCAGACCTACTTGAGCAGGCCGATGTTAAGAAGAATTGTATCCCAAGCCCACGTACTAATATGAGTGTTTTGGCATAGATAGACACCTGGTATCTCAGCACCGCCTGAACTATCGATCTGTAAATGTAATCTTGCAATGTACTCCATATGCATTATTTCAACACTAAATCTTGAGTGAATTGGAAAATTCCAAGAGGGTATACTGATTTTTATTTGCGGTCAGTGTAAAGTGTACAGTGTGCAGATTTTGTGTCCATGGAGTTTTCCGAGCATTCTTTTGCACCAGTGGAGAAAAAGCTCTTTTTCAGCTTCGCTCGAGTAGTGCGGATTCCATGGAGAGTTGATCTATATCACGCCTATATATTTACGCAAAATCGAATGTTCGATTGATAATATACCAGAGCAATGGTTTCCAACTTTATTGCAGTGGGACCCGTAATTTTTCTGGAAAAATCTTCGCGATCCAGTGTCCACTGGCTGCATGGCAATTAATAGTAACATAAAAATTATTTGTAATATGAAATTGAACTTAGATGCAAATGCTTTGCTGAATAAGACTTTCGAAACTGGTGAAAGGAACATCTATTAAAAAAATATTTTCTCCAGAAAAATTATTTTATTCAAATTAAATTGAAAATGCAATAAGATTTCTGGTAGTGTTTAGTTTTGACGTTGTTGATACTTTCTGCATCTGGATAGAAACTTGATAATTTACCACACAAAGTTTGTTTCTATTTTTTTATATAATAAAAAAACTAGGAATACGGAGGATCTAATAAATATGTAGCCGCGGCGGGGCGGCCGACCGCATTGGGGAGCTATGCTCCGGTGCGCGAGGCTATTCCCCGTCGGGGGGTTAGATTCCCCCTCGGGCATGGATGTTTGTGCCGTCTTTTGTATAAGTTAGTTCACAAGTAGTTTGTAAGTTTAGGGACTGATGATCCCACAGTAAAATCCCTTAAGTTTGTGGATCCCATTAATTCCTTCAAAGCTGTACTCCCCATTCGAGACGGTAAGATCCAGCCTTAATCCACTAGGCAGAAGTGAAATACATAGAAAATACAAACGTAGTGAGAAGAAACGCCACTACAATCAGGGATACATGCACTAAACAACAAGCAAACAGGTGTAGTACGACCTCGCAGTTACAGAAAGACTAAACCAGTGAACGGTTAATTACATGGCAAGTGGAAAGCGACGTGGCGTTGCCATATCGTATTATTTACGAATGGTAGTGTTTTTCTCATGTTGTTCTGAGTAAGTTATTAGCCACAAGGGTTTCTTGTTTGCGATTCGTTTTCTACGTAACTTTCTCAGATAATAAAGCTTTCCTAATGAAATGAACTTTCACGTTTTTCAGTTGGTACGATTTTTTTCGCGCGTACTTCAGTACCGTTCGGTTACTGACGTGAACAGACCGTACGACTCGCTAGTGGGTCGCGACCCACAGGTTGGAAACCACTGTACTTAGTAAGTGGGTATACACTGAGATGGCAAAAGCCGTGAGAATCGGGTCTGGCCTCTCGGTACCCAACAAACTGGAATGGACGCAACAAGTTGGTGAAAGTTCTATGCAGGAAATTGAGGCCCTACTGAGCAGTGAATATTTGCGAAAGTGTTTTGGTGCAGGATTTTGTTCAAAATTTTAAAATGTTTGTAAATATATGGGACTTAACTACTGTGGTTATCAGTTCCTAGGCTTACAAACCACTTAAAATAAATTATGGTGGTGATATCAACTCGGTTGCAAGTCTTTTTAGATGCACACAAACACACACACACACACACACACTGGACCTGGGACAGGGAGCAACCATGAGCTCCACAGCAAGGAGTCTTAGAGCGCTCGGCCAATCCGCGGCCAGGATTTTTGCTCGAACTGAACTCCCGATTACGTCCTATAAACGTTGGGTTGGATTCATGTCGGAAGATCTCCGTGGCCGGACCATTCAGTGGAGTCGTCCAGAAAGTTCTTCAAATCTATCAAATGTTTGTAAATCTATCGGACCAAACTGCGTGGTCATCAGTGCGTAGCTTACAAACTACTTAAATCTAGGTAAACTAACCTAAGGACAAACACACACAACCATGCCCCAGGGAGGACTCGAACCTCCACGGTGAGCAACCGCGCGCTACGCAGCGAGACGCTTTAGACCGCTCGGCTACTCCACCGCGGCTTCATATCTATCGCAGACAACTGTCTCTAGCGACGTCGCATTGTCAACAAACGTTCAAATGTTTGTAAAGGTTATGGGACTTCACTACGGGGTCATCAGCCCCTAAAGTTAAAAAAAAATCAAATGTTTGTAAATCTGTCGGCCAAAACTGCGTGGTCATCAGTCCGTAGCTTACAAACTACTTAAATCTAGGTAAACTAACCTAAGGACAAACACACACAACCATGTCCCAGGGAGGACTCGAACCTCCACGGCGAGCAACCGCGCACTCCGCAGCGAGACGCTTTAGACCGCTCGGCTACACCACCGCGACCCCTAAACTTCAAGCTACTTATAAACTACCTTATACTAAAGACGGCACAAACTTTTGTGTCCCGTCCACGTCGCCACTTTTGTGTCTCGTTTCCGCCGGTTGTCGTGGGTGTCGGTGGCCGAGTAGAGAGAGACCGACCCATGAATAAAGGATGCACGCGTGTGCAGGTACGGAGGTGACCCGCCAGTGGGACAGCAGAAACTGGAAACACTAAGCTAGATTAGTTCAATATGTATTTCGAAGAAAGATTACAATACTTATCTTTGAGAGCAGCGGACTAGTAGAATGTTCATACATAGTTTAGATAGAGGCCTGCCTACTGATGATTCCTAATGCCTATCCGATAGCCAAGTCTTAACTGGTGCCTATCTGATTTCCAAGTGGCCGATGCAACAGTCGTGGCCACGAGCGGAGTTGCAGCAGAGGGCGCTCGTAGCTGACGTCGTAAGAACGCCGCGCCGTGCGTGCATGGCGGCGCGCTGCGAAAGTACGTGGCGCGCACTTCATATTTGTGCGACACCACATCCACATCAAGGAGTCTTAGAGCGCTCGGCCAATGTGAGGCCAGGATTTTTGCTCTAACTGACCTCCCAATTACGTCCTATAAACGTTGGGTTGGATTCATGTCGGGAGATCTCCGTGGCCGGACCATTTAGTGGAGTCGTCCAGAAAGTTCTTCAAATCTATCGCAGACAACTGTCTTTAGCGACGTCGCATTGTCATCAAATATTCAAATGTTTGTAAAGGTTATGGGACTTAACTGCGGGGTCATCAGTCCCTAAACTTCAAACTTCTTATAAACTACCTTATACTAAAGACGGCGCAAATATTCATGCCCGAGGGGGAGATTCGAACCCCTGATGAGGAACGGCCTCGCACATCGCAGCATAGCGCCTCAATGCGTTCGGCCCCTCCTCCGCGACGTCGCATTGTCGTACATAAAGCAGGCCGCAAGATGAGACGCAGGTCCGTGACGTGACGCACGGTGACTCACGTCAGATTTCTCACGGACCGTGAGTCACGGCGACTATCGCCGCAAGTTGGATCGCAGTTCCATGCCGCAGATTGCAGCGGAACGTCAGCTGCGCTGCGTGAAAGTGGCGAGGGGTGGGGAGAAGACGAGGCTCACGTGCACCTGGCATGGATAGCGAGTACTTCTGCTGTGTTAATAGATATAGGTTCAGAATACAATTTCTATTTTGAGTTTTTGTTCGAAACATCACTTTGATGAAACAAAAAGCAGAAAATGTGCATACATGAAAAGATAATCATGGGGAAATCGCTTTAACCAAGGATTTCATGATGAAAAATTGACGAACTATTTTAAACAGTGATTAATTCCAAGAAGTGCATGGTCTCATCAAGAATAAATTGGGAGTGAGGAATGCAACGCGTCAAGCCGATTAGAACTGAGGAGAAAGTAGCTGTGTTTTTAAGGTAAGAAATGCGTCACCTATATGCATTACTAGCTGAAAACCCGGCGTTGCTCGGGTATTTATTTATTCCTGCCTTGAGTTAGTACTTCTCCTATCCCTTCTCTCTCTGTCCATCTCCTTTTATGCACTTACTGTTTATCAGGAAGGTAAGTAGTGTAGATCAAATCACACGTAAAAATGCACTCGTTTCGAAGAATGCAATCACGACATTCAACAGTAATGATTGTAATAACTTCACAGATCTATCACTTGATGTAATGTGCCAAACGTCAAATCGATTTTTTTAAAGAGATGTATTAAAAGAAATTTCTTTTTACTGTTTTATTTATTTATTCTTATATTTCCTTATTCGTATGCTTATCCTTACAGAGAAAGAGCTGAAGACATTGTGGCACGCATAGAACAAGCATGTATGGCTTCACGTTTCGCTGTCTGTAACCTCCGTGCTGTACAGTCGCAAACGTCATCGCTGGCCTTCAGTCAGAATTTTTTAAAATAATTTGACGACTTTCAACCACCATAACTTCCACCCCCTTATAGCTATCGACATGGAACTGCTATGGTGTACAACGGGAGACTTCGCATAACACCTTACACACAGACCATTTGTTTGCGTTCTGTAGTTTTCGCTGCAGAGCGAAATAAAAATAACAAAAAAATGTTCAAATGTTTGTATAGTCTATGGGACTTAACTAAGGGGTCATCAGTCCCTAAACTTACAAACTACTTATGAACTACTTACGAACTAGGACGGCACAAATATCCATGCCCGAGGGGGGATTCGAACCCCCGACCGTAGTGGCCGTGCAGACCGTGACTGGAGCGCCTTAGTCCCCTCGGCCACCGCGGCCGGCAAATATTAAAACACACACACACGTAGCGTTTTATATACACCGATAACTTTCTATCCCAATATACTCCACGCTTTTAGCATTATCAACTCTCAAGCAACAATGCAACCAATAAAACCATTTTCAAACAGTAATTATTGTTCCGCATTTGCATTATATTCTTCAAATTACTAAATATCTACCAAATCGCTATAAAACCGTGCCTAAAACCTTCGTCAGGTATAAATTAGTAACTGTACAAATATGTAAGTCTCTGAGTCTTGTCGTTCAGACGTGATAAGCGTACACCGAACAGACACTCACATTAATACATATAGATAAATAGCTATCCGATAGCCATAAAACCATGCCTAAAGCCTTCCCCGGGTAGACATTAGTAATTGTACAAAATTTTAGCTCTTTATGTCTTCTGGTTCAGACGTGATAAACGTACACTGAACAGACATTCACATTTATAGATATAGATAGATGTAATATAATATTACGATCATCATTGGCAGAGAGTAACAATTCAACGTTTATAGAAACATCTTTATTGAATAAACATAAATATTCGCCTGACTCTGTGGCCGAGCGGTCTGCGGCGCGCCAGTTACCGTCTGCAAGGCCGCTGCGGTTGGGGGTTCGAATCCCCCCTCGGGCATGGATGTTTGTGCCGTCTTTAGTATAAGGTAGTTTGTAATTTTATTGACTGATGACCCCGCAGTTAAGTCCCTTAAGCTCTACAAACGTTTGAACATTTGATAGCCGCTGATCTGTTATGGGCTGTGGAGTTCTCTCGGGAATTTTCAGCAATGACGCCTCCATTTGTGTGACTACACGGAAAATGTCGTTTCTGACAACAAACTGAGTTGATGGTGACATGTTCCTAGCCATCTGATACATAGACATGAAGAAGTGCTACGGAGGATCAGCACTCGTGCGGCTTCAATTAGTTTTTCTTCCATAGCGAACTAGCGAACACAATATCAACATGAAGTTTCATATCAGCGCACACTCCGCTGCAGAGTGAAAGTTTCATTCTGGAAACATCCCTTAGGCTGTGGCTAAGCCATGTCTCTTGCAAGTTTCGCAGGAGAGCTTCTGTGGAGTTTGGAAAGTAGGAGGCGAGGTACTGTCGGAAGTAAAGTTGTGAGGCGGCATCGTGAGTCGTGTCAGGTAGTCGGTAGAGCGCTTACTCGCGAAAGGCAAAGGTGCCAGGTTCGAGTCCCAGTGCCGGCACACAATTTTAATCTGTCAGGAAGTTTCATATCAGCGCACACTCCGCTGCAGAGTAGAAGTTTCATTCTGGAAACAATATCAACAGCCAGAGTCACCGTGACTCCCGCAGGAAACTGCGTACAGGAGGCTGCGGCCCGCAGGCTCACCGCGCGCAGCGGCAGCGTCACATCACGTCACGTCACGTCACGCTGCGCTCCAACGTGAGCGGCATCACGCAGCTGTGTGGTTCGCAGAAACTCACCGTGTCTCACCCTGCGTCACGTCACGGACCTGCGTCTCAACTTGCGGCCAGCCTAAACACGATATCAGACTGGGTTTTAAACCAACAAAAAAGATAAGTCAGATACTCCGATCTGTAAAGGACAAACGCCCTCCTCTATCATCCAGTGGGGTCTACAAAATTCCGTGTTCTTGCGGAAAAGTGTATATTAGTACTACAAAAAGGAGGGTGAATACAAGACTGAAAGAACACAAAAGCCTTTGCCGACTGGGTAGAATTGAGAAATCAGCTGTAGCTGAACATGTTTTCCAATCTGGAAATCATGAAGTGAAGTTTTCCGAAACGGAAATTTTATCTACAACGACGAAATATTATCCACGACTGTACAGAGAAGCAATCGAAATATACAAACATGGGGATAATTTTAATAGAAGGGAAGAAGCAATGAAACTTAATGACATATGGACTGTGGGTCTTCAGAGTAGGTAGTTATGCTTTTATCTTTGACCATCGACTATCGAAAGTTATGTTTTATCTTTGACAAGGCTTATCTCCGCTGCGCACGTGAACACTTGACCACGCCCCCTTTTGGACAGTATTTATACCGCTCTCCGACGCCCGACTCGTCAGTCGGCAAGACTCACCGCTACGAATAGGTTGTCCAGCACAGCTCTGGACGAAACGTCAGGAGCAGATACGTTTCTTCGACTACATAACCCGGAAGATTCAACAGCAATTAGCCTAAACAATGCAACATTGTCCGGGTACATGAAGTCCACAAAGGACAGTAAGTGTCGTTCAAGTAGCCGTACGTATTTCCAGTCGATGATTGCTATAGTTGGACCAGAGGACGCAGTGCATTCCACGTAAACAGCCCACGCCATTACGGAGCCACTACCGGCTTGCAAAGAGCCTTGTTGACACGTTGGGTCCATGGCTGTGAGGGTTCTGTCCCACACTCCAGCCGTTCCATCGGCTCTTATTGATTAAAATTGGGACAGTTTTCCAGTCGTCTATACTCCGTTCACCGAAACGAGAGACGTACTGTAAACACACTGGGGGGGGGGGGGGGGGCGTGACCAGGGGTGGACAAAACGGTACGCTCGCTCAATTTCACTGCATCCGTTTCAGGTGTAAGGTCGTTGTGTGTGTTGTTATATAGCAGTGACTAGCTTAAACCCGCGGCTCCGCTCGCGTGTTGGTTGATTATGATAGATTATGCGCGAAACGTCAAATCTAATTGTTTTAAAGAGATGTATTAAAAGTAATTTCCTTTTTACTGCTTTATTTATTTATTCTTATATTTCCTTATTCGTATGCTTATTTAGAAACAAACATTTTTAATCCATATTCAAATAAAAAAAAATTATTCGTATGCTTCGTATTCTTAAGAGCTGAAGACATTGTAGCATGCATAGACAAAAGATATGGTCTGTGGTATCACGTTTCGCTGTATGTGACCTTGCTATAGAGTCGCAAACGTCGTCGCTGGCCTTCAGTCCGAAATTTTTTATAATTTGACGACTTTCAACCATCATATCTTTCACCCCCTTATAGCTATCGGCATGGAACTGCTATGGTGTACAACGGGAGACTTCGGACAACAATTACACACAGACCATTCGTTTGCGTTCTGTAGTTTTCGCTGCAGAGCGAAATATTAACACACACACACTCTCACACACGTAGAATTTTATATATACCGATAACTTTCCATCCCAATATACTCCACCCTTTTATCATTATCAACCCTCAAACAACAATGCAACCAATAAAACCATTTTAAAAGAGTAAATATAATTTTCAAAGAGTAATTATTGTTCCGCATTTCGTGTTATATTCTTCAAATTACTAAATATCTATCAGATCGCCATAAAACCGTGCCTAAAACCTTCCTCAGGTATAAATTAGTAACTGTACAAATACTTGAGTCTCTGCGTCTTGTCGTTCGGACGTGATAAGCGTACACCGAACACACATACACATTAATATATATAGATAAATAGCTATTCGATCGCCATAAAACCGTGCCTAAAGCCTTCCCTGGGTAGACATTAGTAACCGTACAAATTTTTAACTCTTGATGTGTTGTGGTTCAGACGTGATAAAGGTACACCGAACAGACATTCACATTTATAGATATAGATAATAGGTGTTGACTGTAAACTTCATCGGAAAGGAACAGTTGCTGAATAGTAACGTAAGTATTAATGTTTACAATAACATTCAGCATTCATAGTGACTCTCTTTTTCTCTCTGATTGTTATCACCTCATTATGTCATCCTTCAATTTGAGTCCACCCAAGAAGCGATCAAAGAAGAAGTAATAAAGTTCTTTAGAGAAACACATGGTTCCTAGTGTGTATAAAAGGTAGCTGTTGTTCCATAACATACTGATGTTGTTATGAAAACAGTCAATAGAAAGCCACAGACACACTTTGAAACCTCGAAGGAAAGGAAAAAAAAAAAAAAAAGGAAATACCACAGAACCTTTCAGAACGTATTGATGACTTTGACTGAAATGCTATACGAAGAAAAGTTATTCATAATTAATTTACAACACTTGACAAAGAGTTTGGCTCCTAATAGCACTGCTACATAACAAAACACAGAACAACCATACACCTGAAACGGATGCAGCGGGACTGACAATGAGCGAGCGACCCTGTTTTGTCCAACCCTGGTCACGCGGCTCAGTTTGTTTACAGTACGTCTCTCGTTTCGGTGATTACAGGATCCAAGGAAATGGTCACGAACCCAGAGAAGGCGTAGTAGCCGATATGTCATACATCTTTGGCCAGGACATATTCTCCTATCTAATTATGGTTGAATGATGGTCATGATACCGCGGTGGAGTAGCCGAGCGGTCTAAAGCGTCTCGCTGCGGAGCGCACTGTTGCTCGCCGTGGAGGTTCGAGTCCTCCCTGGGGCATGGGTATGTGTGTGTTTGTCCTTAGGTTAGTTTACCTAGGTTTAAGTAGTTTCTAAGCTACGGACTGATGATCACGCAGTGTGGCCGATAGATTTACAAACAATTGAACATTTTTGATGGTCATGATGATTTGTGTAGGTATAGATAGAAACCAAAGTACCAGCAGCTGTGTTTTTTTGTTTTTTTGTTTTTTTTTTTTTTTTTTTTTTGTTTTAACTAATTAAGCGACCGGTTTCGGTGCTATATTCGCATCATCTTCAGGCCTCGTCGTCTGTCAATAGTAGCGGATTTAAAAGAGCGGCCGTTGACACCGGTAACCGTAAATATTTTCGTCCTGTATGTATGGAGATATTTCTGTAGGGGTGAATAACATTTTGTCCGGAGAGTTTAATACGCCGTAGTTATAACGAATGGCACCGGGTTCTATTCACAGAAGATTTTATGTTCAGCTGAACAATTGTAGTTCCCTCATGTCTGTCTCTCTTTGGGCTTTTCCCGCACATGCAGGGTCGACACTGAGCTGAATGCGCATTTGGCATGTGTTTATATTTATAGGGTGGCCGGATGCCCTTCCTGTCGCATGCCCCTCCAGGAGGAAATGTGTACCCCAAATGTCTGCGTATAGTGTTATCTGTGTGAGAAGTGTAAAGTGTTACGAAATGTTTGCGAATCGTGTAACTGAGGCGGGACTTGGGAACCAGCCCGGTATTCACCAAGGGGGATGTGGAAAACGGCCTAAACACCACATCCAGGCTGGTCAGCACTCCGAACCCTTTCGTTTATCTGCCGGGCGGATTCGAACCGGGGGCCGGTACGCCTCTTCGTCTGGGAAACCGGTGCGTTAGACCACAGGGCTAACTGAGCGGATATTGTCATTCCCTCATCTTGGTTCTGGACGAATAGTCTGGGCAAGCGTCAGTACTGGCGGACGTACTGACCTCCATCTCGTTCACAATGGCGCTTTGGCTGCTCAGAGATATAGAGACGAGATCCTTTATCCTTTTGAAGCGTCCTAATCTGGTACCACAGGTGATGGCTTTTTTTTCAGTTTTGAAAAAGCTCGTCCCCAGAGATGTGCACTGGTGGACAACATGCTTTAAGATGAGGGAATTGAACAAATGGAGTGGACCTCAACACGATCGAGCATGTATGGGATGCACTTGGCAGACGCATTTCAGCCAGACCAGCACCTTTCAGAACGGTTGCAGAGCTTGATAATGCAGTCTTGGCAGAAAGGCCCAATGTCCCTTAAGAACTGGTAGATAACCTCAAAATGCCCATGCCACGCAGGTGTGCAACTGAACTGGCCGACGGAGGTGATCACACACCATATTAGAAGGCAACGAATGACTTTTTCACTATTACGGTAGCCTCATGGTGCCTAGCTCTAAAGAAACGCTATGTAATTCTCAAGAGTTGAGGCATCAAAATATCGTACATAAATAATTGTAAACAATATCTGAATAAAATACGTTACCATACATACCTGTTCAAGTTGCAACACTCCCTTTTTTCCAGGAACTGTTTGACGATATTGGCTGTGTGTAGGCGAGCGTTGTGCAACTTAAACATCCGCCGTACTCATCGCATCTCAATTATCCAGACTTCTTCCTATTTCCTCGACTTAAACTCTCCGTGAAACGAAGAGATTGGACGACATTCCTGACATCCAATGAAACTTGACGAGGCTTTTGTTCAGCATTCCAAAGGACGACATCGTGCAAAGTTTCTAGGGCATGCATCGCAAATCTCAGCGGTGCATAATTACGGAAGGTGACTGTTTCGAAGGACGGTAAGGTAACTGTACTTCAAAATTTTAAACATGGCTGCAATTCAGCAACGGTGGAACACGATCCAAAAGTCAACACAGTTTCAGCCGACCAGTTGCATAAACTACTGCATTTGTTTTACGGGGCAGCGTGGCGAAGACCGGGGTTCCCCGCGGCAGCGAGCAGCGCGGGGAAACCAGCTGCCAATTGGTCACCTACTGGCACGGCGATTATACGGGTCGCCAGCACGTGCCTGCGGCGGCTCTTCCTCCGAATGTGGCACGGCTGTGCGCTCTCGCCCCACACCAGTCCTCTGCTCACTTGCTCGCCGCTTCACAGCTGAGAGCCGTGTGACGTGGAAGGCGCCAGGTCACACCCTGAAGGCGAGTCTTCATCAGAGACTAGCATATCGGCAGGATGTGACAGGGCCGTTATTTTCTATCTACGCATGTCAAAACAATTAGGGGGACCAGTTGAGATATCCAGGTTGAGCAGCATTCTCATTGTTGTTGCTTTGGTCGTGGGTTCGAATCCCCCCTCGGGCATGGATATTTGTGCCGTCCTAGTTCGTAAGTAGTTCATAAGTAGTTTGTAAGTTTAGGGACTGATGACCCCGTAGTTAAGTCCCATAGACTATACAAACATTTGAAACATTTTTCTCATTGTTGTTGTGGTCTTCAGTCCGCTGACTGGTTTGATGCAGCTCTCCACGCTACCCTGTCCTGTGCAAGTCTCCTCATCTGAAAATACGTTCGGCAACCTACATCCTTTTGAATCTGCTTACTGTATTCGTCCCTCGGTCTCCCTCTACGATTTTTACCCACACACACTTCCTTCTAACGCTAAGTTGGTAAGACATAGATTTCGAAACCAGATTTTAAGCTGTAAGACATACCCAGGGGCAGATATAGACTCTGACCATAACTTGTTGGTTATGAACTGTAGGCTGAAACTGAAGAAACTACAGAAATGTAGAAAAATGAGATGGGACCTGGATAAATTGAAGGAACCTGAATTTCTTAAGAATTCTAGAGGGAGCTTTAGGCAACAATTGACAGAAACGGTGGAAAATAAAACAGTAGAGGAGGAATGGGTAACATTGAGAGATGAAATAGTGAAGGCAGCAGAGGACAAAATAGGTAGGAAGGCAAGACCTACAAAAAATCCTTGGATATCGCAGGAGATACTAAATTTAATCGATGAATGTAGAAAATATAAAAATGCAGTAAATGAAACAGGCAAAATGGAGTACAGACGACTAAGAAATGAGATTGACAGGAAGTGCAAAATGGCTAAGCAGGAGTGGCTAGAAGGCAAATGCAAGGATGTAGAAGAATGTATAAATAGGGGAAAAATAGATACAGCCTACAGGAAAATAAAAGAAACATTTGGAGATAAGAAAAACAGCTCTATGAATATCAAGGACTCTGATGGAAAACCAGTTCTCAGCAAAGAAGGGAAAGCTGAAAGGTGGAAAGAGTATATAAAGAGGCTCTATGAAGGAAATGAACTTACCGGCAATATTGTAGAAAGGGGAGAAGAAGTAGATGAGGATGAAATAGGATACTATTATAGTATAGTGTAGTATAGGATACTATACTGAGAGATGAATTTGACAAAGCCTGAAAGACCTAAGTCGAAACAAGGCCCCTGGAGTAGATAATATTCCCTCAGAGCTACTGGAGTCTCTGGGAGAACCAGCCATGACAAAATTGTTTCACCTGGTGTGTAAGATGTATGAGACAGGTGAAATACCCCCAGACTTTAAGAAAAATGTAATAATCCCCATTCCAAAGAAATCAGGCGCAGACACGTGTGAAAATTACAGAACCATCAGTTTGATAAGTCATGGTTGCAAAATTTTAACACGAATTATTTACAGGAGAATGGAAAAGCTGGTAGAAGCTGACATCGGGGAAGATGAGTTTGGATTCAGGAGGAACGTAGGAACCCGGGAGGCAATACTCACTTTACGTCTTATCTTAGAAGATAGATTAAGGAAAGGCAAACCTACGTTTTTAGCTTTTGAAGATTTGGAGAAAGCGTTTGACAATGTTGACTGGAATACACTCTTTCAAATTCTGAAGTCAGTAGGGGTAAAATACAGGGAAAGGAGAGTTATTTACAACTTGTACAAAAGCCAGACCGCAGTTATTAGACTCGAAGGGCATGAAAGGGAAGCATCAGTTGGGAAGGGACTTAGACAGGGTTGTAGCCTTTCTCCGATGTTATTCAATTTGTGCATCGAGCAGGCGGTGAAGCAAAGCAAGGAAAAATTTGGAATAGGGATTAAAGTTCAAGAGGAAGAGATAAAAACATTGCGTTTTGCTGATGTCATTGTAATTCTGTCAGAGACAGCAAAGGACCTGGCAGAGCAGTTGAATGGAATGAACAGTGTGTTGAAGAGAGCGTATAAAATGAACATTAACAAGAGCAAAACAAAAATAATGGAATGCGGTCTTAGAAAATCAGGCGATGCTGAAGGAATTAGATTACGTAACGAAACAGTGAAAGTGGTGATGAGTTTTGTTACTTGGGTAGTAAAATAACATGCGATGGTCGCAGTACAGAGGATATAAAATGCAGAATGGCAATGGGAAGAAAAGCATTTTTGAAAAAGAGAAATTTGCTAACATCGAATATTAATTTAAGTGTAAGGAAGTCTTTTCTAAAGGCATTTGTGTGGAGTGTTGCTTTGTACGGGAGTGAAGCATGGACGATAAGCAGTGCGGACACGAAGAGAAGAGGCTTTTGAAATGTGGTGCTGCAGAAGAATGCTGAAGATTAGGTGGGTAGATCACATAACTAATGAAGAGGTACTGAACAGAATTGTCGAGAAAAGGAATTTTTGGCATACCCTGACTAAAAGAAGGGAACGCTTGGTAGGACACATTCTTAGACATCGAGGAATCGTAAATTTAGCATTGGAGGGAAGTGTGTGGGGGTAAAAATCGCAGAGGGAGACCAAGATATGCGTATAGTAAGCAGATTCAAGTGGATGTGGGTTGCTGTTCTTACGAGGAGATGAAAAGGCATGCTCAGGATAGAGTAGGGTGGACAGCTGCATCAAACCAGTCTCCGGATTGAAGACCATAACAACAACAACCAACATTCTTTTGAATCTGCTTACTGTTTTCGTCCCTCGGTCTCCGTCTAAGATTTTTACCCCCCACGCTTCCTTCTAATGTTAAGTTGACAATTCCTTGATGTTTCAGGATGTGTCCAACCAATCTATCCCTTCTGTTAGTCAGGATATGTCAGAAACTCCTTTTCTTCCCGATTCGTTTAAGCACCTCTTCATTAGTTACGTGATCTACCCATCTAATTTTCATAATTCGTCTGTAGCACCACATTTCAAAAGCTTCTATCATCTTTTTGTCTGAACTCCTTATCGTCCACGTTTCACTCCCATACAATACTACACTCCAGACAAATGCTTTCAGAAAGGACTTCCTAACATTTAAATTAATTTTGGATGTTAACAAGTTTCGCTTCTTTAGAAAAGCTTATCTTCCCATAGCCATTATGCACTTTATATCTTCTTTACTTCGGCCATAAGAAGTTATCTTGCTACCTAAATACCAAAAATCATCTACTACTTTTATTGTCTCATTACCTAATCTAATTCCTTCAGCATCGCCTGATTTTCTGACACAACATTCCATTACCTTTGTTTTAGTCTTTTTAATGTTCATCTTCCTTTCAAGACAGTGTCCATCCCATTCAATTGCTCTTCCAGATCTTTTGCGATCTCTGACAGAATTACTGTGTCATCAGCAAACCTTAATGTTTTTGTTTCTTCTCCCTGCTCTTTAATGCCCTCTCCAAATTTCTCCTTCTCTTTCACTGCCTGCTCAATGTACAGATTGAACAACATTGGGGATAGGCTACAACCCTGTCTTACTTCCTTCCCAACTTCTGCGTCCCTTTCTTGCCCTTCGACTCTAATAACCACTGTCTGGTTTTTGTATAGGTTGAATATAACTCTTTGCTCCCTATATTTTACCCCTGCTACCCTCAGAATTTGGAAGAGTGTATTCCAGTCGACATTGTCAAAAGCTTTTGACAAGTCGACAAACGCTAAAAACGTAGGTTTACCTTTTCTTAGCCTATCTTCTAAGATAAGTTGTAATGTGAGTATTGCTTCCTGTGTTCCTACATTTCTCCTAAATCCAAACTGATCTTCCCCGAGGTCGGATTCCACAAGTTTTTCCATTCGTCAGTACATAATTCGTGTTAGTATTTTGCAACCATGTCTTATTAAACTGATAGTTCTGTAATTTTCACACTTGTCTGCACTTGTTTCCTTTGTAATTGGAATTACTATATTCTTCTTGAAGTCGGAGGGTATTTACCCTGTCTCATACATCTTGCATGCCAGGTGATAATATTAGCAGAATGAAAATAACGTCTTTCTGTCGGTCCTACGGCGTGGAGATAATAACATCACGGCAAGCAAGAGAGTTCTAATAACAGAAATTCGATGCAGAGTGGGTTGGTGCTGACTTGTGTCTCCACTACCAAACGAATTACACAAGCAGTTGGATTGAGATAGTGTAGTGAGCAGGTAGTGCAATGCAACAACAACGTGACTTACGCGAAATTATGGCGTGAAGAGCCATGCGCCAGTTGGAAGCGGAACAGACACAGAGGGACGTGGCTGCACCGGTTTGAGTGTCCCAAAGTGTAACTTACAGAATACGTACGCGATTTCAGACAACAAGGATCGTTAAAAGAAGGCAAGGACAAGTTCGTCCACGGCTAACATTGGCAAAATGTGACCGTTATCTCCGGTTAACAGACCGTCGAGACAGAAGGCTGAATGAAACTCAGCTGCAATGCACCCTCCAGGCAGCAACGGAACGCGTAGTATCAACACAAACAGTTCGAAATCGCCATCGGGATTGTGGGCTCTATGTACGGAGGCCTATGGTGTGTGTGTGTCCTATTAAAACCAAGGCACTCTAGGAACCGAACGGAGGAACATCTGGATTTGAGTTATAACGAATGGCGCCCGGTTCTATTCACAGAAGATTTTGTGTTCGGCTGAACAATTGTCGTCCTCTCATGTCTCTCTGTCTCTCTTTGGCCTTTTCCCGCACATGCAGAGTCGGCACTGTGTTAAACGCGGATTTGGCATGAGTTAATATTTACAGGGTGGCCGGATGTCCTTCCTGCCGCCACCCCATGCCCCCCAGGAGGAAATGTGTACCCCAAATGTCTGCGTATAGTATTATATGTGTGGGAAGTGTAAAGTGTAACGAAATGTTTGCGAATCGTGTAGCAGGCGAGACTTGGAAACCAGCCCTGTATACCGCTTGAAAACCACATCCAGGCTGGCCGGCACTCCGACCGCTTTCGTTGATCCGTCGGGTGGATTCGAACCGGGGGCCGGCACGCCTCCCCGTCTCGGAAAGCGGTGCGTTAGACCACACGGCTAACCGAGCGGATATTGTCGTTCCCTCATCTGTGCAGGAAACATCACCATATCTTGGTTGTGGACGAATAGTCTGGGCAAGAGTCAGTATTTGCGGACGTACAGACCTCGATCTCGTTCACAATGGCGCTTTGACTGCTCAGAGGTATAGAGACGATATTCTTTATCCTTTTGAAGCGTCCTACTCTGGTGCCACAGAAGATGTTTTTTTTTGTACTGGAAAATAATGCTCGTTCCCACAGATGTTCACTGGTGGACAACATGCTTCAAGATGAGGGAATTGAACGAATGGAATGGCCAGCTTGTTTAGTGGACCTTAACCCGATTGCGTATGAGTGGAATGCACTTGGCAGATGCATTTCAATCAGACCAGCACCTTTCACAACGGTTGCAGAGCCTGATAATGCACTCATGGAAGAAAGGCCCAATGTCGCCTAAGAACTGATAGACAGCCTCATATTGTGCATGCCACGCAGATGTGCAACTGAACTGGCCGTCGGAGGAGATCACACACCATATTAGAGGGCAACGAGAATGACTTTTCACTATTATGGTAACCTCATGGTGCCTCGCTCTAAATAAACGCCATGTAAACCTCAAGTAAAGAGTTGAGGCTACAAAATATCGTACTGTCTCATACATAAGTAATTGTATCCAATATCTGAATTAAATACGTTAACATACATCTATTGGTATCTCACCTGTTCAAGTTGCACCACTCCCTTTTTTGCCAGGAACTGTTTGACGATATTGGCGGTGTGGGCGAGTGTTGTTGTGTAACTTGAACAGCTACCGTACTCGTCGCATCTCAATTAAAAAATAAAAAAATAATAAAAAGTTTAAATGTTTGTAAATTTATCGGACCAAACTGCGTGGTCATCACTCCTTAGCTTACAAACTACTTAAACCTAGGTAAACTAAGCTAAGGAGAACACACACATCCATGCCCCAGGGAGGACTCGAACCTCCACGGCGAGCAACCGCGCGCTCCGCAGCGAGACGCTTTAGATCGCTCGGCTACTCCACCGCAGCGCATCTCAATTCTCCAGACTTCTTCCTATTCCCTCGACTTAAACTCGCAATGAAACGAAAGAGATTGGACGATATTCCTGACATCCAATGAAACGTGACGAGGCTTTTGATCATCATCCCAAAGGAGGACGTCGATCAAAGTCTCTAGGACACGTATCGCAGAGCTAAGCGCTGCATAGTTACGGAAGGTGACTGTTTCTAAGGACGGTAAGATACTTCATAGTTAATCTGCGTTAATGATACAGCCCTATTTACCGATCTTTATTGTCAGAGGTTGAACTTCAAGTTACCTGGAAAACCCCATGAAAAGTCGTACAGTAATTTTGGAGATTGGCTTATTCAAATATGGAAACAGACAAACGCGACAGGTTTACAGTTTTTCTATCAGTATTGATATAAATTGTACAGCGGATTACCAACGGCGATCAAGGTCTGTAATTATCTGCATATATGCGACAATACTTCTTGAAAACGGGAACGACTGGCACTTTTTCCCCCAATCGTTTGGTATTCTTTATTGCTGCAACGAACTACGATATATTGTGGTGTGGGAGAATTGTTTTGCATAATCTCTGTACAATGTCACTGATATCAGCATTTAATAAGGTCCAGACGTCTATATTGCAGAGGGAAGTCGTCTTATCCCTTACTGAAGTTCAAATGTTTGTTAAGCTTATGGGACTTAACTACGGGGTAATCAGTCCCTAAACTTACAAACTACTTATGAACTACCTTATACTAAAGACGGCACAAATATCCATGCCCGAGGGGGGGATTCGAACCCCCGACCGTAGTGGCCGTGCAGACCGTGACTGAAGCGCCTCAGTCTCCTCGGCCACCGCGGCCGGCCCTTACGGAAGTTGTGTGTCACCAACTATAGGAGAGAACTTACATTAAATGCCACTTTTACAGTCTACTTTGTACCGTACCAGTGGGTCATTTTTCATAATCGTCCTCAATTAGCCAAAAATGTTCAAATGTTTGTTAAGTTTATGGGACTTAACTACGGGGTCATCAGTCCCTAAACTTACAAAGTACTTATGAACTACTTACGAACTAGGACGGCACAAATATCCATGCCCGAGGGGGGATTCGAACCCCCGACCGTAGTGGCCGTGCTGACCGTGACTGCAGCGCCTCAGTCACCTCGGCCACCGCGGCCGGCCCTCAATAGCCTTAGCATTTTTCCACTGCACTGATCTGCAACGTTGTATTCTAAACTCTTGTCATATCCTATAAGAGCGGTACGGGAGAAAGACGCACGTCACTCATCAGAATAGCGGTTCGTCAGGGCCTGACAACCACATGTTCGTACCACCATTCGACAGCCGCCTCGGCTAGCATCTGTTGCACACTTTCTTCAGCGCGAGGTCACCCAGTGCCGAGCCGTTCCTCACGATGAAACTCTCCAGCAATTTCTTGTATCGAGATTATGAACATTTACTTTGGTGCTACCCGATGTATCTTTCCATTGTCTCAGTCACAATATCATCACTGCTGTTTGCTGTTTGTTCTTCTGTGTTTCCACTCGTTTATTGATCTTCCCAAATTCTGTCCCCAGCAGTGTTTCAGTTTTCCTTAAATATTCTAAAATCATTAGCACGATGCAGATGCATAACACTTTGTTGCTTGTTGGTTACATGAACTGACAGTTTTCAGATGGTACGTAAAAAATGCGTTCCATTTTGTAATGCATATCACTTACCAGAATTTATTTTCCCTTTTATAATACTGTAACTAGTAGCGACTAACTTAACTATATTTACGAAAGACTACTGCAGAATATGAGAAAGAAAATCTTTACAGTTTTAGCTGATAAAATGATTTAGTAACTCCTAGAATGGCTATTTTTCATCATGAACATTATATAATGTTAAAAGTTGACCACTGTACGTAATAACAGCTTAATTATGGTAGGAGGTAGCCAGAAAAGCATTTACTGTTATAAAAGAAGCTTAATTTTAGCAGTAAAATTAGCAAAAGATCCGCGTGAGCTACCGGCTACTCCCTTCTGCAAAACCTTGTTCCCTGGCCCAAATTGAGAACTGACTTGGTTCAAATTACTCTAATAACAGGAAGTTAACGACACAGTGGTCAACATGCGTAGCAGCTCACACGAAATTACACACAGACATTAATAAACAAACTACCACAATTAAAATTATTTCATAAAGGTGGCTAAGAAAACACTTATGGCGCAACGGAACTTAAACATAAAAAATTGCATCTGAACTACTTCTCAGCACTGGTGAAAAACAAAATTGAATAAAAAGGGGGAAGGTGCTCGAAAACTACAATTTATAGGCAAGCCAATATTTTACTGAACTTATTTATTCAGGTCGAACACAAGCAAAATGGGGAACCAATTTTGTTAATACAATAAAAGTGCATCTACTTACATAAGTTAATACTGACGATGCCCAGCTTTGAATTTAACATAAATTACACAAAACTTAACGCTACTGGGGGCGGGGGGAGGGGGGTTGGGAGGATTTACAAACAACACTCACTCGCTCACACACACACACGCTATACAACAGCGAAACTCAGCAAAATTAGCGTGCTGAAACGAGGCAGAAGCAGGCGCCGCTACTGTAGGCGAAATTCAGCAATCCCGGCGGTACAATATACAATAAAACTGCGAAGATGGCTCTGGTCTGTCATGCCTGATTTGAGATGGTGCGTGAATATTTGCAATGTTAAATTGCATTTAGGTTAGACCGCGAGCAAACACGCTAACGGCGACGCGCGGCTACGTTACATGATCGCGCTCCACTGAAGGTGAAGTGGTTACAAATCGGATTCATTACACAAAATCACGGTGGAACGGCGGAGTCTTAAGCTGCAATCTGAGAGTAAACTATATAGGCACTGGTTTTATGAGAAGTGGAGAGTAGCTGAAAACCCATGAAGTCGAAATTAAAATTTATAAAAATGTATAAATGAAAATTAACTACGGCATGCAATTTCTAGAACTGCGTAGAGTTTCATAAGGAAGCTACTGAAATGCAGCAACATGCGATTGGGAGCGTTCACGGAGACGGAAAAAGTCCAGTCTCAAAACCCAGAAAAGTGAAATAATTAGTAAGTCGGAAAAATAAAAATAAAAACTACGGCATGTAACCCATAGAAATGTTTAGAATTAAATAAGCAACCTATTGAAGGAGGTTGTGCAAGGCTCAGAGAGAATTACTGACAAAGACTGAGTGCATACTACAAATTCGGAGAAGAAACAGCAAAAAAAAAAAAAAAAAAAAAAAAAAAAAAAAAAAAAAAAAAAAAAAAAAGGCGGGGAGAGAAGATCGCGAAATGTTAGTGGAAATCAGAAGGATACACGGATAGTTCCTTGCCTGATGGGCTCGGAACAAACAATAGTGAAAGCTGAAGGCTTTGTCCTAAGAACCAACCACGTGGAACACACATCACTCACGGAACGAAACGATAATAAAGATTTTTACATGCTCTGCACAAAAATGAACATATCGTCTGTTAGAAATCAGGACCCACAAAGCTAGAGAGAATTTACACAGAGTTCGTACACCGCCACATAATCACAAAAGATTTGAATATACCAGGCCATTATCACACTGCAACTAGTAACACATACACTGTGTTTATCTGTTGGAAATCACTGGATTGAAAAACTAGAACACATTTCCGCGCACGATCGGTAGGAATATTCCAAAAAATGAGTCTAAGTTCAAGAGTCTAAGTTAAATATGTTAGACAACGAATTGCTGTCATCTCCCCAGGCACAAGAGAAGACCCAACGTTACTTCACCACAATCCCAGCACGAAGTGAAGACCTAGTGGCCACCAGGCGGGAAAGATACCAGAAACCGGGAAAACCTTGAGTACAGTGGTGATGGGGAGAGAAGATCGCGTGACTCGCCCTGGAGAAGGCTCGTCGACTAGCTTGTAACCAAAGGGTGTAGAAACCTCTTTAGTGGCATCAGCAGCAGGGGTTGGTAAAGACTAACTATCGACTCTGAGCCAGAGAAAACCACGCAAAGCGAGCTATCACTACCCACATTCAGACAGCCATTAGATGCTCACACAGCCACTTAAAAGTAAAACAAGTACACATAATAATAATAAATTATTAAAATAACAAAATCGTAGTAATATTAACTAACATTTCAGAAACAAATATTTTAAAACATGTAATAACAATGCTATTCCTCATGCCTTGAAAAGAGTTGGGTTCTAGTTTTAACAAAATGCTAATCTAGCGACATCAAATAGGTTACAATTTTATAAAAAATATATGGAAGACGACAGGCGGTTGTCTTTCAATGTGAAGAGGAGTAACTAAAAAATAATAGAAATAAATGGCTTTATTTTCAGTATTTAGCAGAACACATTAATTGCCAATTTTCCAAACAGAATTACAAAGTTCATGTGACTCACTGTTTAGTATTTGTTGACTATCTTAGGAACTCTTCACATAATACATAGGCACAGGAGTATCGTTACCTTTAAATTCAAGTTGTCGGATATTCTTCTGAAGAAAAGTATTTTACTAAGATAACACTGAAAAACAATCTTTAAAAATGGTGATAATCACGTGTAATACCGATAATTTATTTATATTTTTGTAAGTAAACATATATCAATTGCTTCTGGCGTAAACATAAGGCAGCCATATGGAGCCATATTCTGAACGTTTCCGCTGAGCACGCCATTCGTGCAGTATAAAAACGGGACAGTCCTCTTTTTGCTAGTCTACATCTACATCTACATAGATACTCTGCAAATCACATTCAAGTGCCTGGCAGAAGGTTCATTAACCACTTTCATAACTTTTCTCTACCGTTCCATTCTCTAACAGCACGCGGGAAGAAAGAACACCTAAATCGTTCCGTTTTCGATCTGATTTCTCTTATTTTATTGGGATGGTCATGTCTCTCTAAGTAGGTGGGTGCTAGCAAAATATTTTCACATTCAGAACTAAAAGTCGGTGATTGAAACTTCGCAAACAGATCACGCCGCAATGAATAACGTCTTTCTTTTAATGATTTCCACCCCAATTCGTGCAACATTTCCGTGACGCTTTCCCCCACCCCGTAATGTGATAAAACAAAACGAGCTGCCATTCTCTGAACCTTCTCAATGTCTTCCGTCAGTCCCACCTGGTGAGGGTCCCATAAGGGGCAACAGTACTCCAGGAGAGGACGCACAAGTGTGATGTAGGCAATCTCTTTGGTGAAGCTGGTGCATCTTTGAAGCGTTCTGCCGATGAAACGTAACCTTTGGTTCGCCTTCCCCACAATATTTTCTGTGTGTTCTCTCCAGTCAAAGTTGGTCGTAATTGTAACTCCTAGGTATTTGGTAGAATCTACGACCTTAAGGTTTGACTGATTTATCGCGTAATTAAAGTTCAGCGGATTTCTTTTAGTGGTCATGTGTATTACTTCACACTTTTCTTTATTTAGTGTCAATTGCCAATTTTCGCACCATGCAGAAATTTGTCTAAGTCGCTTTGCAGTTGCTTTTGATCCTCTGTTGACTTCACTAACAGATAAACGACAGCATCATCCGCGAACAGTCTAAGGGAGCTATTCAGATTGTCTCCTAAATCGTATATAAACACGAGGAAGAGTAGTAGACCTATAACGCTTTCCTGTAGAACGCCAGATATCACTTCTGTTTTACTCGATGACTTACCGTCAATTACAACGACCTGTGTTCTTTCTGATAGGAAATCGTAAATCCAATCGCAAAATTGGGGAGATATTCCATAAGCACGCAATTTCATAAGAAGCCGCTTGTGGGGTACAGTGTCCTGAAATCCAAAAATATGGTATCGCGTCCTCAGCATATTACTTGTGACGCGAATAGGTCCTGCATTTTCTTGACACCGGATTCCTAAAATAAAAACCGAACTATTTTAGTAACTTATTGTTGTGAGAAATGCTGAGTTGGTGTTTATCTCACTGTTAACCGTGTTCTCTGAACAACGAAGAAAGTCGATGTTTTCTTAGGGTGAAGACATAGTGGAGCGGGAAGTGATGGGTGAAGCTGCGCGTTTTTCGAGTAAAGATGGCAGCGGTGCTGCACATGCGTGTGGAGCGGCGAGACTCGCTGAATAGTCGGGGAAATGTGTTCGGGCGACGAAGACGATGTGTTGTACGAGTGTCAGCACTTACACCCAAACCTTCAGATGTCAGACACTCATAACGGTACATCAATATAGTATCAACCGAAACTTCTATATAATTGGTGCTATGTGCTGCCGTCCAGGAGAACGTGCGTGAATTATAATAATGAGTAACACCTAACCTACGGAGTAGAGGAAAAGCATAACTGTAAGAGCTTATCACGTTTCGCTACCATGAGCTATTTGGTAGAGAGTTAGTTCATCAAGCCCCGCCTATAGGATTTTTTTTTTTTAATTGCAGTACGTTGAAAATTGTTAAAGAGAATGTCTATAACGTTCCACGGGTTCATTTTCGCAAAACAGCACTGTCAGCTGCGGCGAAGCGGCCGAGCGCATTGAGGCGCTATGCTACGATGCGCGAGGCCGTTCCCCGTCGGGGGTTCGAATCCTCCCTCGGGCATGGATGTTTGTGCTGTCTTTAGTATATGTTAGTTCATAAGTAGTTTGTAAGTTTAGGGACTGATGACCCCGCAGTTAAGTCCCATAAACTCTACAAACATTTGAGCACTGTCAGCTGCAGCAGTAGCGTGCGGACTGGACAGCAACGTCAGCCCCACTTGATGGTGTGGGCACAAACACGTGTTCCAACCCGAGTAGCCAAGAGACCAACGGTTCCTTCACTCTCCCTGTCATATTGGCTACTGGTAACAACAAATGAACCGCGGAGGCATTCCGTTGTGCAGTCACATTCTAAAACAGATAGTCGCGAAATTCAGTAGGGAAAAAAATACAACCATTTGACAGCTGAAGCGATACTAGCGCTCCCAGCGGCTGGGTAGCAAGTTCAGTAGCAGAAAATGGCACTAACGGAACGAAGAATTTATTATTTATTATTGCTGTTGTTTACATATTTCCTAGGCATTAAACGCGGTACTGTATTTCGTGACACAAATAGTATAACATTATTAAACGAAAATCCTGTTTCCTGTTGACGTCAGTTGTGATAATAACATGTCAGTGCATCGTAATACATACGCCTCACACTAGCACGGTCGTAATCATATCATGCATAAACGACTTAAGACAAGAAGCGAATTGTAACCTGGTGTGTTTAAGTACAAAAGAAACTAGTTTATAGTTATCTAATGTACTGGTTCGTAATTACACCTTCCATGTGTATTTTTCTGCAGATTTTGAATATCTTAATACATATGATGTTGCTACTAGACACAATTTTTACTTTCTTAGAGACTAAGTGTTACGTCTTATAAAAGTCCTTTTCGCTTTATTCTTGCTCAGATGGCTTGCATGGGCCGTTCATGTCATGTTTTCATCGTACCTACTCCCCATGAATGTAAAGGTACTGTAAATCTTTAAGTATCTTTTCCTGCTAAAATCTCAGTTTGTCTGTACATGTTAAACTATAGTTAGTTACGTTTTATTTTACATTTTGTACAAACAAATCACTGTTAACTTTCGACTATCAATGCTGCATCACCAATAGTAGACTACTGTGCAAAAATTTGTTTTGACTTCCACTATCAAAAATAACTTTGAAGAAAAATACTGAGTTAGTTACCTCTCTCTCTTTCTGTTACAGATTGCATACACCCTTAAATTTTGACACACTTTATTTTATCTCACAATGTAAGAGCTTTTCATATTTGAGAAAATGTACATTTTCTTAGTTTTCCTCTAACTACAATTTATCATGCCGCAATAAGCTCCGAAGTGCAGTTGCATTTTAAACGTGTCGTTCGACTCCATATTTAATTTAGAGTGGTTGCTCGCTTCTCGGGTTGTTTTTACGACTCGGCCGCTTGGCAGCGCTGCAGTAGCCAGGTTGCAGAAAACCACCGGGAGTTTCGTGACTCTTTATGTTAGACTCTGGTGCAGTGCGCGAGTTTACAAATAGAACCGACAGCCACGCACCAGTCCCATTCGGTTGCACATCCGGGAGGCATTCAAAATGTTCAAACGTTTGTCAAGCTTAAGGGACTTAATTTAGGGGTCATCAGTCCCTACACTTACAAACTACTTATGAACTGCCTTATACGAAAGACGACACAAACATCCATGCCCAAGGGGCGATTCGAACCCCCGACTGTAGCGGCCTCGCGCATCACAGCATAACGCCTCAATGCGCTTGGCCACTCCGCCGCGGCGGGAGGCATTCACCTTGAGGACAGTATATTAGGAAGTTACCGCCATTTTGGTGTTGTAGCTGACTACTTTGTGCTACAGCCCACCGCGTGGGTCAGCACGATCCCCGTTTGGAAGCTTTCAGACGTCAATGCTGGTTGCTGCCCAGCATCATGGATATCCGGTACCGCGCTCACAAATTGTGATGAAGTAAGATTGGTCGTTTGGCCCTTTCTCCTGTTTTCGTAATACACATATCAAATGTTCAAATGTCTGTAAATCTATCGGACCAAACTGCGTGGTCATCAGTCCGTAGCTTACAAACTACTTATACCTTGGTAAACTAACCTACGGACAAACACACACACACCCATGCCCCAGGGAGGACTCGAACCTCCACGGCGAGCAACCACGCGCTCCGCAGCGAGGTGCTTTAGACCGCTTGGCTACTCCACCGATACACATATCACAGCTAGCAATATTCTCTCTTTGTACCATTCTCCACTCCTTTTAGCGACTGCCTGTAATCTCGTGTACTTTAGAAGTGTTTTTATGGCAGTTTTCTGTATCATATCCATTTCCTACAGCAAGGTGGCTTCGTGCCAAGTTGCTGACATCTGTAAGTGAACAGTAGGAAACAGGGCTACCTCACATTCGTATGCACTTTATCTGCAATACACACAATTTTTTATCTTACTTCTTGTTTTTTCTCTAACTTCCCAACTGTCCATTCAATGACGTTGTTGATTAAGTGGCGAAACACCTGCCGAGAGGGGGAGTCCGACATCTTTACAGTCCATGGCCAGCAGATCAACAGGTGAGTGAAACTTCCTGTCTGAGAGGAAAGGTGATAAGCCGTAGCGCTTCATATTATATCTTCATATACCATTTACAACAGCCTGCACGCACCGACTAACAAGGCAGGGCATCAGGTTCTCGCTGTACTTCGCCTGCAGATGCTAGCTAGCACGGAAATGCGAACGCCGGCTCTTCCAATTACCCCCGCCAGCAGGCTGCGACTATCGACCCACGTAATCAGCAATTCGTCTACTAGTGGCCGAAAGCTGTTTCTCTTCCTGTTGGCGGACGCACATTGTCGACACAGGCAACTGTCTGCAGCATCTAGCATCGCATCGCGTACACTGAACACTGGCAGTTGGACACGACAATAAGAGATGCAGGATTCAGCAGTCAGCGTTTTTGTGTAAATTTACCAATCCAAAACACCCGCACGACGGGAATTAAAAGACTTTCAACATCGAATGGTAGTTGAAGCCACACCCGTGGGACATTACATTTCGGAAATCGTTACGGAATTCTGCAATTTGGCTGTCTATGTAGGCGCATAGTCATTTCGGAATATGAAAATGCTTGTTAGCAAAATATCAGTCATAGTGAGCAGTTGTTGATGGTGCTGACATGGTCATTTACATTAGATTCAATCAAACAGAAACTAGTCGCAAGATCGTAGTTTTTATTTACGTCAGATTTCTGGCAATGATTGCGCTACAGAAGGTGCCTGCCCAGGTAAACAGTGACGTCGTAGTATAAAAAGTGCTTGTAACTCCACTTGTAACCGACTTCTCACTAGAAGGAACATATTTTCACTTTTCTGGGCGGTTCCTCCTTCATTTTCTTAACTTTTTCGTGTGCTCTCTCGCATATTGCATTCAGATTTGCGTTAGATAGCTGGTTAGTCTATTCTTTCGCAGTGCGACAGTCGCCTGTTTTATTTGAGTTAGTTATTCATCGTAGAATCTACAGCACGTCTTTACAGCCGTTCTAGGTACTGTAGTAGTGGACAGTGACTGACCGCTATGTGCGGATGCGACCTGAGTTGGAGTCACTTGGCTCCCAGCTTCAGGCGGTGTTAACCTCGGTTGCACAACTGGAGGCTGCGGTCGAGGGGCACCGTTGCTGTGGACCGGCCGTGGAGACGGTGTCCGGACACTTGCCACGCCGGACACTTGCCACGCCGGACATTTGCCACACTTTTACCTGCTCGAAGGCCCCTGTCTCCTCCTCCTCCTCCTCTCCCCCCCCCCCCCCCACCCCACACCACCGCCACCCGTTCGGACATCTGCATACTGGTCGCTTCCGCATTTCATAGTGTGACCGTCAGTATGGAAGTTATTACAATGGCCATTTGCCCATTACAATGGTTACGTGATAATAAGGTGTGGATGTGCTAACGCCGAAAATAGAATCATTGCAAGGAAAAGCTGACTTCGAAGACCGGAGACGTATTGAACGTAAAGAACGTATGTGAGGACCACCTAACGACGCGACGTTTATTAGTTGTAAAAATAAAAAGTGTATCGGACCTCAGTATCCTTAAATATCTTAACGATGAAACTAGCTGGTCCCAGTTCGGTTCACTAGCGTGGCAGTGAAATTTGACTCAACGAAGCAAATACATTAAACATCACTCAAATATCCTCCTGCAGCCAGAATTCATAGTTACATCTACCACTTTTCAATTTGCAATTTCCTACTTCAGTAAAAGCTCCCATAGTTTACATGTTAAGAGAATTTTTTTCTACCTTTTAATATTATGGTCATACCATCAAAGATTGTGAGTTCTAAAATTATTTCCAGTAACTTCAGAGCCGCACCTAGCTTTTAAAAATTTCATTTTTGTTGTACTGATAAGGTACACTTCAGGTTTTAAAAAGAATCTGAGCTTCTGAAATGCACCTAAAAGAGACATCCTAAAACAGATCTGCTCCTAAGATTGACAAGTTCGGCAATATCTCCAAACGTAGATAAGAATAGAAATAAATTTACAGTAGATACAGACCTCATGAAGTACATTTAGCTGTAGTCCTTAAAAATTAAATTTTCTCACCATGTTATTGATTATCTTTAAGCAGGCCAATAAAAGCTATTGAAACAAGGCAAGGAGCTTACTACTCAAAAATAATTGTTACAAAAGGATATTATAAACAAATGTTGTTGTGGTCTTCAGTCCGCAAACTGGTTTGATGCAGCTCTCCACGCTCTCCTGTCCTGTGCAAGGCTCTTCATCTGAGAAAACGTTCAGCAACCTACAGCCTTTTGAATCTGCTTACTGTATTCGTCCCTCTGTCTCCCTCTACGATTTTTACCTCACACAATTCCTTCTAATGCCAAGTATTAGACGCATTTTTCTTATCCATTAGAAACTTTTTGAAAATATATTTGATCATTTCGTCTGCAACATCACTTATTTGATAGAATTATTTGCTTTGCATCACCAAGGGTACCTTCTTATAAGTTATGTTTGCAGCAGTTCTCATTTCTAATTGTGGAATATGTACTTCGTCTTCTTTGGAGACAGAATTTTGGAAAACTTCATTTAATAACTCCGCTTTAGTGGCACTGTCATCAGTAATATTACCGTCGCTATCGTGCAATAAAGGCATACACTTAGTCTTTCCGCAGGTGTAGATAACATAGGACAGGATCTCTTTGGAGTTTTCGCCACATTTCTATAAAATGAATGTCGCATTGAAGGCCGCGCTAAATTTCGAGCTTCAGTAAAACTTCGACAAATTTGGGGATTTTGCATTCGTTCTATTTGCTTTCTGTTCTATTTTGTATACCACCGGGGACCAGTTTAATCTCTTATTAATTTATTTGGTAGGAATTCCTCCAGTGCTGTTGATACTATTTCTTTAAATTTAAAGCCACATATGGTCTTCACTTATATAGTTAATGTAGAAAAACTGGAGACTGTCTCCTAGTAAGAGGTCAACCGAATATTTATCTTTTTTTTTTAATAGATGTACTTAGCGTTTAGTTTTGGTAAATATATTTGTTACGGATTTGATCTTGATACAACTTTGTGTTCACTTATGCCTGCATCAGTAGTGATCTCAGGAGTGTTTGTGACTAAGAGCTCAAATGTGTTTTCGAAACCATTTACAATTTGAATGTGTTCGTGAACTAATTGTTCAAAATAATTTAAAGAAAGCATTTAGAACAATTTCGGAAGATGCATCTGCCACCCTATCTGAAGGTGTAGTTCTGTCAACATACGGACGGTAGATTTAAGTCACTGTCAACTATAGTTATATGAGTAGCGTACCTATTTGTAATGAGACTCAAGTTTTCTATTAACTGTTCGGCGGCTGCACCGTGAGAGTACGGGGGCCGGTAAACGGAGTCAGTTATTAATTTATTCCGGTTGTCGAGTACATCATCTGCTCATACTAACTCACAGGAACTATCGACTTCAGTTTCGCTTGTGAGCTAGTACACAAATTACATTACGATTCCTTTTGTGCTTTTTGTTTCTTTTATAGTGCAGATCATAGGAATTATGGCTTTTTCCTTAAAAAAATAGGGTGCTTCCTCTGCGACTCAGTAGATACCAAAGCTAACAACGTAGAACAACAGTCTACGTTACAACCATAACATTCTATATTCCTTCATTTCCTTATTTCAAATATTTTAAAATTGTATGTCGACTTTAGGTGACCTGTCAAACATAGACGTTCTTATCTATGTTTGGTAAATGTATTTTCTGTCATTGTTTTGAACATTGTCCCAATACACTTTAATAACTAATGTTTCCCAGCAAGAGAGTAACATTATGAAGTGTATCGTTCTTCTTTCCACTCAATTTTGAATGCAGTTGCAGCAATTAATATATGTACAAATACAGTGATCAACTTGAATAACCAGCGAACATTCTAATTATCTTTATGTCGTTCCTTCCGTGTTCCTTCCATAGCGATGGAATGTTTCTGTCGCAATCAGTAAGTGTGCAAGAAAGCTACCGTATAGGCGGAGGGAGAATGGATCCATATTTGTGATGGAAGAACTAATTATACACTGAAATATACGACGGTACTGCTTTAGTTTCCCAATAGTTATAAATATTTAGATTTCGGGACATTGAAAAGAAGTTGTACATTTCGGCGAGGTGTCGAAGAAAAAGATCTCTTCCGTAAGGATTGTATCAAGTAAGATCGGAGACGGAGGTTTGGAAGCAAACAGCAGGAGTACGGGGAAGGGCGTCCCTTGCCTGAGGGGCTGCTAATCCGACTACCTGGCGAAGGGTCAGGCGTGGCAAATGTCCGGCGTGGCAGTTGTCCGGCATCCGTGGAGACCGTACGCACATCCATCAAGTCAGACGGGTCCACCGATCGGCCCGCGGCTGCGACCAGACGGACACGGGCGCTCACACCTGTGCCAGCGGTGGTTCGTTTCTTGCAAATGTGCCGAGAAAAACTATCAGCTGACGAGACACAAGTTTCTCAATTCATTCAAAACGTAACCGTCAGAATCGACCAACTAGGCCTTATGCAAGAACAATAATTGTATAATGCTGTTGTAACAGGTTTAAACTGGCGGCAACTCCCAACAAAAACGTTTTTAATGGAGGAAGAAAAAAAGAGCTTTGGGAAGGTAATCTCGAAAACACGTATCACGTTAATAGTGTGTGCAAATGTCGCTGCAAGACTTTTGTTAAAATTCTCAGCTTTGGGAAATCCGGGCATTTAGAAACATAAATGTCCAATCTCTTCCAGTGGCGTACAAAAGCCAAAGCCGAGCAAGGGTTATTAAAAAAAAAAAAAAAAAAAAAAAAAAAAAAAAAAAAAAAAATTGTTTTACACTGGTTTTCGAACCACTTTGTGCAAAAAGTCAAAAAACAAATCAGAGTTAAAAATCTGCCATTGAAAGCCCTGTTGTTAAGATTACAGATACGATGCTCCAGGACAGACGGACAAAGAAGGGTTGAGAGTTAAGACGGCAGATGGTTATATAGAGGCTTCATATTTGCGAAAAAATACGACTGCAGTGGATCAACAACGTTACCAAAATATTAAAAGTACATTACAAAGAGCACTGCTGATTGATGTTGTCAGCCAACCTAACGCAGACATCACATCAATTTTGAAAAAAATTAATGTCATTCATGCCATAATCAATCCAGCATTTGCATGGCGTCATGCCATGCCTTCAATTTTGATAAAATCTCGGGGAAATATTTGGCTAGAAATTCCCTTCCTTCCAAAAGAGGACAACAGATATAATAACAACGAAGTTAACAAGGCTGCACTTATTCTTTGTGATGAAATTAACTTTGCGAAAGTGGATACAGAAGAAATGAGTCGGCCGCAGTGGCCAAGCGGTCTGCGGCGCGCTAGTCACAGTCTGCACGGCCGCTACGGTCGGGGGTTAGTATACCCCCTCGAGCATGGATGTTTGTGTCGTCTTTAGTATAAGGTACTTCATAGTAGTTTGTAAGTTTAGGGACTGATGACCCCGCAGTTAAGTCACTTAAAAACATTTGAACATTTTTGAAGAATTGAGAAGGTGAGTGCTACAAGATGACATTGGTTCTGAACTGACAGAAGAGGGGATAATCGAGGAGGTTGCAGCTTATGTTGCAGATGACGACCCGACTGAAGTGGTCACGGAAGTCAAATGCACTCTCACTTGCGGTGACGTTATGGCGACTACCAAAACTTTGGTAGGTGCGTCTGAAGAACGGGAACTCGACTATGAGTACATTTTAATGTTAAAAGTCATTTAAGAGAAAGTTATGATGAACTTTTTACCAAAGAAAAAACCAAGAACTACAGTATTGTAGGAATGCATTGTCTTGCGGCGATAGCTTTGAATAAAAAGTTCTCGGGTTTCTGTTCGCGTCAGGTGTTTAAAACTCCACGAGCTTTCGGCCAAGCACTCCTTTAATCAATACCACTTGACAATGGCCAGTTACAATTTAAACAAATATTTAAATGAAATTTGTAAATTAACCTAGATAGGACTGACGTCCTTTCAGAAGAACGAGAACGACAACTTATTTTGTCTTCGTTTATTTAGGAATTCGTGCACAGGCTCGTATTTTATTTCTTTGAGTTGCCTCCTGCCATTGCATATCAATTTTAGCTTGTACTGTTCATTGCAAAGTGGATGGATACGGCTTCGAAACTGAGGTTCATAAAGAAGATATTGAAGACTTCCTCGTGGCTGGGTTTGTATTTCTTTAACATTATTTAATTTTTGCAACATTTATATGTATACATTTCATTTTAAATGATATTGTAATAAAGATGATTCACCACATTACAATCCTAAAACATTCATTTTGACGTCCTTCCAAAAAGAAGGGCAGTGTGGCAAACCTAGCGGCGTAATTGTGAAAAAAAAACCTTGCAACAATCTTGTACAGTCATATGAAGGTAATATTAGCTCCAAAAAAAAAAAAAAAAAAAAAAAAAAAAAAAAAAAAAAAAAAAAAAAACCAAAATTAATTCCGCTCTATCTGGGTTAATAGTGTTGCAAAAAGGAAACATTGATACTATACATCGAGGAACAGTGCAAACATAACAATTTCTTGACAACAATGACTACAGTGAATAAAATAAAATTAAACAAGAGTCTAAAGTTTGAAGGATTGTTCAAAACACAAGGTGACACAAAACCTAAGAAATATAGAATAAATATTGGAAACCTGGTACACTGTTACAACTAAACAAACAGACAGATGGGTTATCAGGGTATAGGTGGGATGCACTGGGGAATTTTGAAGCTGAACAAATCGGAGGTATGCACTCGAACTGAAAAACGGTGAAAATAAACGTATTCATTTACTATGAACACAAATAAAGAATTAATGTAAGGACAGAGTACAGAATAATTTGGAATATGTTCTACAGAAAAGTTGATGGTTTGAAGGGTGTCATGGAATGCTTATGTTGAAATGACCTTTAAGCCTGTTTTCAATGCCAAACCAAGGTCAAGTAACAAGTTTATTTTTCAAACGGTAGCCCCTGTTTTTTTTTTATTACATATTCGTATTCTACGCACTTTTTGTAGAGAACAATGTTTTTCGAAAAACTAATGGTTTGTCTCGAGATGGCACGTCATTTTTAAGTTTCCCAGACTATCAGTATCTCTAGAACGAAGCGAGATGGATAAAAATTTCAATGAAACCCTTATGTGGTTTCTGAATTCTGTCCACTGGTGAAAGTTTCGTGAACTTGAAATGGTCTTGAAATTTTTCGGCAGGAATTAACCTGAAAGCAAATACTGTCTTACTGGAAATTTAGGATCCCAAACGATCGATCAATTGGCCATTTTGCCTAATGCGCATTTGCCTGGAAAGCCGCCACAATACTTTCAATCTTCTGGCGTCGTCGAGGAGTGGAGAGACCTTCTGTTTCGTAGCTCACCATAAGAAGAAGGCCAGTGGTCTTAAGTTTGGGGATCTTGGCGGGAATTCACGAATTGCACTACCGATAAGGTACCTTCTAGCAGGTAAGGCCCGATGTGCAGGAACGCTGTCATGTTGAAACCATTATGTGCTCTTATGTCCAGGGGGCACCAGATTCTCGAGAATATGAAGCCGTTCAACCGTACAAGATTTTCATCGAAAATTTTTCCCTATCTAGCTTCGTTCTCGAGATACTGGTAACCTGGTAAACTTGCAATGAAGTACCACCTAGCGACAAATCACAGATTTTTCAAGGGGAAAAAATGGTTCAAAAATGTGCAAATGTTTGTTAAGCTTATGGGACTTAACTACGGGGTCATCAGTCCCTAAACTTACAAACTACTTACCAACTACGTTATACTAAGGACGGCACAAATATCCATGCCCGAGGGGGGATTCGAACCCCCGACCGTATTGGCCGTGCAGACCGTGACTGAAGCACCTCAGTGCCCGCGGCCACCGCGGCCGGCGAAAAAATGGTTCCCTACAGAAAATGACTATTTTCAAGTACCGGTAGTATACGAATATGGAATAAAAAAAGAGGGGTTACCATTTGAAAAAAATTAACTTGATGTTGGTCTAACTTTGAAAATAGGTCATTTAGAGATAACCATTCCATGACCCCCTTCAAACCTTACAACTTTTACTAGAGGCTTTTATTTATTTATTTACTCCATAATAATATTTATACAAACCCCCTTACAGTGTCTAGCTTTAGAAGTCTAAATTCAATTTTAAAATTTATGCCTTTGGTAAATCGATATTTTTGATAAGCCGACACCTCCGTCCCGTAATTGCGGAATTATTGGGAGTTTACTGTATTTCGATTGCAACTAATCTGTTCTGTTTCCTTTCTATTCTCTGTTTTCTTTTGTAGACTTCAATTATCGAATCATATGCAACATCATAAGGCTGACAAACCCCTAAATACTTCTAATAAGTCTCAAATTAATGCTTTTTCTGCTAATTTCGGACCCATTTCAAATTCACAGCACAACATATTGTACAAAATAAACAGTTAGTAGACGAGACTGAACTGACAAAGGTATACCGCTTTAGCCGGAGACTCTGCAGTCCACGCAGTTTAGCACAATAAAATCTGATTTCAGTAGAACCGTCAATAAACAGAAAATGTGTACTTGGTGTGAGGAACGGCAGCTAGCTCTGTGTGTGGAAAACTAAGTTAATGCATATGAGTAGGAAAAACAATCATGAAATATTCGAATACAGTCTTCGTTTTGTGCTGCGTGACGTAGTTACATTGATTAAATATCTAAGTGTATCATTGCAGATCGATATGAAATGGAATTGTCATGAAGTGACAGTTGTGAGGAAGGGAACTGGTTGATAATTTTGGAAAGATTGTTCATCTGTAAAGGAGGCTGTGTGTAGAACACTAGTGCAACCGATCCTTTGAGTATTGCCCGAGTGCTTCAAATAAACCAAGACATTGAAGCAGTGCAGGGGCTGCCCGCTAGATTCATTACTGGCAGGTTCGCTCTACACGCTTCGGGAATTCCGGAAGGAAGGCGACGGTCTATTCGAGGCACACCACCTTGGAAATTTGGAGGGCCGGCTCCTGAACTGCATGTTCAAATCAAATGTTTGTATAGCTTATGGGTTTTGACTACGGGGTCTTCAGTCCCTAAACTTACAAACTACTTATGAACTAGCTAATACTAAGGACGGCACAAATATCCATGCCCGAGGGGGGATTCGAACCTCCGACCGTAGTGGCCGTGCAGACCGTGACTGGAGCGCCTCAGTCCCCTCGGCGACCGCGGCCGGCGAAGCTGCATGCAGAACGATTCTACTACCATCAACCACAAAGATAGGGCGAGAGAAATTACGGCTCTCTGTAGAAAACAGGAATAACAATCATAGTAAACTAGTGAAATCTCAAAATTGCCCTAAGAAAAGTGGAAGGATTGGATGGGTTACCAAAATAATTACTACTTTGAATTTTTTTATTAGAAACGATCATTAGGCGAAGCACATTCAAAAATTTAAAATTTTAGAACCAATGACTGGGTGAAGCGCAATTAAAAAATTTAAAACTTGATAGGCAACTGGTGAGGCCCGTACACAAATTTATTAACTAATCTAACAAAAACTTTAAAAGGGAAGGCGGCAATTTTAAGTAAATTCTTAAACAAATTAAATTGAGCTTAACAAACGAAAACAGAGATTAGATATGTATGAAAATTACGACTAGAGTAGTCTGGGTTTGTTTACATAATTGTACTAATTAAATAATAGAATAACTATAAAATTTTGTTACAAGCTGGCAAAATGTTTAGAGTATCATAAATAATTTCAGGAGTTGTTAGTAATTATATTCTTGTAGTAATGTAACTAACTGCATAATATTACTGAACAACAATATTACTGTTATTACGAGATTTTAGTAAACTGTAAGTAAGCAACAGTAATATGTCAAAATTGTCAGTACCGTAAAGTCAAAGGTATGACAAAGTGTTTTATAAAATTACTTACATTACGATATGATTATGTGATGTTTAAAGACTTTTGGTTCGGAAAAAGTGTTTTGAAATATTGACTTCAACAAATTTTGAATAAAAAACTGACAGATATGTAGCCTGTAGATGTAAAAATGACTGTAAATAGGTGGTTTTTCTATTATTACATAGATAGAAAAGGTAGGTGTTTTAAAAGTTCAATTATCAAAACAAGTGGGATTCCTGAGGCAAAATCTATTACAAGGTGGTAGGGAAATTTTTTTGGTCTGCCAGGTTCACCACGTTCTTGACCTCTCGAGTACAGGCTCCAGTCTGGGAAGATGGATATACATAATCGAGAATCCGACGGAAGCGGAGAATCTGGCTTGCTTTCGGTAAAACCAGTGGTACTCTGTGGCCAAAGTGAGGGCTGGTTTCGCAGCACTGGATACCGGCGGACGCAGGTTACACAAATTGCGCTCCGCCAGATTCTTGGGACGCGTCGAGTGCCCTCGCGCGCTCCTCGCCTTACCAGCGAGTCGGGTCAGTGAACCTCCTCGAAAGCGTGCCAATACAATTTTTCTGATTGGCGCGACGTCTGTGTCGTCAGAGTGAGCGGAACGATGTTCCCGTCACCGATCACGTTTTTTGAGTAGGCAATTGGCCGCCTCAAAACAGTAGCCTTCTAAACTGTTGGGACACGCAAGGAGAGCGATTAGTAGCCATCTTGTCTCGCAGTTCAAAAGAACTTTTACCTCTTCTAGACATTCGATTGCAGACTTCTGCCATGTCTGTATGTGCTGATGAACACCCATCTTAAGCCTGATTTGCCGGCCGCGGTGGCCGAGGGGATTGAGGCGCTCCAGTCACGGTCCGCACGGCCACTACGGTCGGGGGTTCGAATCCCCCCTCGGGCATGGATATTTGTGCCGTCCTTAGTTGTAAGTAGTTCATAAGTAGTTTGTAGGTTTAGGGACTGATGACCCCGTAGTTAAGTCCCATAGACTCTACAAAACATTTGAACATTTTTTTAAGCCTGATTTCACTCTGATTGTTGTGAGACTAACACTTGTGTGCCTGTAGATCAAATAAATATATTCCAATTTGATGGAGCAAGTGTAGTTTTTTCCGATCCAAAAACAAGGAGCTTATTTCACCGTGCAGTTATGATCTTCACTCTTGATCACGCAAATCTATATTTGTTTTCACTCAATGAAATGAATCCAAAATCAGAGTTTTGCTTGCTATGGACGCAAACCGTCGTCCTTTATTAATTTAAATTACTATGAGAAGGATTTTTCCGTATTCTTGGTTCAGGTTTAAATCGTAGCTTCGATGACGACCATACTAGTCTATAACCACATGCTGGCCATGCAGCAATCTGCTGCAACTGTGAAAACAAAAAATATTCAAATGTTTGTTAAGCTTAAGGGATTTAACTGCGTGGTCATCAGTCACTAAACTTGCAAACTACTTACGAACTACCTTATATTACAGACAGCGCAAACATCTATGCGTTAAGCCCTTAGGGCGCGCTGAGCCACGGTGCCCCCACTACTCGGCTACGCCGCGGTGGAGTAGCCGAGCGGTCTAAAGCGTCTCGCTGGAGCGCGCGGTTGTTCGCCGTGTAGGTTCGAGTCCTCCCTGAGGCATGGGTGTGTGTGTTGTCCTTAGGTTAGTTTACCTAGGTTTAAGTAGTTTCTAAGCTACGGACTGATGACCACGCAGTTTGGTCCGATAGATTTACAAACATTTGAATTTTTGCTCGGCTACTCCCGCGCGGCTGTGAAAACAACTGCTGCAGATACTGGTATGGTAATGTGACACCGCCACTGCACCTAGGGAACGTAAAAAGAATGTTTCTGATTGGTCTCTTTCATTTTTCTGTCAGTTAAAGTCAATTGCATGTTAACTTTTTCTTCTTCTGTCTAATTAAAAGAGTGCACATTCGTAACTGACGCAAAACGGAATAAGTTTTTCATGAAGTTTCATTCTCGCTAGTTGGACATACTGCTACCACGGTATTCTTTCCTCATTTTATTATGTCATCAAATGCTGTAAGTGTAGTTTAAAGTAATTACGTGCTGCATCTCCTTAGTTTTTTCCTCGTTTTTATGCGATAATAAATATTTAAAAGGAAGCCCCCTTTTCAGTGCAGTATGTTTGTAGAGTTTATGCGACTCAACAACGGGGTCATCAGTCCATAAACTTAGCAAATCATTTATAAACTAGCTTATACCGAAGACGACACAAACATCCATGCCCGAGGGGGGATTCGATCCCCCGACTGGGAACAGCCTCGCGCATCGCAGCACAGCGCCTCAACGCGCTCGACCGCTCCGCCGCGGCTTCAGCGCAGTAGATTTGATTTTCTCCTTTTGTGCTAATTCACAATTAATTATTGAACGAGGTAGTGCTCATTGGAAAAGCTTGTCTGCAGAGGAAAGTGTTATTTAAATGAAATACCAGTGGTTGGTAGTGCAAAGACATTGAGCAATCTTCACACCTGAGTAATGTGCAATGAGAGTGTTTAGGGCCAAAATTATTTCATCCGAGTGTTAATACCGTTGTGAGATTCTAACACACACAGAGCATTGCACCTTACAAAACACTTGTACTCTGTTTAACAGATCATCAGTACAGTTGGCACATGAATACATGATTTCATGGAGAATTTTTTTCTCCTCTACAAGCCATTCAAAAAAAAAAAAAAAAAAAAAAAAAAAAAAAAAAAAAAAAAAAAAAAAAAATAATAATAATAATAATAAAAAAAAATGTTCAAATGTCTGTAAATCTATCGGACCGAACTGCGTGGTCATCAGTCCGTAGCTTACAAACTACTTAAACCTAGGTAAACTAACCTAAGGACAAACACACACACCCATGTTCCAGGAAGGACTCGAACCTCCACGGCGAGCAACTGCGCGCTCCGCAGCGAGGTGTACAAGCCATTATTTGGTGTGTGGAAGAGCGTATATTATTTGTATGACAGACTTTTACACCGTTTAAAAAGTTGTCACTCGTATGTATCTTTTGAGGTTTTTGTACTCTAGAAGCTTCTAGATGGTGGAGGGTACTTCACAATAAATTTCGATACTGTTTCAAAAATGAACATGATAGTGAGGAGATACATGTAATTATTAAAATATAGTGGAAGGAGGTGATGGACTGTAACAGGCTGAGGAGAAGATGCACAGAGAAGGGACAGGGAGGGGGAAGGAGATTTCCCGATTGAGGGAATTGAGGAGAATTGAGGAGAAAATGGGCAGAGAGAGAGAGAGAAGAGCAGAAGATGAACAGAGAGAGAAAGAACAGCCACGGCGGAGTGGCCGAGCGCATTGAGGCGTTATGCTTCGATGGGCGAGGCCGTTCCGTCGGGGGTTCGAATCGCCCCTCGGGCTTGGATGGCTGTGCTGTCTTTAGTGTTAGTTCATAATTAGTTTGTAAGTTTAGGCACTGATGACCCCGCAATTAAATCTCATAAGCTTAACAAAAATTTGAACATTTAGAGAAGGAACAGAGAAGAAGGAGGAGGAAATGTACTAACATAATATTGGATTAATTGATACCCGGGCAACGCCGGGTTTTCTCCGAGTAGGTCTAAATCTGATAATGGGAGGAAGATCGGAAATTACAAATTATACATTCTCATGCTAAGTTTTTATGCTAAGTGATTTCTACGAGGGTTGGAACTTAAATATTGACAACTATTTATTCACAACCGATACAAAAGCGTTTCATGTTTGCACCTATTACTGCCCTTCAATGTAGTTACCAGCGTTGTGTAGAACACGTTGCCAGCGATGTGGAAGGCGTTGTATACCGTTAGCAGTGTCTACTCTGTTGATGCCGCGAATGCCTGTCTAATCTCTGGAACAGTTCTGAAGTGAATGCCACAAAGTGGTTCCTTCATCTTCGGAATCAAATTAAAATCACAAAAATTTAAGTCGGGGGTGTGTGGTGGATGGCACAGTACTTCCTGGTCCCATCGATCGAACAGAGCAGCCACAGCTTGCGCAGAATGCGCTAACCGGTTTCGTGGGTAAGCTCACGAATCGTCTGGCGTCTATCACTGTCCACTAACACGGCAACAGTATGCACTTCTCGTTCCGATACGCTAGAACGACCTGCCCGATGCATGTCTGCTACAGTTTGTCGACCTTCATTGCTGCTTTTACCCAACGTGCCACTATTCTGTACGGCAATGCCGATTCCCCACAGGCCTCTTGAGGGCGTTTATTACACAGTCGTACTACCTCTGGTACATCAATCTTGATCCAACTCTGTTATTCCTGTTTCGAAAACATAGTGACATCGTTACGTTACACCGATTGCTCACAAGTAACTGTTTTCCTGTGCGTACGCCGGTGACGTGGAACGGGCGAGTCCATTTGCTCGGCGGTAAGGTAGGTATGTCAGAAATGTGTGATATCGGCGATATTGGTAGATTACATTGCATAGTATCTCCACAGCATTGTTTCACTATTAATTTCCAATCCTCGTATATTCTCTGTTGTAGACATTGTTCGACAACTTGAGCGAGTGAAAATGCTGTGTTGGAAACTAACGTTTTCCATGCACATATATTTGAAAATAATAGTTCCTTGAGAACTTCTAACGATTACATATGAATTCCAGATATTAATCTGTATTTCTATCAGGAAGCTTAATAAGCCTTTTTAAAGCTATGAATTATTTATATAATGTTCCCTTCGTTTATTACCTCAAATGCTACAATAAGGAAACAGAAATCAACAGATACAATAAAATAAACAGTCTGGGTTTGCCAGTCACTGCTCATTGGGAATAACTGCTTGAGAAACAAAATGACGTGGCAAAAGTGACGGGATAGCGATATGCAGAGGTACAAATGGCGCTAGTACCGCGTGCACAATGTACAAAAGGGCAGACCGTTGGCCGAGATGACGTTTGCACTCTGGTGATTCGCATGAAAAGGTTTCCGCCGTGGTTATGGCCCCACGACTTACCAAGAATCCTGCAAGACGGAAAAATCGATCTGGTCGCCATTCAGGAAACACATGCCGCGCATGGACACCAATTGCAAATGAGAGGGCTAATACCGGGGCTATGATATCGTAGGTGCAACATACCACTATGAATATGGTACAGCTACATGTGTCCGTGGCACTATCGAAAATGCCTCGCTGCTTGCAGCTAGCCTATGTTTTGGTTCCAGTGATCAGAAAAATCAACCTCTGCTGGCAGCATGAAATGTACTTCAAAAGTTCCCAAATAGTCAACATCGAACAATGTGTATGGAGATTGGAATACAAATACCCATGGTAACTTCTTATCCTCGTCCTCGACGGAACTTCAGGAAAGCGGACTGGAAAACGTTCTCGTGTGACCTTGATAAATTATGTTAGATATAGGGGCTATAGGAAGGAATATGTCCTGGTTGGACTGAAGCAACTGAATTCCTTGCCAACGGTGATCAAGAAATCGGTGATGAACTGAAGCAACTGAATTCCTTGCCAACAGTGATCAAGAAATCGGTGATGAACTGCTTCATAATTTAGATAATCCTCGAAGAGAAAGATGAACTGAAACTGTAATGTCTATGAATTTCAGAGAATCGAGCAGAAAGGCATGGTCATTGTTATGGAAGCTTGGTGGGCCACTCCCAACTGTCGTAAAAGTTCTGCAGCCGCTCCAAATAAAACTGCAGCTCATATAGTTGATATATCTAGATCACCAATAGGCAGAAATCACACAAGGCACATCAAAAGACAGTTAACTAGATTTAAGTCCACAAGCCCTCATGATTCGATATATATTAGACCATTTAGTGTGCAAGATATTGAGGCAGCCTCAACATAAAAACTGGTAAAGCACCGGGTTTTGATGGGATTCATTCTGAGTTTCTACAATTGTGGAGGAAATACGAAATTATGGTTATCTAGGTTTCTAACCTACAATGTGAGAATAGATAATGTACCTCGCTCATTTAAAATGAGTAAGACAATTGCAATCATAAAGGCAGGAAAGCCTAATGATGCGCCAGAGAGCTATAGACCAATAGTATTCCTTAATGTATGCTACGAATTATTCGAAAGGTTACTCTTGAACATAATTGCTACAAAAGTGTTTGAAACGATCCCTATTGAACAAGCAGATTTCAGGCCACAAAGAAGCTGTGTTGACCCAGTCTTGTCAGTAACTACCTTCATTGAAGCTGGATTTTAGCAAAGACTAAAGACTTCAGTAGCACTTATTGACTTAAAGGCTGCTTACGACACAGTATGGAGAGAAGGTGTAATCAGCAAACTCCTTAAAGTGATTCTTTGTAGGAGTCTGGCCCATTTATGGATAACATGCTGAGTGACAGTAAACCCCCCCCCCAAAAAAAAAAAAAAACCAAATAATGGATCCGCAAGGGTCAGTGCTTGCCCCACTCTTGTTCAGTTTATATAGTCAGATATACCCACTAAAAGATCTAGGAAATTTGGGTATGCAAATGATTAGGCTCTTGCCATCAAAGACCTATGCTTCGGGAAGACAGAAGAAATGCTGACAGAAGACCTCTTTTTTAGAAAAATACTTTCGAAAATGTGGACTCCAACCAAGTAAGGTTAAAACAGAAGTTTTTTGTTTTCACCTGACCAACCGAATGGCTTCAAGGGACCTAAAAGTATACTTCAATAACACTCTTCTCCACCACAATAAACACCCCATATATCTGGGGGTTACACTGGACAGAATACTGTCCTTTAAAGAACATCTGTGAAAGAGTGCTGCCAAAATTCAGACACGTAACTACATAATTCGAAAACTGTGTGGTTCTTCTTTGGGTGCAAGTGTAACTACGCTACACTGCTCAGCTCTTAGTTTACTCTACTGCGGAATATTGTGCTCCCGTCTAGATGAACAGTCCTCACGGAAGAGAATAGGTGTTAAGTTTAATGACACAATGAGAATGATGACGGGAACGGCCAAATCACCTCCAGTTCAATGGTTGCCTGTACTAAGCCATATTCCTCAACCCCACCTTCCTAGACGCATTGCTCTGATGAATGAAAACAATAAGATCCAGAATAATCAAAGATTGCTCATTTATGAGGATATTCCCCACCTACATATAAACAGACTTAAGACGTCCACACATCTGTATGGCGGAGAACCTTTTAACCAATAATTTCAATGTATCTCAGAGATGGTTTAATGATTGGAGACAATTTCTCCAGCAGAATCCTTAGATATGCCATGCATTACATGCGAGCTACCTGGCTTTGAACAACCTCGGAAAGTATGGTCTAAGTTAATCTGGATCCGGACTAACTATGGTGTGTGTGTGTGTGTGTGTGTGTGTGTGTGTGTGCAGATCTGCTGTATAAATGGAGGAAAAAGTCATAATCCTGCTGCGATTGTGGTGCTGCGAGGCAAACTGTGAAGCACATCACACAGGAATGCCGACTGAGACGTTTCAATGGAGAAACAAGTGAATTTTTCCTGGTGACACCACAGGCGATTACCAATATAAATAATGTAGATATAAATCTGTAAATTAGCGTACTGATCATGTATATTCCATACGATAAAGAAATAAATAATGATCTCTTACGTAGTTAAGTCCCATAAGCTTAACAAACATTTGAACATTTTTTTTAATGATCTCTTTAAAAATTTACACAATATTTCTAGTTGTAATATCAAAGGTTAAAACAACAAGAAAGTAGAAACTCTTGTACACACAGCTCACCCCCTATCTGACAAGGACGGTCTCCAACAAGAATTGGACTATCTGAAGTCTGTGTTTCTGAGGAACGTTTACACGGAAGGGCAAATGAGGAAAGCTCTACGTCCCACAGCACAATGAGCGGGAACTGATGATGAACCTGAGGAAAATACGGCCATGGCTTTCATTCCGTTTTGTGGGGCCTTATCGGGAAAAATTGGACGCATTTTGCTCAGATATCAAGTTAAAATCTTTTTCTGCCCTCCGGTAAAAACCAGAGCTCTTCTTGGCAGTGTTAAGGACGACCTTGGTCTTCGTAAGTCAGGGGTTTACAAGATACCTTGCCAATGCGGCAAGGAATACATAGGACTAAATGTTCAAATGTTCAGATGTTTGTAGAACTTATGGGACTTAACTACGAGGTTATCAGTCCCTAAGCTTACACACTACTTATGAACTAGCTAAGACTAAGGACGGCACAAATATCCATGCCCGAGGGGGGATTCGAACCCCCGACCATAGTGGCCGTGCAGACCGTGACTGGAGCGCCTCAGCCCCCTCGGCCACCGCGGCCGGCTACATAGGACTATTCGTAACATTGATGAACGGTGTCGCGGACACCAAAGGCACTCAAAATTACAATAGCTAAAGAAGTCGGCAATCGCCGAGCATTACTGTCGAAGCTCCATGGTATGGATTATGATCAGATCAAGGTCCTAGCACAAACTTCGAAACATTGGAACTGCATCATCAAAGAGGCTATAGAGTTCAAAAAAGGAAACCACAACTGAATCGAGACAACGGCTATTTCTTAGCAAAGCTTGGGAACCAGCCATTACAGAGATTAAGACGAAGAATAAAACATCCCATAGTGTTGATAAATCTGAAGCATTGAATTAAAATTTGTGGTGCGGCCGGGATTCGAACCTTCATGCTTACTAGGCACACAACCGTTAGACTACCACACCACTAACGATTAAGGCGCCTTGGAATAGTCTATGTACGACTTCCCTCCACATCACAAACTTTAATTCAGCTTATGTGTTCCAAAGATATTTGCCACTACTGCCAAGGCCCTCCATGCAGCGGAATAGCACCTCGGATTTGAGGGCGGTCGGAGAAACAGATGGAATGCCTCCGCCGGCGGACCCCCTGTGTGCGGACCTGGAGATCTAGGAGGGAACGCCCAGACGAAGGACGAGAGGAGGCGGGTTCTGAACCGTTGACCGGGCGCTGACCGCGCTGGGCTCAGACGGAGCGCTCGAAGGAAGAAAGGGGGATCTGATATATACCACACCCAGGCCGCCCCCATGGCAGTATATCAGCACACCTGATGATGGCAATATGGTCGATTGCCGAAATATTGTGTCCTATGCACACACACACACCAGAATGTGCACCCGAAATTTATTTCAACTAGAAAACACTTCACTGGGTGAAGCCCGTATTTACTTCACTGAACAATTCCTTTAAAACAGTATAACATGTATAAGAGGGTTAAAATCACAATGTAAAGAAAATCTACAGAGGGGGAAGTCCTTACTTCAGTCATTTAAACGACTTTCATACACAATTACTATTACAAAAGAGAAAGGTACAATAACAGAGTAGGAAAAAAAATCTTCAGCGGGTGAAGCCCATGCTACAGAATTTACATAATTTGATACAAGAAAGCTTTCATTGGTTGAAGCCAGTGCTTTGAAATGTAACCAACTTTAAACAGGATTGAAAAGGTTGAAGAACAAGTAATTGTTTCTTTAAACAATAATGAACAGATCACCAGAAGGCAAAGTTCTAAGCTTTAAACTTGCTTTAATGACAGAGCACATCAAAATTCAACAACTAAAATACAACTAAATATATAAAATCTTCTCAAACACTATTTGTTCATACAAAGAAAGAAAAGGCACACAATACATCAAGCAGATCAAATAGCCAAGGCAAAGGAGGAACTCTTCCCAAGGTTGAAAAGTGGCGGTTATCATAAAATTCAAATGAAAGGACACAGCAGAATAACAAGGAAAAGGGAAAAGTGGAATTTAAACTGCCAAAATACACCAACTAACTGAAAAGTAATCAGTAGAGGGGCAGCATGAATAATGCCTCAAAATACCTCGGTGGCCAGGGCAGGTAGCTAACTCGTGAACGACTACACAAGAAGATTACTACCCTGGTTACACTTAAAGCCACGGCGGAATAGCCATGCGCAATGAGGCGCCGTGCTGTGGTGCGCCTGGCCGCCGTAGGGGGTTCGACTCCCCCTCGGGCATGGGTGTATGTGTTGTCCTTAGTTTAAGTAGCTTGTAAACCAGGGACTAATAACCACACAGTTAAGTCTTATAGATTTACAAACATTTGAACATTTCTGTTACACTTAAGAAAACATTCAACTGAAAAGGCAACACGCTCGCAGGTTCCACAATGCGCCGCAAAACATTACGAAAACAATGCCGAGACGGAACTGACACCAAGATGGTAATCCATATGGAAAGGAGCAACAAGATGAATAAGACAACTTATCAGTTTCACAGCGGTGGAAGCACCGATGTCACAGGTTTTTTAAACGATCGCTTTATCAACATTCCACGGCCCAGAGCGTCACCGTGTTGCCGAAAGGATCGACCCGAGACTTCTCCAAAAGATTAAGAACCAGAATCGTCTATTGGTGAGATGTGGAATACGAGTCACATAGAAGTCTTAGTGCCAGAGGACCCCAGCTCACATTACTCACTTTGCTCATTCGCCCGAACCCCCACTCACTGAACTGGGAATTTTATGTTTCCTAGTGGCGCGTATGAAAGGATAGCTGTTGTCTTTCGATCAGCTCTTTGAGGGCGCAAAAGCTCGCACTGAGTTGTGGTCCTACTCCAGGAGTCCACCACATATCTTTGCGTATATGTTGTTGTTGTTTTTTGAGGTACTGAAGAGTCTAAACTACAAGGTTATCAGTGCCCTGTTCCTACCGAAGACGATGCTGCCAAGCAGGTTTTCTATGGTGGGGTGGCATCAGTGGCGCTGGAGCGCCCACTGACGATTTCTGATGGCCTCAGTGATCTCTGGCGTCCACCAGGGCATAGAGGGAAGCCAGAAGTGGTGGGAACAGTTGCCTCAGCGGCGGAAACAATGGCAGCAGTGACCTGATGAACCATCATGTCCACGGTGGCTGGCAGTCGTACAGGAACTATAGCAGCAGAGATGTAACAGATGTTCAGATGTTTGTTAAGCTTATGGGACTTAACTACGGGGTCATCAGTCCCTAAACTTACAAACTACTTATGAACTACTTACTAACTAGGACGGCACAAATATCCATGCCCGAGGGGGGATTCGAACCCCCGACCGTAGTGGCCGTGCTGACAGTGACTGGAGCGCCTCAGTCACCTCGGCCACCGCGGCCGGCAGAGAGATGTAACCCTTCCAATCAGCTCTATGGAGAAACCATCGAGGCGGGCAGGTTACAGGTTGAAAATGCATTAGAGAGAAAAGGATTTGACAATGCTCACTACCGCAAAGGTCATCATGGACCCACCAACGAAAATGTGAGAGTAGGCTTGGGCTACAGACAGGTGTATGGCCGAATACGTGCCTCGCGCCACGCAGAAATGTGTGGAGTACCAGTGTTTATTAGACAGATATCTTACTGTTTTTTTTTTTTTTTTTTTTTTTTTTTTTTTTTTTTTTTTTTTTTTTTAATTGTAAATCTATCGGACCAAACTGCGTGGTCATCAGTCCGTAGCTTACAAACTACTTAAACCTAGGTAAACTAACCTAAGGACCAACACACACACCCATGCCCCAGGGAGGACTCGAACCTCCACGGCGAGCAACCGCGCGCTCCGCAGCGAGACGCTTTAGACCGCTCGGCTACTCCACCGCGGCAGATATCTTACTGTGACAAAAGCGCCTCTTCGTCCCTACCACGGTGGGAATTAAAATTCCCCAAAAGGAGAAATGGTGGGGTTAATTGCGCGATCAATGCAGCCATGTAAGTGAGAGAGACAGCCTCATCCGGGAGAAGGTAAATGGAACGGTGAATTTCTGCATGATTCGGATTCGAACAACATCTGTCTCTAGGGTCGTGTGGAGAGGAACAGCAGCACTGAGGACGGTGGCGAGGATGTAGACAGAGACATCTCCTGATGCTCTGTAGTATGTAGTGCGGTTTTTGTAGTAGCCCCAATAGCCGCAAAGGGCTGGGGTCCGCTGGTGAGGAAACCAAGTTTCCTGTAGTGCCAAATAGAGCATGAGGAAGCGGCACAACAGCTCAGCTAGACGGTTGAAAAGCAGCCGCAGTTCCATTGGAGAATTAATTTGTCTCCTAGCTGAAAGGTCATAATAAAAAGATAAAGAGCAGGTTAGCCCATGGGGACATCGTCGACGCAGGGGACACCGTGCTCTAGGGTGCGGTTCCTCTAGGGAAAAGCTTGTCCACTGTTGGTTGAGCTGATCTCTACGAGTTTACGAGAGTAACTCGGGCGTCCGATCCTTGATTGTCGTGAGTGCACTCGTGCTCTCCCGATAATGCATTTTTAGTCTGGGGCAAAGTCCCAGCGATAAATTAAATTGGTCCCAATCCCCCGGTTCCGACCAAGGTTTTCGGGAGGTTTTCCTTGGTTGTAAGGTGTATGCCGGAACTGGTAAACCCCTCCCACTTATTCACAATTGGGATACCCTCTTTGCCCCTCTATCAGCTTGTTTGATAATTGGCTGAATGGAACTGCGACTCTTTATGGGCCGGATCTCAAACAGCCCGCTCCACTCCTCGGAGTGGAGAATGAAAAGAGCAAGTTTTATTTTTATTTTTTTATTTTTTTTTTATATGGAGACATCTGCTGCCAGATGTTTAGAATCTGCGGAGTGTGGCGCAGACTACTCAGAGTCACTGACTCAAGTTGTCAGCAAGGCACTGAGCAAGCTGATGGTGAGTCCATAATGGCGTCGATTGTTTACATGGAATGGACTGCGTTATCTGCAAATGATAATGGTGGGCCTCTTGTAGCCTTTCATGTCTGAAAACGATGGAATTTTTATGAATGAGAATTTGCTTCTGCACCGTTCCACAATAGCTCGCGTTTGGTTTAAAGAACATTTTCGATAAATCCAACGAATGATTTGGACACCCAGCTGGCCTGAAATGAACGCTATCGACACACATAATCGAGAGGCCAGTTCGTGAACGAAACCCTCCACCGGCAACCCTTTCCCAATAATTATGGGCTCATTATTCCCGAAAGCGACTTGCAACAACTTGTTAAGTCCATGCCAAATCAAGTTACAGCACTTCTTCGAGCAAAAGTTGGCCAGACGAGATACTGAGAGTATCTCATGACATTTGTCAGCTCAGTGTATATTCGATAGTGTTTACGCAACGGCCAAATGTTGCCAGAATTTTCGTAATGACAGCGGCAGACCGTCGGATTACCGGGGCAGACCGTGAAGTCTGCGGGTGCTGCAGTTAAAAAAGCAGTCGTGAGCCGGGTCAGAGGAGAAAAACGCGTGCTGACTAATGCGTGAAAATACAGCTGAAGCCGACACGCTTCTGCAACAGCGTCTATCAGAGAAAAGTAATGCAGAACGAGAGGCAACGGGTGGACTCTGAAACAGCGGCTCCTCGGTGGCAGGAGAACGAGCACAGCCGGAGCAGGCGGCTGGCAGTTGCATCACCGGGCCGCGGCTGCACGCTGCATCAGGGGCCAGCGCGGTGTCAACACGGCGTAATCCGTGCTGGCGCGGAGCGAGCCCCGAATACGGCTTATTAAAAGGCACTAAAAGGGCAGAATGAAGAACAAACACTCTATGAAATATACACTGCCGGAAAAAGAAAATATAGGGTAACATGCCCAAATTTCGTACCTTTAAGGTGTTCTGTCTTTTATCTCAAATTGCGTGCTTATGGAATATCTCCCCAATTGTGCGATTGGATTCACGATTTCCTATCAGAAAGAATACAGTTCGTTGTAATTGACGGTAAGTCATCGAGTAAAGCAGAAGTGATATCTGGCGTTCCACAGGGAAGCGTTATAGGTCCATTACTCTTCCTCGTGTTTATAAACGATTTAGGAGACAATCTGAATAGCTCCCTTAGACTGTTCGCAGATGATGCTGTCGTTTATCGGCTAGTGAAGTCAACTGAGGATCCAAAGCAACTGCAAAGCGATTTAGACAAAATTTCTGCATGGTGCGAAAATTGGCAATTGACGCTAAATAAAAAAAAAAGTGTGAAGTAATACACATGACCACTAAAAGAAATCCGCTGAACTTTAATTACGCGATAAATCAGTCAAACCTTAAGGTCGTAGATTCTACCAAATACCTAGGAGTTACAATTACGACCAACTTTGACTGGAGAGAACACACAGAAAATATTGTGGGGAAGGCGAACCAAAGGTTACGTTTCATCGGCAGAACGCTTCGAAGATGCACCGGCTCCACCAAAGAGACTGCCTACATCACACTTGTGCGTCCTCTCCTGGAGTACTGTTGCCCCTTGTGGGACCCTCACCAGGAGGGACTGATGGAAGACATTGAGAAGGTTCAGAGAAGGGCAGCTCGTTTTGTTTTATCACGTTACGGGGTTACGGGGGGGGGGAAGCGTCACGGAAATGTTGCAAGAATTAGGGTGGAAATCATTAAAAGAAAGAAGTTATTCACTGCGGCGTGATCTGTTTGCGAAGTTTCAATCACCGACTTTTACTTCTGAATGTGAAAATATTTTGCTAGCACCCACCTACTTAGGGAGACATGACCATCCCAATAAAATAAGAGAAATCAAATCGAAAACGGAACGATGTAGGTGTTCTTTCTTTCCGCGCGCTATTAGAGAATGGAACGGTAGAGAAAAGTTATGAAAGTGGTTAATGAACCTTCTGCCAGGCACTTGAATGTGATTTGCAGAGTATCTATGTAGATGTAGAGATGTAGATAAGGGGTAAAAATGTGGGAAAAGTCATAAAATAACCTTTAAATATTAGTAAACATATTTTATAATCATCAGGTCATAAGAAACGAATACAAAACGATTATTAACAAAAATCGAGCACACTAACCATTTAAATTTTTTTAGGGGAGAGTTCCATATTTCGTGTCCATAGTTCATTGGTAGGCAAACTGAATATATATTCATATAATAATTTTCTGGTTCGTAGAAACAGAGGTTCACACAAATGTATTGTCCTAGTAACATCAAAGACAGAGAAAAATACTGAAAGTATAGTGTAAGTAACTGATCTATACCAAAGTCACATGAGAAATTCCTCTTCTTAGGCACAGATGTACAGACTTCATGACAACAGTTGAAACAGCGAGAAAATTGAAACCATACCTCCTTTTGTGTCACTTGAGAATGGTTTACCACACATATTACAGTCTACATCCTCATCATCTGTTGAAACATAGGGGATGTCGGATTCACTCGATGAATCTGTTTCCAGGTCCTTCTTCTTTGAAGATGTTCTTTTACGAGATCCTTCTGTTTTAGTTGAGGAGCTCTTCTTTTGTTTGCAGCTTCAGTTTTTCCCATCTGAAGCTTTCGTTTCGTTCCTGGCTTTACAGCTCTTGCCATTCCGTTCCCAAGACGAAATTAGGGCCATCAAAGGGGACGAAATTAGGTTAAATGTTTCTCGTCAACAATGTTGACGATTCCAACAAAACTAAAACGAAGACAATAATGCCACTAGACAATGTTAAAAAAGAAAGAAAATGACTATACATGGGTAATAATACAATGTAAATTTACGCACCTTGACTCTGAAAAATAATTATTTCAAACACTTATGATGCTGCAGCGAACTACACGTTTGAAAACAAAACCACCTCTTTCACAAAGATCACACTAGATATCAGCGATACTGCTGCCAACTGCATAATGCTATCTGTGCTAGTGTTTCCAACAGTCACCGCCAGATTGCAGCAGTTCATTGTTGAGAAAAGCCAGGGGACGAAAATAGGGGCAGGGACGAATTATGGTGCCTTTACCCTATATTACACCCGCAAAGACGACGTCAATTTTGATCCGATGACGGCAAATCCATTGAGACTGAACAGTTCAAATCTCTAGGTATTCAGATAGACAGTAAGCTGTCGTGGAAAGCCGGTGTTCAGGATCTTGTTCCAAAACTAAATTCTGCTATATTTACCATTAGAGCACTATCTGAGATAAGTGATTTTTCAACACGAAAAGTAGCCTATTAAGCTTAAGGCTAGTCTACACGACGACACTAGGTTGCGACACTCGTTTGATGAAACGAATTGCGCGCAACTGGTTTCGTGTGTGCTTGTAGACACGGCACCAGTACTATACACTCAGTTTCGTTGTTTTGTGAGTGCCGTAGTCGCCGTAGAATGAAAGTTTTGCTAGCTGTAAGAGTTGTGGCGGAGCTATTGCTTCTCTCTGTGAAGTCGGTGCATAAGACTAAACATAAAAAGAAGAAAACGTGTTTGGATTTGTGACTGGATTAAAAAAAGACGTCAGTTCGGTTGCTTAGCGACCTTGCTGAAAGAAATTGTAATTGAAGACCCTAGAATCTATCTTAATCAACTTAGAATGTCACCAGAGAAGTTTACGTTCCTTTTAAACAGAATAAGTAATGCAATAAAGAAACAAGATACTGTTACGGGTGAAGCATTGTTACTAGAACTGAAATTACAAATTGCATTTCATTTCTTGTCAAGTAGATATTCTTAGTTTCTCCATCACTGGATGTTTGCTGTTGCCGCAACTGTGGTTCAAATGTTAATGAAAGTCCAGCTCCAGTTGCATTTATTGGTGCTTTTTTAAGCCCACACTACCGGTTTCGGCCTCTATATTAGGCCATTTTCAAGTGTGACAGACGTTATGCCATAGAGAAAGCAACGTCACACTTGAAAATGGCCTAACATAGAGGCCGAAACCGGTAGTGTCGGTTTAAATAAAGCAACAATAAATGCAACTGGAGCTGGACTTTCATTAACAAGTTGACATTCGTCTTTACAGTACATGTAGCGTGTTCCCAAATCCACAATTGCCATAGTTCGTTGGTATAGGTATTTGGAACTGAATGTATTTTAGTCTGCAATTCACTGATCGTCAAGCCATAAATACTTAATTCACGAATAATTGCTTCAAGAGCATTAACACGCCTCTGCTTAAAATCGCACAAACACCTACGCATCGCATATATGTTCAAAAACCGATTTATTTCTTCCGTTCCCGCCTTTATGTTGCGTTTTGTTCTGTATTCGTTATAACCTAACCTAAAAACACGCGCAATCAGTTTCGCCAATGAGTTGCGCGAACGTCTGCCGCGCATGCGCAATGGCCAATAGCGCAGTTTCATGAAACGTAGTGTCGTCGTGTAAACTAGCCTTTACTTTCACTCACTTATGACGTACGGCATTATTTTTTTGGGTAACTTGCCTGATGCAAAAAAGATATTTCTGGCTCAAAAACGGGCGGTTGGAGCAATATGCGGTGTAAGTTCTCGAACGTCATGTCAACCCCTTTTCAGTAGTCTGGGAATTTTGACACGTGCGTCACAATACGTTTTTTCTTTAATGTCGTTTGTTGTTAATAATATCAGCTACTCCCACGAGACAGTAGCTTTCATTCGGTGAATACTACACAGAAGTCTAATCTACATTTGCATCACACCACCTTGACACTTGTGCAGAAAGGTGTACAGTATTCTGCAGCATCCATTTTCAATAAGCTGCCACAAGAACTGAAGAATCTTAGCACTAACCAACTTTCAAATCTAAATTGAAGAGTTACCTCATGGCTCACTCCTTTTATTCTGTAGAGGATCTCCAAGAGAAGTTAAACAATTAAGCTAATTCATTTCTTTTTCTTTATTGATTCTTTTCACGTTGTCTTAAGATTGTCGTGTGCATAGGACTACTTACAAAATTTCTATTAACATTCTTGTGTAAAAATTCATGTATTGACTTGTTCCATGACCATGCAGTCTCACCCCTAAATTGGGTCCTATGGAACAGAAAACCATATTATTATTATTACCTGTGGGTACTAGAATGGTTTCAACATCGTCTGCCAACAGATAGCCGCGGTGGAGTGGCCGAGCGGTCTAAGGCGCCTTGCTGTGGAGCGCGCGGTTGCTCGCCATCGGAGGCTAGACTTCTCCCTGGGGCAGTGTCCTTACAGCGATCGTCTATTATTATTTCTACTTCTGCCGAGAATGTACGTTCCTACATCAAGGAATGTGAGGAGGACGTAGTTTATTTTTGGCATATCTTGGACCGGAATGTTGCGTTGTTTGGAACCCTTAACGGTGCCTTACCAAAAACTTTCTGACCACGGATATTTATTTATTTACTTACATTAGGGAACTCTAGCCTCACGTGCTCTGCTGCACGCTTTATACCATGTGCTGCGCAAATTACATGCCGCAGCAAAGATTTGAACATCAGGAGCAATGAAACGCAGCAATCATACGAGCAGTGGCATCTGTAAAAGCCAGAAGCACTTTATTTTCATCTTCGCCAGTGCTGACAAAGTGTTCGATTATTTGTTCTGTTGGTTTGAACAAATCAAATAATCTCTGGATTGCCAATAATCTGTTTTGAAATGTGCCGGCCAAGATTGTCAGTAGTTTAGAGGAATCCAGACGCAAGTCTCGGCAATATCTTCCCGGATTGTTTGCAGTGGGTCCGTGTTCAAATTATGTCCTCAAAATTTTTACGCGGCGAACTCTGCTGGTACTTTTTGCTAAATATAGATTTCAGTGTTTCTACCTTTGATTCTTCGAAGTACGTCTTTCGGAAATAGAAGAAATAGGTAAAAGTAGGCATTAATGTCAAAATAGGTAATTTTAGGTGCTACAAAATCATCAGTATAGGTTTTAATTAGTCATGAAACGCATAAGTACAAGTTTTTTTTACAACTATCAATTCAGGAAAAGAATCGGTTATACGCTAAATATGCGCGTTCTACTGATGACCATAGCAGTTTGGTCCAATAGGTTTACAAACATCTCAACGTGTGACATTTGGCCAACAGATGTTGTAGTTGCCAAAGCGCCATCTGTTTGTACACTTTAATAGGGAAAGTTTGCAGCTGTACGGGTTAGTGTGATATCAGCATGTGCCTATTTCCGGCAGCCAACAGGACTAGTTTGAAAGGGGTCAAATTGTTACTTTTCATGTAACGTGGTGGTCCTTTTGGGGAATTTCCACATAAGTTGAACATCGTGCTTCAGTTGTACAATGATTGGGTGTGCAATGGTTACATAGACATTCTCACATCCATTCTAGACGTCCACGCAGCACAGACGTCCAACAATATTGTTGTACTGCAAGGGCAGCACTGGTAGATCGCATAGCTATCACAGTACAGATAAGAGAGTTTGTGAGCCTAGAATTGTCGACAGCAACTGTTGCAAACCGATTAGTCGCAGTGAGAATAGGCTCACGCACACTTCTAGCTGTATCACGATACATCATGGAGGTAAACTGCTTAACTGACGACGTCAGAGGAGCACTTGGAAGATGGAATTGCGGGCTGCGGTCTTCAGCGACGAAAGCAGATTCGGCCTGCACGCAATTGATGGTAGTTTGCGCGTACGACGTAGGCCTGGAGGGCGATGTCTCGTAGAGTGCATTTGTCCACGCTACCGGCCTTTATAGTCTGCGGCACGATATGCTTCGACTCTTGTTCTCCTTTCTTGTTCGTGAAGAGAACGCTGACCAGCGCTCGGTACGTGCAGAATGTAAGACCCAGACAGAGTAGACACAGGATCCCATGTAGATGCCGTGTTTCTTTACTTCTTCAAGGCGTTTGATACTATTTGGGCACAGTCACCTAATGTGCAAAGTGCGACCACGTGGAATATCAGACAATCTGTGTGACTGGATTGAAGAGTTTCTAGCTAACAAAACGCAGAATTTCATTCTCAACGCAGACAAATCTTCCGACATTCAATTGATTTCTGGCTTGCCCTAGGGCAGTGTAATAGGACTATTGATTTTCACAAATTCAATGGGGCTTTTTGTGTAGGATGCTGTAGTTATCAAGAATTTCCAACTCTGGGAAAGGACAGCGAAATGCAGGAGGATCTGCAGCGTATCGACGCTTGATACAGGAAATGACAACTGAGCCTCAGCAATAACAAGTGTAAAATGCCGTGTTTACAAAGAAAGAAAGATCCTGTATTATAAACTGATGAACAAAATGTTCAAATGTTTGTAGAGCTTATGGGACTTAACTACGGGGTCATCAGCCCCTAAACTTACACTTATGAACTAGCTTATTCTAAAGACGGCACAAACATCCATGCCCGATGGGGGCTCGAACCCCCGACCGCAGCGGCTGTGCAGTCCGTGACCGACACGCCGCATACCGCTCGGACATCGCGGTTGGCGGTGAACAAAAGAGACTGGTATAGGCATGTGTATGCAAAGATAGAAATACGTAAACTCTCAGAGGACGGCCCTGGAGTCGGCAAAGCCTGTATAAGACAACAGGTGCAATGCGCAGGCGTTAGATCGGATGCTGCTGCTAGTCTCAGGTTATCACGATTTAAGTGAGTTGCACCGTGGCGTATTAGTCGGTGCAAGAGAGATGGGACACACCATCTCAAATGTAGCGATGAAATTTGGATTTTCCCGTGTGACAATTTTACGAGTGCACCGTGCATATAGGGAATCAGGTGAAACATAAAATCTCCGACATCGCTGCGGCCAGAAAAAGATCCTGTATGGACGAAACTCATGAATGACGAAGACAATCGTTCAGCGTGACAGAAATGCAACTGTTCCGCAAATTGCTGCGGATTTCAGTGCACAGGTATGGAGAGAACTTCTCGAATCCATGGACCCTGCATGTCAGCAGGACAGTGTTCAAGCTGTTGGAGGCGTGTGCAGTTGGAGTGATGTGGGACCCTGATACGGCTAGATAAGACTCTGACAGGTGACACGTACCTACGCATTAGCCTTGTGTAGTTCGCGAACGAACTAGTTCGGGTGAGCGCTCCCACAGGCGAACTACGCGAACTAGTTCGCAGATCCCTCGTATCTTAGTTCGTCCGCTTCTTTTCCGAAGACTGACGGGGAACAGCGAGAGGACGCGAGAGCGCGCAGAATCGCGTGATTTCCTTCTGCAATTTACCTTCATTTCGACATGAGATGCAGCCCAGCTGTAGTTTCATAATTCACTGCCACAAGAAATCTATTTTAAAAATAAAGTACTACGAGTACTCTGTTGCAAAGTAGTTGAATACCATTGTATCATCCATTCGTGTAAATAACTGGTTTATTTGCCTAAATATTTGATGTCAAATTGCCCAAAAATACGGGTAATAGCACACGCTTTGGCAACACTGATTCATTATATAAAAAAGCTGTCATAAAAAAAGAGCTCTTTTAGTTTCGGTAGCAAAAGCCAAAATGAGCGGACGAACTAGGAGCAGCAGATGAACTAGGAGCAGCGGACGAACTAGGAGCAGCAAACGAATTAGGAGTAGCGGACGATTATGCCAAACGTATCTCGCTTCATAGTTCGCAGGATTCTTTTCCGAAGACCGACGGGCAATAGCGAGAGGGCTCGTAGCAGAATTAAAAATCGCGTGTTTGCCTTCTGCTGATGAGTCATTTCGAGGTGAGCGTCTGCCTGCTAAATTACATACTTCAGTGCTGCAAAATTTCTGTTTTGAAGTATTCTGCGCTCTGCAGTATCTGACTAATAAATTCAATAATGCCAAGATATAGAGATAACTCTAAACTTAAACGCGAGAAATTATCCACAAACTGTTTCTTTTGGTTTGCGTGATATCGGTAGCAGCTCAAACAGCAAGCGCTTGAAACAGCTAGGTGAGGAACTTGCCCCTCCACCTTCACGCGCAGACCACGCCGCTCAGACGTCACTGGAAGCGGACGAACTAAGAGAGCGAACTAGTTCGCGGGAGAGCCGCGAACTAAAGTGAGCGCTCCCGATCGCGAATTATTATGTGCAAGTCTAGTACGCATCACATTGATCACCTGCATCCATTCATGACCATCTTGCATTCTAAAGTACGTGGGCAATCCCAGAAGGCCAATGCCACACCCCACACGTCCAGAAGAGCCACAGGGTGGCTCCAGGAACAATCTTCTGAGTTTTAACACCTGCGCTGGCTACCTAACTCCTCAGGCAAGAAATTATTGAGTATATCTGGGATTCTTTGCAACGCGTTGTTCAGAAGAGATCCCCACCCTCCCGCGAACCATACGCGACTGGAATAAAAGGAGGACATGACGGTGGTACATGAAGTACCCTCCGCCACTCACCGTGGGGTGGCTTCTCGAATATGGGTGTAGATGTAGAACCTTGACACGGTAGATGCTACAAACTAGCGTGATTCGGAAAAAAATTAAGGTTTTTAGTCTCCTCGGATATCTGTTAACTAGCTCAAAAAGAAATATTTGTTTACATTTTTAGACACTTTTCTCTGCACTAAATGTCTTGCAGTAACCCAATAAGCGTAGTGTTTGTTTTGGGCAGATTGATCCACTGTAGAGAATTATACTAACATTGGATGTCGCAGCTTTCTACGTAGCTTCAAATATAACATCGAGATGCTAATAATAATAATAATAAAACATTTAAACAGAATTAGAGAATGATGGAAACACACGTTTCTTTCTTTTTAGTAAGTACTTGGTCATTTCTGAACAATTCTCAGTAATATTAACTTCTCAATATTATTAAATGCATTAAGGAAATAATTATTTAATAAAAAATACATAAATATTTTCCCATTTTATTTCTGTATTTTATTGGTGACCAGAAAATTAAGTCGACGGAGAAAATAGTTTCTTCTTCTGTATCGATCTGTATTAGTCTCTTTACCCCCTCCCATAACCTGCTTACCAGTGAACTGGATAACAATTTTAGACGTAACTGCTGCCAACCCATATAATGTCTTATTTTGCGTCGCTTCTGTACTCATTACTGCATCACACAATGCAAATATTTTTTCTTTATTTATTCCTTTGAGGTTGCGTTGTGCCTCTATCTGATAGAATTCTTATAAGCGGAACCTTCTTATTCATTACATAGCATCTTTGTACAATACAAGAATAATACCTCAGATACTATGCCAATGTTATATTTCATCATAAGTGTTCATTGCATTATCAAGTAATTTTGACAGTGCAAAGATCTATCGTGACTACGAACTAGCGCATTAGCTGGCGATCGTGTCTTATCGGCACTGTTCGTAAGAGATCGTGAACTGCCCTCACATGGTGCCTGCACGACTGCAAAAGTGCCCACGCTTGTTGTAGTTTCTAGAAAAAGAGCAATACACTGTAGTAGCAATAAGGACCCAATTATTAAATAGTTGATGGATTACTGTATATGATTCAGAGAAAGAATATAAAAAATAAGAAAAGGTGGTAAGTTGCTTTGTTTATTTTGAAATTTAATATTTTGGTATTAAATAGTGAATATTCCAATCTAAAGTTCTTTCATATGCTTTCTTATTTCAGTAGCTATAATTTCTGGTGCGTAAATTATTTTAAAACGTAGCAGAATAACTATTTTATGGTTTACTGTAATGTTGAAACTTCTAGATTGAACAAGAATTGCGTCTTTTGATGTACGCAGTATAGTTTTTATCTCATCGTTAAAAATGCGAAATAATGAGATGACGATAGACGTCTTGTTACTATTAAAGGTGCATAAAATGCTACATATGAAACATTAAATTGCAAAGAGTAGCTTCAAGTGTGTATTCAACTGAGGAAGTTGATTTAGAGATTATAAATGGAACTTAGTCTGTTCTGTTGTATTATAATTTCCATTGATGATGAGCCTGCAATTGAGTAATAACTACGTTCTTAAAGACAGTTGGTTACATATTTATCCCAATAAAATCGACAGTTTGCACTACAGCTATAGCTCGTAATCGAAGATAAATATATTGAAATTTGTTGTTAGTATTTCGACAATGGGATCTTCTTTGAAGATAATAATGTAGGAGCAAACCACGTCCGTTTTGCGAATAGTTTCTTTCAGGAGGTTGATAAACAATGTATAGATGCGGTATCTGATGACTTCAACCCTATCCAGAAGACATGCAACCAGTTGAACTAACAGCACTCTACAGTAGTAAGCCAACAATGGAGGATATAAGGAATGCCACCATTGAAAAGTGCGACAAGTTTGAGCAGAAAAGTATTCTCCACCTTGTGGATTGCATATCAAGCGGAATCCAGGAATGTTACACCCTGCAGGTTGTAGCAAGACGGTTTTAAATGTTTCATACGAGTAAATTTTCGAAAAGATATTTTTTGTTTTTGTTCGCTTTCTTATGTCACAGAATAGTTTGTTGAAGTTCCATAACTCTTATTCATCTTTATTCACTCGCTGCTCCTCTTACATCTACAGATGATACAGAACCTTATGATGTAATTGATAATGCTAAGTTGTCGTGTAGCTAATGTGAGGGCTAAAGCTCGCCGCAGCTGAAGTGCAAGGGAGTAGTGAATTAAGCCATAGTCGTCATCAGATTGGGAAGAAATAACATGTGTCGTCCTGCAAAGATTCATCTTAGGGCCATTCCTGTTTCTTGTGTTCGTTAATGGTCTCTCATCAGTTACACTGCCAGAAGCAGATTTCGTTTTATTTGCAGTTGACAATAATAAACATAATGTCGAGCATAGTTCTAGAAAGGTCTACTAATCATATTTTCATAAACATTAATAAATCTTTTACAGCCAACTAATTGACATTAAACTTTGAAAAGACGCACTACATGCAATTCAGAACACGTAAAAAGTTTCCATCAATCATATGCATGAAGTATGAAGAAGATCGGATAGAAGAGGTTGACAGCATTACATTCCCGGGATTACAACTTGATAAAAAATTCAGTTGGTTTGAGCACACCAAATACCTGCAGAAACGGCTTAAGAAATCTGTATTTGCAATTCGATTGTTATCAGATGTAGGCGACATAAAAATAAAAACGCTTGCATACTTTGTTTACTTTCATTCTATAAAGTCACGTGGTAGGCCTATTATATTTTGGGGTAATTCTTCAAATCAAGGAACGTTTTTCAGAGACCAAAAGCATGTAATACGTAATATTTGCGGACATCCTGAAGAAGCCTCTTCAAAGAACCAGGTGTACTAACTACAGTGTATTTATTCCTTAATGAAATTTGTCATAAATAATATATCCCTTTTTCCAACAAACTGCTCGCTTCACACATACAATACTAGGAACAAAACCAATCCAAACAAGGGTTTTATAGCACTTACTTTAGTTCAAAAAGGTGTCCACTACTCAGGAACACACATTTTCAATTATTTTTCCAGCAACCACAAAAAAATTAGCTATAAATAAAGATCATTTTAAGGGGACCCTGAAAGATTCACTAGTAGCAAACTCCTCCTACTCCACTGACGAATTTCTGAATAGAACCAAATTATGGGTGTATTCATACTATTAGTATTGTATCAGCTTGGAAAACATATTTAGCCTTAATTGGAAGACGGTGAACTGATAATGTTTCAAAAGATGAAAATAATAGTCAAGTTCGAAAAATTGAACAATTTATTAGATCAGGTAACCGGTTTCGATGTCTGTTGCGATCATCTTCAGACCTAGTCGTCTTGTGGTCGATGTCCAGGCGATGAGTAGTCACACGCTTATCGCCTGGACATCAGCAGAGAGATGACTAGGTCTGAGGATGATCTCACCAGAGATCTAAACCGGTCACTTCATCTAATAAATTGTTTTAGTGAACTTGACTGATATAGACAAAGGTTCACAGATTTGTAATTCTATGGGACCAAACTACGTTGGTCATCAGTCCTTAGACTTACAAACTACTTAAACTAAGGTAGAGTAACTTAAGGAATTATCTGTTTACACGCCATCACACAACTGTTTCGCAATTATTACTGTACTTCACGCACCAGTTGACAATAATAAATGTATATGTCAACACGACATGTTTCGGGACGACGTTATCCCATTATCAACTTGTAATGAGACTATGTCCTCCCGAAACATGTTGTGTTGATATATACATTTTATTATTGACAACTGGTGCGTGAAGTACAGTAATAACCTCAGTAAAACACACACATCCATTCCCGAGGGAGGATTCGAAACTCCGACGCGGGAAACCGCGCGATCCGTGACATGGCGCTCCAGACCGCTCGGCTACTCCCGCACGGCTATGTATTGACATGTTCCACATCCACGAGGATCTCCTCAGTATGGATCTATGAACCGAACAACTAATCTAATCTATTCTAATGAAAGCTAGCAGTACTTAAATCGTTGTTACAATTATCACGGATGTTAGTTTGGTTTAAGAAATATGAAGAGTGGAATTGCTAAAGGTGCTTAGTGCCGAAAATGAAATTGTTGAGGAAACGAAAGAAACTGCTCATCTCTGTGAGAAATGGATAATTATTTCTAACAAAACACAAATTAACTCTTTACATGGTTATACAAATGTTGACAAAGGTTTTTCTACTTATGTTGAAAAATCAAAAAGTTACGTAGCATTTTATGCAGAAAGGTGTAAGTGCAATAGGTTTTGTCATAAGTAATAGATCTAAGTGCCACGAGACAACATTGACTTTATGGAGGTAACAGTTGTCGGAAAAAGTCCTTGTTGTTTTTGTTCACGTAATCAATAATAGTGGAAAAATCGTTTTCTTATTTGGTTCCAGTGGAACAGTAGCTGGAAGTTTTATCAATTCCACAGCTGCTGTGTCTTTCATTGTCTTGCTTTTCTTAAGGACATGAAAATTCTCCCAAGCACACTGATCGGAAAAGCTTCTTTTGCAGGACACAATACTAGGCTGCTGTTTGCTTATTTTGATGAAAGAGAGCTGTGTCTTTGAAAACTGCAGAACCTGATTTTTCTTCTTAACAATTATTTAATTTTTTAGGGCAGAAATATTAATGATATTTAAAAATTTAGCTTTGTATAATATTTTGAGGTCTCCTGTTCCATCAGGTAGTGTGTAGCAGAGAGTTGAGTGCCTTTTACCTCTCTGCGTCTTCATTATACGTACCATGGCGTCTTGTTTGAGTAAGAAAAACCTCTATAAGCCCCATCAGGTAATAGCCTTGCTGGTTCAGGTCAAGTTGGTGGTATTCTTCAAAGGGCTGAGAGCTGAGTTTTCATATCAACTGTACTTACACTTGCAGAACACCTAAACACCAAAGAAACGAAAAATATGAACATCAGTTCTCAACTCTTCCATCACCACTAAAATCACTGGCGTTCATATTATCATTATTAACAGGTACATCATTTTAGGTAGCAAGCAACAGCTTCAGTAAGCAAAACAATAGTGTGGTGGCATAACCTTGAGTACAGACTGCTGTTCGGCTAGCGCACATAGATCCATTAGCAGAACAGGCCCATCTGGATATAGGACTAGTGCAATCTCTTGGGGTCAGTAGCAACTACAAGGATTGACTGGAGCACATAAATGCCGGCTGCGGTGGCCGAGGGGACTGAGGCACTCCAGTCACGGTCTGCACGGCCACTACGGTTCGGGGTTTCGAATCCCCCCTCGGGCATGGATATTTGTGCCGTCCTTAGTCTTAGGTAGTTCATAAGTAGTTTGTAAGTTAGGGACTGATGACCCCGTAGTTAAGTCCCATAAGTTGGTCAAACATTTGAACATTTTTGAGCACATAAATCTCTTAGCAGTGTATTGGCGTGAAGACATAGATCGGTTAGGAGTGAAAAACCTCGAAAGTAAAAAAAAAAAAAAAAAAAAAAAAAAAAAAAAAAAAAAAAAAAAAAAAAAAAAAATGGCACTTACATCCTTTAGCATTTCCACTCTTCATATAACGACGCATTTCTTGTAGCACGTAAGAGACGGAACGCATCGTCGTCTGTTTTTGGAAGGAAGAGCGCAATTTCGAGCGTAGGAGAGGACGAAGAGGGGACCTTGAGGGAAAGTGTGACGCACCCTGCGGGGCCTACTTCCCGGCGGACGCGGGCGGCGCGGCCTCAGTCGTCCCGCGGCGTTGCTGGCGTCAGGACACACTACACACCTGCTCACTGCCCGGCGCTCCGGAGACTTCGACGCGCGGTTAGGACGCGAACCCGGCTCATCGACGGTGAGTACAGGCCGCTTCAGAGCCCGTTTGCAGAACAGCGTCCAATTACTGGAACACCCGTTTCTTCGACTGTCGACAGCTGTCGTTCGCTTCACTGGATATTCCACAACATTGGGTATTGTTGAGGATTTACTGAAGTTTTTATCAAACGACGGTGCTATTATTACTGGTATTTATGTGTGAAGTTATAACGTTGCCCTTACTTAGTATGATGCCACAATTGTTAAAGTAGATTCCGCGATTATATTTTGGAAAAGGAATTGATGGTACCGAATTTTTGAATTAGTTAAAGTATAGCACAAAATAAACATTAAAGCAAATAAACCGCGGGTTGCATATTCGGGCACCATACAAGCAACAGCTCGTTATAAAAATTACGGAAAACATCTAGCTGGATCCTGCGGTTCGTATAGTAGAAGCTTGAAATGATAACTTTTTATCTATTTAATATGTGAACGTTGGAGATACTTTCCGTAGGAGATCAATGTTCAGACTGTTCACTTCGCTTTTCATTGTTGTGTGACCGTGGGTGGAAAATGAAGTTACTGATAATGATAGAATAATAGTAAAGAAAAAGATCGGAATTCGTGAAATTACAAAAGAAATGACTGCAGGTTCTAAAATCAAGTAAAGTATTGTATAAGGATGATTGATTGATTGAAATTTTGCAGACAATGTGAAGCGATTGTAATGGCGTCTGAACATTATTAAACTATTACGAAGGCGAAGGAGCTGAAAACCTTGACAAATTAAATATTTGACTTGGAGGAGTTTGATTTAAATGAAAACCAAGGAGAGGGAATGCTTTTAAATTTAAATAATGTATTTTCAGCAACAGCATGCATTATTCTTACTTACATGAGTGGATACAGATATGAAAGACATGTTGTCACATCAGGTACAGACCAGAGAGTGAGTAAAACTTCTATCACGGTTCCGTCTTCTCGCTTGTTCGTAAGTAAAAAATGACGAACGAAATTAAATTAGTTACATTGCGAGTCAGAGGGAACCGGAGGCAATAAACATTGCTGCTAATAATAATAATAATAATAAATTAGTGAACAAAGTGACGTGGATCATGATAAAAGAATATCACGATCGAAAAACACTTAAATTAGTCACAAACGTTAGTGACTCCAAAACATCTACTCGTTGCATCGAACTAATTCTACTGTAATTGTTTCACAGTACAAAGTATTCAATTGGTAGACGGGGTGCTAGTTTTCATAAAGGCCTCCTGATGACTACATATATGAAGGCAATATTAACAAATTAAAGGGTAAAATTACAATATCAGTATGACAAATATGAAAAACTATAAACGCGTACGTATTGTTCTATTTATTCGGTTTGGATTTGGAGACAAAGCGGGAGATTAGGAAACTGAGTCTGACTTTTTGCACCCTATACCACGAAGTAATTTACAAGTAACTCAGTAGTTACTTGTAAGATTTTGTAATCATACCTGACCAAGTTTTCATCCGTACTTCAAAAAAAATTATTGTTTGAAACAATGGTCAAGATTTAGTCTTGTTAGAACGCAGTGCCTCAAAAGAATGTAGAACAACAATTTTTCGAACGGTTTCTGTTTTTTGTAGTTGTTTATGTCCTGTGAAAACAATAATATTCTACATGCATTAAAAGTGTGAGTTCGAACTGTTTACGTGGAGTATGCAGATTTTCATCCGAACAGAAGTGTTTTGTCAATTTAGACTAAAAAATGGATCTATATCTATCCTCGATAAGTTTATCTACTGGTTGGTAAATTGTTCGTGAAAACTTAAATTACTGGAACAGAAGGAAATTTGATAGTCTAATACATCGAGAATATCGATTATTGTCAATAATATTCGAAGTATTTTAACTGTTTAGCACTTATCCACTTACTATTCATGTCGTTGGCTCAAGAAAGAGGTGTAATACATCATGGATAAACGCGGCACATATATATTTTAATATAACCTACTTGCTTCAAACCATTAAAATTAGATGTATGTACACTTTCGCTTCAGTGCTTCCATAACTATAAACTACAGTTTGTCAGGAAATAGTGTCTAACAAATAGTTTTTGAGCATTCCTCCAAGTTTATGTTTCTTGTTGTGCAGAAGTGATTCTATCAGTGCGAGCGTCATCTGCAGAAAAAGTGCGAAATATGAGCTACAGTGCCATCCCTGTGAAACAAATTTACACCAGCTGTTGCTGTACCATCAAATAAATTAATGTCTAATACTAGTATTAAAATTCATAATTACTATTAAGAATAATACAACTAAAAAATTTATACCATTACCTGACATTTCAGAAAGGAGGCGATCTATTAGCTATTCAACAACTCTCATAATTAAATGGAGCCAAGACAGATTTTTGCAGTCCTTTATTTTTTTTACTACAGGTTTTCGAATCCCACCTCGGGCATGGATGTTTGTGTCGTCTTTAGTATAAGGTAGTTCATAAGTAGTTTGTAAGTTTAAGGGCTGATGACCCCGCAGTTAAGTCGCTTAAGCTTAACAAACATTTGAACATTTTTGAACTATGTCATCATCTTCATATCAATTGTCTACAAAATATTGGTCATTCGCTTGTACATGTTTGGAGTAACATTAAAATGTTTGTACATGTGCAAGCGAAAAATCAATATTTTGCAGATGATGACTTTGTTCAATGAAACCGGTAGACAAAAAATAAAGGAATGCAAAAGCAATCTTGGCCACATGCCGTTATGGGAGTTTTTAATTAAAACATTTACACAAACTCTTTATTCAAAACTTTTCAAAAGCAGGAAGAAATATGAGAACTAAAGCATGCTTCATCATTAAAGTAAATAGAGTCCATCTCTTCGACGACGCTTAATAGTGAAAAATTCAATTTAATGGAATCTTAAAGCTATCTGGCATGAGAAGTTTTGTTTTTGTGTAATATACTTGCTGTCCTTTTCTAATTATCACAGTCAATACCTAGGAAATAGTTTTTGTCCAACGCCTAGCTCTTCTGAATATTCTTTTGTCTAGATGTTTTAGATGGCAGCAGATTATTACTATAATTGGAGTATCTTACTTAATTACTGGATACCGTTTGCTAATAGTCCGTTACTGTTCGGCAAACGTAGGTCCATTCCGCCGAAAGTGGCATATTGGTTAAGAGGTTACAATCTGTGGTCGGATAAAAGTGGGAAAAATACCTGATGTTGTCAATTTCAATAAGTGCACAAGTAATTTTGAAAATTTAGTTAAGCGCCGCGCGAGAAATAGCGGAAGAAATCAAGATAATATATGTAACAAGTACAATGAGCGTGGGAAAACAAACAAGATGTAGTGAAAAAATATAGAATGCTGAGAAAATATATCAAACCTAAGAGAAAAATTTCTAGCGCATTTTTTGAAAACCCCTTTATTACAAAATATTATCTATCACCATTAACCATTACTCGTGGTAAAACTTAATAGACACTGAGCCTGCGGTTAGATAAACAGCAAGGATATTAAAGTAACAATTTTTTTTTTTTGGTTTATAACGTGTTAATTTTCATTTGCAACGTTTTCAGAACTAACTGTTATAGTCAACCGAGCCGCAGCTTGCAGGAAGGGCATATACTTGACTAAGCTCAAAGCTGTCTCTTGCTAAAGATATTTAAGTATGTGGGTTCATTAATGGGAAGCTGCTGCTTTGCAGTGAAACTATTTGAAGAATACACCTGTTTCGTCTTTTTTCTACGACGTGAAAAAAGTTTTCTGAAACGTTAATAATGGTAGAATTACTTAGTAATGTTCGTTACCTCTCAGAGCTAAAGTGCTGATATCGTTCAGAATTTGGAAGCCCTGGAGTAGCAATTTACTCGAAAGGGTAACAAAGTAGTCTCGAAACACTGGCGTATAATTTTATTAGTAAGTAGCAGCCCGCCCCGTATTCTCACGGGCAGCAGACCAAATATAACCTTTTTTTTTTTTCTGTCGTAGTGTCATATCAGCCTGATGCATCGAACATGTTAGTAACCCCATGTACATCCTACGCATTATGAAACAGTAATCACATTGTCACATGTAGGTGCCTGCGGTAATGTCCGTAAGTCACAGAATATATATATCTTTTCCTAATAATATTTATTGCTGTTTTCTTCATGAAGACCCATTTAAGTAATGGGTAAGAACCTCGAAATATAACTCATTAAGTAACAAGCGTCATTCACAATTAGGGCCGGAGCACAAGTTCTGACTGGAAAAGGACGGGAAAGGAAACCAGCTTGTTGTTTAAGAAGAACCAGACTGACCATCACCTTAAGGGATTTGAGGGTGCCATAGAATATACAAGGCGCGGTGGAGTAGCCGAGCGATCTAGGCGCCTCGCTGCGGAGCGCGCGGTTGCTCGCCGTCGGAGGTTCGAATCCTCCCTGGGGCATGTGTGCGTGCGTGCGCGCGCGCGCGCGCGCGCGCGCGTGTGTGTGTGTGTGTGTGTGTCTGTGTGTTGTCCTTAGGTTAGGTTACCTTTGTTTGCCACACTCTCCCACTGTCTGGCACCTCAATCAAGTATACACTTAAACCTCGTCATGAATCACACTGTCGATTACTGAAAACCGAACGAAAATCCGTTAAGTCGAGGGTTGGAACTCAAATAGCGGTAACTATTTATTCACAACCGATACAAAAGCGTTACATGTTTTCACCTGTTACTGTCCTTCAGGGTAATCACCAGCGTTGTGTAGAACCCGTTGCCAGCGATGTGGAAGGAGTATACCGTTAGCAGAGCCTGTTCTGTTCATGGTGAGAATGAAGCGGTCTATTGCCTGTCGAATCTCTGGAACAGTTTGAAGCGAAGGCCATGAAGTGGTTCCTTCATCTTCGGAATCAAATAAAAGTCACAAGGACCTAAGTCCGGGGAGTATGGTGGACGCTACATACTTCCCAGTCGCATCGACCGAAAAGAGCAGCCGCAGCTTGCGCTGTATGCGCTCGCGCATTGTCGTGCAAAATGATGGGTGGGTTGCGCAGAAAGTGTTGCCGCAACTTTCACAAAGCTGGTCGCAGTTGATGCTCCAAAAACGAACAGTAATATTGTGCATTTACGGTCTACTGTGGAGGAACGTAATGCGTTAGGGTAACACCATCACAGTCGTAGACGAGAATCACCATAACTTTCACCATACATGGGCTCTGACGCACGTTTGACTTTGATGACACTGTTGTTCTGTATGGCCTCTGGCACTTTCAATCTTGATCCAACTCCATTGTCCCTGTTTCTAATACATAGTGAGATCGTTACGTTAGACCGCTCGATCACACGTGACTGTGTTTCCCTCGATTGTGCACACGCGCCGGCCGCGGTGGCCGAGGGGACTGGTAGGTAAACTAACCTAAGGACAACACAAACACACCCATGCCCCAGGGAGGCCGTCTCTAATGACCACGCTGTCGACGGGACGTTCAACTCCAAGATTCCTTCTTCCCCCCCCCCCCCCAGGGAGGACTCGAACCTCCGACGGCGAGGAATCGTGAGATCCGCAGCGAGGCGCCTTAGACCGCACGGCTACTCTACTGCGGCTTTTATATTCTATGGCATCCTCAAATCTCTTAAGGTGATGGTCAGTCTGGTTCTTCTTAAAGAACAAGCTGGTTTCCTTTCCCGTCCTTGTCCAGTCAGAACTTGTGCTCCGGCTCTAATTGTGAATGACGCTGTCGTAACGCCAATCTAAATTCCCGTTGTTACTTAATGAGTAATAGTTTGAGGTTCTTACCCATCACTTAAATGACGTGATCAAGTCCTATTCGTTTTCATGACGAAAACAGCAGCAAAATTCGTTAGGTTCTATAAAGACTCTACTGGTAGCTAACCAACAACGTAAATAAATGTATAGCATCGTGCGTAAATAGACGAACAAATCCACTCTGGTTCGAGGCCACTAGATATGACACTTCGCTGGAAACAGTAGCTAACGTAAAATATCTAGAACTAACCATCCATTGCTACCTAAAATGGAACAACCGCTGCTCGGGAGTAGCCGAGCGGTCTGGAGCGCCACGTTTTGGCTCGTGCGACCTCCCGCGTCGGGGGTTCGAATCCCCCATAGGATATTGATGTTTTGTGTTGTCCTTAGGTTAGTTTAAGTAGTTTGTAAGTCTAGCGACTGATGCCCAACGTAGTTTGGTCCCATAAGAATTACAAACATTTGAACATTTGGAATAACCATATAAAACACTTTGTTGGGAAACAATACGCCAGACAGTAATTTGGAGAATCTTAAAGAAAATCAATTAAGCCACGAAAGAAGTGGCTGGCAAAACACACTCGAGCCATCGATTCTTGAGTACTGCTCTTCAGTCTGTGAGCCAGGCCGGCCGCGGTGGCCGAGGATGCCGGGCGCCGTGGCTCAGCGCGCCCGGTCAGAGGGCTGAACGCCCTCTGTAATAAAAAAGGCTGAGCCAAGAACAAATCGAATAAAAACGAACAAACTTGATTAACGTCCGCAACGAACAGAACTACACATAGAGAAAAAATATATAAAAAAAAGGAGACTGAGGCGCTCCAGTCACGGTCTGCACTGCCACTACGGTCGGGGGTTCGAATCCCCCCTCGGGCATGGATATTTGTGCCGTCCTAGTTCGTAAGTAGTTCATAAGTAGTTTGTAGGTTTAGGGACTGATGACCCCGTAGTTAAGTCCCATAGACTATACAAACATTTGAACATTTTTTTCTGTGAGCCTTGTCAAGATGGATTAATGGAAGAGAGAGAAAAGTCCAACAAATATCATCGCGTTCCGTCATGGGATCGTTTACTCGGCGCAAAAGATGCTCCTCAAACTAGGTTTTCTGCTTTACGGAGAAGTTTTTGCTAAAATTTCAAAATGTTTCCATCCAAGAAGTGTTGGGCAATGCGTCTCCAAAATGATCACGACGAGAAAGTCAAAGAAATGTGCAGTGATTCCTTTTTCTGAACAAGAAGAATACAGAGATGGCTGTTTATATAAAATATTCAATGGTCAGGATACAATATTTTTATATTTATTAATTTTTTATTATTTTTATTATTTCAATAACACGTTTCGCCTTACGTTCAAGCCATCATCAGATAAAAATTAAAAATTGATAAGACAACACCTTGTCATCAAAATGTATGCTCTTGGACGACTGAATCATAGTTTTAAGCTGATGTTTGGGCATACAGTTTACAGCAACTCTTTCATATACAAGTTCACATGAATTCTGGCCCGGCGATTGAAGCTGATATCGCGGTAACTGTACCAACTCGAAGAATTTAGAGTGGATAAAATGCCCACTCTTGATTTAAAGGAATATTTATTTACATCAAGTTGCGCGAGGATGGCCACTCCCGGTCAAGACGGGATCGGAAAAAAAAGGGAAATCACTTTTCCGATTTGCACGCTGTAAAAGGACTGTTGACGATATATAGGACCACACCACATCGTTTTATCAACTTATTTTTTTCATACCTGTTTCCATTGCTTGCGAAAATAGAAAATACCTAATGTTTATTCTGCGTGAGTTTTTAGTTGCTTAACGATTCTCATTCTATTTTAAAGAAAGCATACGGTGTTAAGATGTGATTTGACACGTGGTAGTACAGCAGCTTAAATTTCAAATAAAACATTAACCTTTCTTCATTCGTATCAGTCGTTTTTAAGTGACGCTGTTTGTCACGTCTGTGTGCGTAATTTATTCAAAAAGTACGATGCATTTTAGACTATACATTACACCGAGTGAAATAGAACTAAAAGTATAAAAAAGTTTTTGAAACGGTTGTCGCCAATGTAACTTCCTTGTTTAATGAGTAACTTCGTATAGATATCCATATTATCACTCTATATTTTCGTCCCATTTCACCCCTTCCCCCCTCTTTTCATCAATTTCCTTCGCCTCCTCTTAGAACTATCACCAAGCTAGAGACATGTTTAGTGTTATGTTCAGAATCCTATATCTCCGAAAGTTCTCGGCCGAATGTTTAGAAATTTTAACACAACGTTCTACTAGAATATGCGCATGTTTTATATACATAATTTTTCGGTATATGTAGTATATCAATTTGTATAACTTTTATAATGGGCCAACGTTGATACGAAAAAATCGCAAAATATACATATAGGTTTTATACAATATAATCAAGAAATATGTACTAAAACAAATAGATTAATTTCTCTTTTAATCACGACAGACAGTTTCAGCGAGAATTGTTGTTGTCAAGTAACCTGAGGATATCATATCGTTTGTACAAGGCCTACCATCATCTTATGACAAAATCGGAAACTTGTTTTGCATGCTACAGAGATTGTTACTTACGTCTTGTTCGATTGGCGTGCGTATTTCATTGGCCGCGATGGAATGGCCGTGCGCTGCGGAATGCTCGGTGGCTCCTCGTCGGTGGATCGAGTCCTCCCTTGGTCATCTGTAACTGAAGAACTGTCACAACTGACAACCGTAATTTATGGTACTTATTTTACAACAACAGAATATTAATGAAAAGTGGATCGATCTAGACGCAAGCAACAGTGTTATACATACAACATAAGTTTTATATTTTGACATAAAACGATGATATGTACAAACGTTTATATTAAACCGGACAACAGCAATTCTCGCCGAAATAGTCGTGAATATAAAACATTGACACTTCAGCTCCAAATCTGAACGTTTAATAATGGCGTGTACTGTATTGTAGCCCCAATGGGTAAAAGCAGTGTCCGCACCTTCTTTAATAGTTCTGTTACATGTGTTCTGCCAATAAAACGATCTCTTTGGTTCGCATTCTCCACAAAATTTTCTATGTATTATTTCCAATTTATGTCTATTGTAATTGTCATTCCTGGCTGTTTCAAATGTTCAAATGTTTGTTAAGCTTATGGGACTTAACTACGGGGTCATGAGTCCCTAAACTTACAAACTACGTATGAACTACTGACGAACTAGGACGGCACAACTATCCATGCCCGAGGGGGGATTCGAACCCCCGACCGTAGTGGCCGTGCTGACCGTGACTGGAGCGCCTCAGTCACCTCGGCCACCGCGGCCGGCCCTGGCTATTTAGTTGAATTTTCGGCTTATAGATGTAAATAATTGATATTGTAAAGAAGTTGAACATATCTCGATGACTTAACATTTGTCATTATTAAAAGTCAATTGCTAATTTTCGCACCATACAGAAGTCTTATTTAAATCGTTCGGGAGTTGACTTTGCTCTTCCGATGACTTTCCTAGACGATAAATGACAACATCATTACAAACAACGTCTCACATTTTCTCCCTAAGGAACAGCAGAGCTAACGCCCGATATAATTGCATTTTAAGTCGTTGCCTATTGATCAATTATCACGCAATTGTTTTCTCTCTCATAGGTTACAGAAAAATGTTCAAATGTTTGTTAAGCTTATGGGACTTAACTACGGGGTCATCAGTCCCTAAACTTACAAACTACTTATGAACTAACTAATACTAAGGACGGCACAAATATCCATGCCCGAGGGGGGATTCGAACCCCGACCGTAGTGGCCGTGCAGACCGTGACTGAAGCGCCTCAGTCCCCGCGGCCACCGCGGCCGGCCGGTTACAGAAAATCACAAGTCAATCACATTACTGAGACGATACTCCAGAAGCACGAAATTTCATTTAAAACCACGTATAAGTTACGGTGTCGAAAGCCTTCTGAAAAAAAATCTGGAAATATGAATAAATTTGAGATCTCATTTCAATAGTGCTTATTACTTCGTGTGCGTATAGAGGAAAGAGCTATTAGTACTCTTACACTCTTTAAAAACTGTTAACTTTGTCTGGAGGACAGCTTGTCTGGTCGATGGATACAGAATACAGTATGCTTGTGGCGAGACTAAATAAAATATTGGTTATAAGGCGAGGCGTTGAGATTTGTGCCACGATCGGGTTTCGAATCCGGGTCTCCTACTTACTAGGCAGTTGCGAGACCCGCGTTAGGTTCCTGGTCGTGGCACCAATTTTAATTGTATCCATTGCCTTTTATTCAATACCTTTGATATGTCGAGGCTAATAGTGTATAACAAAAATTCGTTCTTAGTGTGTCATTAGAAGAACAGGATAGATACTTGGACTTTGACTCTTATTCCCATACAGCTGTCACGGAAACACGACAGTTTATATATTTTAGCTTGAACACAGCTACAAATAAAACCTCTGTATAGCTTACAAAATCATGGCGGCCTTCCAGAAGGACGTCTGAAAGAGAAAGTTACCTTTTTCTGTTGTGTTAGTCAAGTCCCACCTACTTTACAATGCCTGCGTGAAAAAAAAATGAAGCACCCGGAAGGCATGGTTACATGTCAGTACAACTTTCTACAAGTATCTGTTATCTGAATGGCTAGAGATGCGATTTTCTGTGAAAGGTAGCTAGGCCATCATAGTGCACCAAAGCAGTTCATATTCCGTGTTGTTACCGATCTGGTGGTGTATAAAACAGGCGTGAACAGCTCCAAATGTTGAGTGATCACTGTGAAGGACACGAGGTTACAAGATATTCGTGGAAAACCGTGTTAGCTACAGCTTCACGGAGTTTCAAGGGGCGCCACTGTGATAATCCAATTACCCCCGCATATCTTCACGAGCAGAGCAACCATAACGGAACAATAAAACTAGGTCGGTGTTTGCCACAGAGGTGTGAAAGTACACCGATAAACAGATGCTAGCGATAATGGAAATAGTTAAAAGCGTCTCGTTCCAAAAACACCTATCAATGGTGCTAAGACATCTCTGTACGCACTATGTCCTCACTTTCATGGCAACAGACAACGAAGAGGGCTTTGCTACGGCGATCGGACGGAGGTAACTAAATGTTTTCCGAAAAAGTTCAAATGTTTGTAAACTTAAGGTTTCAAATGTTTGTATCGGACTCAACTGCGTGGTTATCAGTCCGTTGCTTACAAACTCAGTTAAACTAACCATGCCCAAGGGAGGATTCCAACCTTCGACGCGGGAGGCCTAGCGATCTGCAACGTGGCGCTCCAGATCGCTCGGCTACTCCCGCGCGGCAAACTTAAGGGACCAAACTGCTAATGTCATTGTCCCTAGTCTTACTTAAGCTTACGCCAAGGACGACATACATACCCATGCCTCAAGGAGGACTCCAACCTCCCGCGGGAGCGACCGCGTAATCCGTGACTGGCGCCTTAGACTGCACGCCCATTCCCGCGCGGCACGGTCGAAAGGGGCATATAATTTTTTCATTGCTTGCCTCGACAGTTAGTTGCTCACTAATGAACTGTTAGTTTTATTTCAGACAGTGACTTCGTTTTCTACCTTAAATCAAATGACATGCAATAACGCTAAAAGTTTAAGGATTGATGATAATTTTCTATATTTAGATAAAGATAATTCGGCAAAACATAAAACTCTACAGGAGAACATTGGTCAAAACAAACACAACAATTTTCGACAGTGACAGAAACGAAAGATGACGGTAACTTTCTCTGCGGTTGGCTAGTACCGGTAGGGCTACTCGACGAATGTTGTCGAGTGAATGTGGCACAGTTTTCTCTGGACGTATCAGCCGCGTATTGTCAACACGAGCCGGGAAGTCTCCGGTACGACCACTTGTACCGACATGCGTGTATAGTCGTCTCTTCCGCCCACAGACGCTTCCCGAAGATGTTGCCTATACTCAAACATAAGACAACAGCATTATTTTTTATGTTTTAACATGTTGACCATGCTTTTTCTCTAATTTATATTTCAACGAGAAACTTTTTATTTGACCTATGCTCCTAAGTGAAGACCTTGTAAATCATTGTAGATGATTTAAGTCCTTAAAGCGGCCAAGGAAAATAAATATATTTTATGAGCGATCTTTGCGTAACAACCTATAGAAAGTGTATTTTTATTACAGTTTAAAAATATACCTCTCCATTGGTGTAATATACCGGGTAACCATAATTTTGACGCTAATTAGCGACTAAACAACTATCCAGAAAAAAATAAACATAAGACGAATTTTCGTGTAAAAATTGTCTTCTCATTCTACAGATGGCATTTCCGTATAGATGTACGAGCCTTCTTGTAAAAAGAGAAAAAAAACTGAAAAGAGCAACAGACCAAGGGGCGTAACGCTATGTGCCGTGGTACAGTTCAGAATTTTCTGCACTGACATAATAGCGAAAGGTACACCTCGTCTGCCCGTAGAGCTTCAACAGCAATTCGCAGTGTCTTTTATCTGTTCCAACAAGTAAATATTTTGATAAACCAACGGATACTATCTTGGCAATGAAACGGTTGACTTTTTTGTGCATTTCAGTGAAAATGCGCTACTGGCATTAGTTTCCAATTGCCAGTTTTTAATTTTCGGCCAACTGCCTTACAAAATAATAAAAAAAAGGTGCCACATTTACAAAGAACTTGCCAGTATGAGCCGTCTTATTCCAGTGACGTTGCACCTCGCATACGGCCTGGATACATTGCGATTCAATTTTGAAGGATGTGAAAAGCTGTTATTTGTTTCCTGATGCAAGCTGGCCCACAACTGAGGCACCTGGTCACTTACAGCCTGCACACTGACACTGACTCGGAGTAGACATCTGAGCAGGCCCCGCACGAATTCCATCGGGGACAGAATTCTTAATTGCAGCTTATATTTCGAGGAAACTACCCACTAATGGAACAACTGAAGAAATCTCGTTTGAAGTAAAGAGGATAATTTTAAATCACTCTGATCTTGAGTGCTTTGGCGATCTGTCGTGATAGCATTAAAATCGACGACTTCTTTCCAAGTGCACCAATTTTTTCCTGCAGCGTGTAAAAGATTCCAATATTAGGCCTTTAAAGTCGTAATAAATTACAGGGAAATAAGATCATATCTGGCGACCATGTCGGACTACGGGTGTTGTGCTACACTACGTGTTCAGAAATATCCGGACATGTGGCTGAAAAAGCTTACAAGTTGGAGGAGCCCTCCTTCGCTAATGTTGGAATTCAGTATGTTGTTGGCCCACCCTTAGCCCTGATGACAGCTTTCACTCTGGCAGGCATACGTTCATTGAGTTTCTGGAAGGTTTCTTGCGGAATGGCAGCCCATCCTTCACGGAGTGCTGCACTGAGGAGAGGTATCAGTGGTGTAGGTCGATAAGGCCTGGCACAAAGTCGGCGTTACAAAACATCCCAAAGGTGTTCTATAGGATTCAAGTCAGGACTCTATCCAGGCCAGTCTATTAGAGGAATGTTATTGTCGTGTAAACACTCTGTCACAGTGGGGCTGGTTAGTCTCCTCGGTGGCGGAGTGGTCAACGCATCTGACTAGTAAGCAGGAGCTCGCGGGTTCGAATCCTCGCCGGGCACAAATTTTCATTCGACGCACTTTGGTATTCCATCTAAACCTGGTACAGTGAAGCCATAACTGATCGCAAGTTCCGATTTATTTTGTTCAGGTATTCGTATAATGTTTGTCACAACAAAGAGCTGCATAAAATATTGAATGTAAAATTGTGAGGAGGTATATAGTTTGCAGATAATGTGACTATATCCATTCTCAATGCAATATATATGTGATATGACTAGCGATACAACCACAATTGTGAAGAAAAAGTAGCCTTTTCATTAACAGAATTCTGCTATTCTCCAATCATATCAGTGTAACGTAATGTTGTACGCGTTTTATTCTGATTTATTTTATTGTCAATTTTCCATTCGGTACGATATAGACGAAGGATCAACGAAAGTACCTTATGTTGAACTATCCGAGAACGGAATCTTATACGGAAAGTCGGCCTAAATTCATATGAAATTTTCCTGCTGTGTTCGTTCCCAGTTATTCGACAGTACGTAAATGGGAGAAATTTCGAGATTCTGGATCTGTGTCAGACAAACGAAGGGCCGATCCTAGTGTTTTAACTGAAATGAAGTTGGAAAAGATAGGAGAGACATTGGAAAAAATCCAAGAAAGTAATTGCGCCAAGTGAGAAATTACGAAACTAAAATTTATTTGTGTAAAACCACTGTATTTGTTTCACTTATAATTATTTTGATTACGGTAAGTTATGTAGTTAAACCATTTTAATTATTTGGTGAAGTGTCCTCTGAAAAAAGTATATAAAGAAAATCTAACAGTTATCTGCGAAAGTTAAATTAGATTTATTTTGGGTGATCATCGTTAATAAACACAATATTTACACCATTCACATGCTATGAAATCATTTGTGGGCAAGAGATTTAAAAAAAAAAAAAACTGTTCCAGTGCAAAGCATAATGCATCGGTCATCCAAACTTGCTTATGCTTCTTGTATTACGGAATCCGAAATCTCTCAAGTCATATTTCAGGAATTTAAAATGTTTATGTAGCCGGTTCTTTTCAAACCGTTTGAGTCAAATCCGTGAGAATCATCCTGTGACCTCTGCTGGTAAGACTGAGCAATAATGGCCTTTCGAATTATCAGTATTTTATTACTAAACGTAAGAATATAATTTCTGACTCAAACGGTATGCAAATTGGCTGCAGGATAATAATAATTTGCGAAAACGACTATTTTTCCTACCGATACAGCGCTATGCTGCTCTAGAACCAAAATGGCGACTCCGTAAGGAGCATTGTGATGGTTTGATGGTATGATTTTGAAAGGGACTAAGCGACAAAAGGAGCATCGTGTCCAGACCTGTCCCCTATGGACCTTGAATATGAAAAACGTACGTTTTTGCGGGTGTACGGTTACTTTTGATCACAGTGTAGATACAGAAAAAAAGAAGCCGTCTCTATGCGCAGGTCATAAGTAATCTCGCAGGCAAGTGCTGTACACAGTTGCAGCACAGTCTAACACAGCAGTCGCGACCCTCACTGGTGTAAAATCTGTCACCGCCTGACAGCTAAGACGACACTAGCGCTCCAAGCGGTGAGCAAGGGAGCCACCTGTTAATGTCATATTGACAATAACACTTTATTTTCGCACCCTTTTCTACAATATTTACGAAACGACTGTTTTATTTTAGATACAAAGGTTTTAGTCTAATGCCATACGAAACAAATGATGCATAAATAACAGTAGTGGAACTAAAACAGATAATGAAGCCGGCCGCGGTGGCTGAGGGGACTGAGGCGCATCAGTCACGGTCTGCACGGCCACTACGGTCGGGGGTTCGAATCCCCCCTCGGGCATGGATATTTGAGCCGTCCTTAGTATTAGGTAAATCGAGTAGTTTGTAAGTTTAGGTACTGATGACCCCGTAGTTAAGTCCCATAAGCTCTACAAACATTTGAACAGATGATGAAAGCTAGAACCTCCTCACGCAGAAACATGTGCCTCCGAATGTTTTTGCAGCTTACCCCATTGAAACGGAAGTAATGTAAGCCTAAGAAGCGTACCGTGTAGCTCCAAAGTCAACGCCTATAACATAGAATTTCCTTTCCTTTCGTGTTTTAGATTTTAGGAAAACTGTTAGCATAACTACGGTCTTTCTTATTGTTCTGTGTCGAACGAGATGCTTCCAACTAACAGATGAAATACGTAGAAAACTTAGTTGAACGTCTACGAACTGTCCTCTTCAGGTTTACGTGCATATTTCCGAAAAAAAGAAAAGTATGACCACTGCCGCTCAGATTTGAGTTTAGTGTTAATATTTTCTACAAAAATTAGGTATTTGCCTATCTCCCTAGAGGGTTTCATCTTATTTTTCGAATTTTCAAATTTTACTAAAGTATAAGGTTTCAGAGTTTTGTAGCACATTCTTCAGAATGTTATTTTATATCTTAGTCCCATCATACGCTTTTTTCCTGTTCCTTTGGACATCCAGAATGCAGTACATAGTTGTCTATAAACACTATGACCCATTTTCTTCTCCTGAAAAGGTCAAACAATCACTGTTATATATAAATATACGCAATTTTCAGGTGAATCGTAACGGAAACTTTACAGCAGAATGATTGTTACATACCTCTCAGTGTCATTAGGAAATTCGAAAACGGACAAATAAGGTATATTTTTTTCTGGTTGTTGCTACATTTTATTGCGCTACAAGTATTTTCCTTTCCGGAAAGCATTACGAAAACGAATATACGCTACGAGTAACACGACGCAAAACGCACGAAATGCCGCCAACTCAGCAGTGTCCCTGCTGGCCGCTTGGTGCGATGCTGTCGCGGTGGGTAACAAAAATTCGCTCGAGTATCGTGACTGGTATGTTTTTGGCTAGTCTACACGACGACACTAGGTTGCGACACACGTTTCATGAAATGAGTTATCGTTTCGTGTATGTCTGTAGACACGGTGTCAATACTATACACTTCAGTTTCGTTGTTTTGTAAGTGCCGTAGTCACCGTAGAATGAAAGTTTTGGTAGCTGTAAGAGTTGTGCTGGAGCTATTGCTTCTCTGTGTGAAGTCGCTGCATAAGACTAAACAAAAAAAGAATAAGGAACGTGTTTGGGTTTGTGATTGGATTAGAAAAAGACGTCAGCTCGATTGTTTAGCGACCTTTCTGAAAGAAATTGTGATAGAAGACCCTATACGTTATTTTAAACAACTCATAATGTCACCAGAGCACTTTACGTTCCTTTTAAACAGAGTTAGTAATGTAATAAACAGACAAGATACTGTTATGCGTGAAGCATTGTTATCAGAATTGAAATTACAAATTGCATTACTTTTCTTGTCAAATAGATATTCGTCTCTACAGTACCTGTACCGTGTTCCAAAATACACAGTTGCCATAGTTAGTTTGTATAGGTATTTGCAATTGAATGTAGTTGAGTCTGCAATTCACTAATCGTCAACCCATCAATATTTAATTCACGACTAATTGCTTCAAGAGCACTAACACGCCGCGACTTATTCCTGAAATTTTCATCGTTAAAATGGCACGAACACCTATGCAAGTTCAAAAACCGAATTATTTCTTCCTTTCCCCATTTATGTTGTGTTTTGTACTGTATTGGTTATCACCTAACCTAAAAACACGCGCAATCGGTTTCGTCAAAGTTGGAAGGAGCCGAAACTGTTTAGTTTCGCCAAGGAGTTGCGCGAAGGCCTGTCGCGCATGCGCACTGGCCAGTAGCGCAGTTTCATGAAACCTAGTGTCGTCGTGTAAACTAGCCTTTAGACTGTGGTTGCAGCGAGCGAATTGTCTGCTGAGGCTGACACAATGTGTGGTCGGTGTGGTTGTGTGAGTGGCGTATGGGAAGCGCCTGGTTCGTGGCCGCTGGGCGTCTGCGTGGGCGGCGTCAGCCGGTGAGTCGAGTCGTTCGCTAACTGGACCGCCTCGGCTCGGCTGGCCGCCACTTTCACACGGAACGTGCCGCACCGCACCGTAGCGTACCGAAGCGCGAAAGCCCGGCCCCGGAGCATCGCGCTCGGCTTCCGCGAGCCGTGGGCTACGCACGGGCTAGCTGGCTGTCGCTGGACGCACCGCGGTTTCACCGCCGCGCCGGCCGGAAGAGGCGCTCTGGCCGGCCGTTACCGTCCCTCTGCTAACCCCCTTCCTGCTTTCACCCTCTGCAACTAGCACACCGCCAGACACTGTCTTTTCATTGTGCTCTAAACGTTTTACGCGAATTTCTCGGAGAAGGGGAGGCGCACGCCGGCTCTCAGGGCGTATGGATTAGGCCGACAGCTAACGCAACCAGTTTCTTACTTACTTCTCCTTGTATTTACTTCACGATCAGCAACTGAAACGACAGCCAGCCACCTGGAATGCGTCAGCGTCAGCAACTTACAGAGGCGTGTGGGGGGCCAATCGTCCAATCATCAAATCTCAGAACTTATTTATTTACTAGTTTAAACCCGCGGCTTCGCTCACGTTCGTTGATTATGATAGGTAAGCTATCTTTCAGTAGTGTGCTATGAGACTGGTTTTGAAGGATAAAATGAAATAAAATACCTTAGTTAGAAAAAAAAAAGTTCAAATGTTTGTATAGCTTATGGGACTTAACCACGGGGTCATCAGTCCCTAAACTAACAAACTACTTATGAACTAGCTAAGACTAAGGACGGTACAAATATCCATTCCCGTGGGGGAATTCGAACAGACGACGGGGATTCGAACCCCCGACCGTAGTGGCCGTGCAGGCCCTTATTTAGAAACAAACATTTTTAATCCATATTCAAGTAAAAAAATATAATTATTCGCATGTTTATACTTACAGAGAAAGAGCTGAAGACATTGTAGCACGCATAGACCAGAGACATGGTCTGTGGCATCACGTTTCACTGTATGTATCCTCCTTGCTATAGAGTCGCAAACGTCATCGCTGGCCTTCAGTCCGATTTTTTTTTTTTATAACTTGACGACTTTCAACCACCATATCTTCCACCCCCTTACAGCTATCGGCATGGAACTGCTATGGTGTACAACGGGAGACTTCGGACAACAATTACACACAGATCATTCGTTTGCGTTCTGTAGTTTTCGCTGCAGAGCGAAATATTAACACACACTCACACACACACGTAGAATTTTATATACACCGATAACTTTCCATCCCAACATACTCCACCCTTTTATCATTATCAACCCTCAAGCAACAATGCCACCAATAAAACCATATTCAAAGAGAAAATATAATTTTCGAATCGTAATTATTGTTCCGCATTTGGCGTTATATTCTGCAAATTACTAAATATCTATCAGATCGCTATAAAACTGTGCCTAAAACCTTCCTCACGTATACATTAGTAACTGTACAAATATTTAAGTCTCTGCGTCTTGTCGTTCGGACGTGATAAGCGTACACCGAAGAGACATACACATTAATATATATATATATATATATATATATATATATATATATATATATATATATATATATATATATATATATCCTGTCGCCATAAAACCGTGCTTAACGCCTTCCTCGGGTAGACATTAGTAGCTGTACAAATATTTAGCTCTTTATGTCTTGTGGTTCAGACGTGATAAACGTACACCGAACAGACATTCACATTTATAGGTATAGATTTATTGATTTTTTCTGTTCCATAGGACCCAATTCAGGAGTGAGACTCCATCGCCATGGAACAAGTCAATACATTAATTGTTACACAAGAATAGTAATAGAAAATTTTTAAGTAGTCCTTTGCACACGACAATCTTAAGACAAAGTGAAAAGAATCAATAAAGAAAAAAACAATTAGCTTAATTGTTTAACTTTTCTAGGAGTTCCTCGACAGAAAAGGAGTGAGCCATGAGGTAATTCTTCAATTTAGATTTGAAGGCGTGTGGATTAGTGCTAAGATTCTCTAGTTCTTGTGGCAGCTTATTGAAAATGGATACCGCAGAATGCTGTAAACCTTTCTGCACAAGTGTCAAGGTGGTGTGATGCGAATGTAGATTCGACTTCTATGTAGTATTCACCGAGTGAAAGCTACTGTCTCGTGGGAGTAAGCTGATATTATTAACAACAAATGACATTAAAGAAAAAAAACGTATTGTGACGCCAGAGTCAAAATTCCCAGACTACTGAAAAGGGGTCGACATGACGTTTGTGAACTTACACTAGATATTGCTCGAACCGCCCTTTTTGGAGCCAGAAATATCGTTTTTGCATCAGGCGAGTTACCCAAAAAACAATGCTGTATGTCATAAGTGAGTGAAAGTAAGCGTAATAGACTACTTTTCGTGTTGAAAAATCTCTTATTTCAGATATTGTTCTAATGGTAAATATATCAGAATTTAGTTTTGGAACAAGCTCCTGAACATGGGCTTTCCATGAGAGCTTACTGTCTATATGAACACCCAGAAATTTGAACTGTTCAGTCTCACTTATCATATGCCCATTATGTGTAATCAAAATGAAAAATTTTACTGTTTTACTGTGATTTAGCATCAACTTGTTTTCTACAAGCTATGAAATTATCTCTTCAACTGCATTATTTGATACTGTGTCAATATTACGAGCAACATCCTTCACTACCAAGCTGGTATCATCAGCTGGTATCTCAGAACTTATTGACTGTACCACGCAAGTTCTAATAATACACAAAATTTAAAAAAAAATCTTACCCGTCATTTATTACGATATAGTTTTCCAGTTTTGTGGCTCGCAACAGAACGGTTGTCAGCTTTCAAACTACAATAGTATGATAGACCGGTTACAAATTTAACACAATAACGTTCAATAAAAAACTAAAAAATTACAAGTACCCTATACTGTTATACTAACTAGAGTAGGAAAACAAGTCTCCTTGGACTTGTTACCCAAAGCACGACGACTAAGCAGACTGTCCGGCCACACTTTAGTCCCCCTTACAACCAATCAGGATTAAGTTAGCTAGTTTCGTGTTCTGGAGATGATGTTGACGATGTAGTATGCCAAATTTGGCAGCAGGTGCACGCCTTAGTTTAAAATTTATTTAATGGCTATACTCTAGACATTTACGTGTGGGTTCTTCACTACTTATTGCTATTCATATATGACCATAGAAAGACGTAGTAGTCAAGAATAAACATTACTGCTGTATTTCAGACATTTTATTTGCTTGGGTAGTTTCCTAAACAGTTTTATAGCCGTGTCCTTCACTCCGCATGAAAGTGAACAAGTGATTGAAATTCAAGGACGGTTTATCATTAAACCACGAAGACAGAATCTTAAATTGTAGCATATTTCGACGAAAGAAGTTTCGTTTGAAGTAAAGAGGATAGTTTTAAATCACGCTGATCTGAAGTGTTTTGGCAATCTCTCGTGATTGTATTAAAATCGACGACTTCTTTCCAAGTGCACAAATTTTTCCTGCAGTGTATAAAAAATTCCTGTATTAGGTCTTTAAAGTCGTAATAAATTACAGGGAAATATGACCATATCTGCAGTTTCAAGCACATACAAGGAGACCACATAGGTATCGGATTTTAGAATTTTTTTAAATATTTGTGTTACGTGAAGTTCATAAATTACAATCAGCGAAACCCATTCTACGCAACTGTCCAAAATTCTCAAGAAAATTGTCTTAGAAGTATTATAAGTACATGTAAGTATCAATAATTAAAAGAACTGTAGCATCTGTCGCTGTAGCTCAGGTGGTAGCATTCTGGTTTCACGTTCATTGAGTCGCTGGTTCGATTCCCAGTGTGGCGTAACTTCTTTTTTAGTTTAAAAATTGGAATTTGTAACGAGACAGGTCTGTTAGACACATTAGGACCTATTATGAAGAGACTGATTCCGGGTTAGGTCGTAATGAACAGATAAAGTGTTTAGTATATTTTACACTAGAGGAAGGCATGTTTGTTGCAAGGTGCCAGTTAGTTACGATTTGACAATTAACGACCGCTAATAATAATGAGTTAAAGTCCGTGTCACTGAAGTAATTGATGTTAAAAATTGTAATGTACATTCGCTGATAATGAGATATCCGCCAATTAAATACTCAGAATAACATTTGAAAGCATTTGAAACACTAAAATATATGTGAAATGATATGTTTTGCAATGTTATATTGTTTAATAATTGCGTCACTATGATAAAAGTAGGAATTGTCGTAATTGTTTCTTCTAAAAGAACATGTAACATATAACATTTGTGTAAAAGTCTTACTCACTGGATAGATTTGATAATTAGAAGTCTTTGTAAATGAAAATATATCAAAAATTATGATTCTCTTTCCGAAAAACGTATTGAAAACTAGTACTCACATGTCACGAATTTTATGTATAATACTTGGTTTCTTAAATGATTTTACGATGTATTGTAATACCAATCACCTAAATAACCTAATGCAATTATTAATGTAAAATAATTCATTCAATTGTAATTGCAAATTATTATTTAAACTGATTCGAGCAAGATATGAACACTTCGGTATGGTTTGTATCTTATATAAGGAGAGGCGCTGCAGCCTCGTGGTCAGTTAGCTCTGTATCCGTTTTTAGCGTCAAACCTATATCAGTTTGTATCAGCAATGTTTTGTAACTAAATCGCGGTTATATCTGCAAAGTTGTTTTTAATTTACGTCATAGATAATCCTCCATTTCGTCAAAGACCCCGAGTCATGAAGAAGAATATGTACATTTCGTAAGTTTGAACACAGATCCAGTCGCTGGCAAGGAATTTGAGCTCGCCACCCGAAATGTGTTATATGCCAAATTTGCCGAATCAGCAATCAACAGTTAAGTAATAATTTACCACTGACATATCAGATATTGTGTTACATAGTGTATAATGAAACAAATCTCCTATCAGCCTTGCTTCTGTAGGTATTACCGGCGATGGTGTCGATTCAATTAGATTATTTTCTTTAAGAGTTTTTCCGTAATATACAAGAACATCTCTCATGTGTAGCCTACTCTCTAAATACCACTGCAAGAGGGGTCTTCATCATCAACTAATGCCGTCGAAGGACCTCGTAAATTGCCGTCATCCGCGTCCAACATCACAGTCCTCTTTCTCTTGTCAGAAGGTGATCTAGCACACACCACGTCAAAACACAATCTGCTTCGGCAACGTTTCGCAGAGCGCGTACAGCTTGGACCGTTGTTTACATATTTCCGGTCGTTACCAATGGAACGGGACAGAAGACAGTAGTAGTCTGGTCCCCTTAAAACATGCAACCGACCAACCAATCGAACTCGTGTGCGAGGAGTAACTTCATGGCGGTTGTAAGCAAATCCATACTATTTCTAATTCAGTTATATAAACTTGGGATCTCTAATTCCATGTGTTGTCAATTTTTCTTTATGTGTATGTAGACGAGGTGAACACCTTGTCATCTAAAACAATGGTTGAGCAGGCTAGCTGCTTGGAAAGCCATTAGAAGCTATGGAGACGACATTCCAAAAACAGCGTCGTAGCTTTTCACAAACTGAACAATCAAAGACAACCGTCTTCAACTAATAGTGAAGCAAATACTGTAAAAAATGTAACATGTTTTCTGGTTGAAATTATAATTATTAACAACCTTTTATAGAATATAGAAAATTACGAATAAACAAAGATGCGGGCGTTTTTCGTGAACTTGGCATTAGATATTAAAATTATGTAAGTATTCGAACACAACGAAAAAAAAAAAAAAGAAAAAAAAACTGTCACGGTGAGATTCGAACCACTGACCCTATGGTGCTAAGGCCAAAACGTTACCACGTGAGCAACACCGACAGCTGCTGCAACTATTTCAATAATTGGTACTTACATGAACTTGCAAAACTTCGAAGTCCATTTTCTCGAGAATTTTTGACAGTTGTATCGAATGGCTTTGGCTGATTGTTATTTGAGTTCTGAACTTCACGTACCATGAATATCAAAAATTCTACAATACAATACCCTTGTGGGCCCCTTGTTAGTTTCTAAAACCCCTTTGATACTATCGATTTTCTTGTCACAGTTGACTATTCAAGACGATTGGTCTGCTGTGTTATTCCTGTGCTGAGTCGCGTTCGTCTCCAGTTATAGTTCACGTTTTAGACGTTAGCACTAAAACTGTAGCCGCGGCAGAATAGCAGTGCGCACTGAGCCGCCTTGCTGCGATGCGCGCAGCCTTTCGCCGTCAGGGGTACGAGTTCTCCCTCGGGCATGAGTGTATGTGTTGTCCTTAGCATAAGTTACTTTAAGTTAGTAAACCTAGGGACTGATGACCAAAGTAGTTAAGTCCTTTACGAACAATTGAACTAAAACTGTAAAACTGCAGAGCAGTTTCGCAGTTAACAGTGAGGTTATATGGGCAATTTTTACATAGGAGCAAACAATTATACATGGTTTTTATTAATGACTAAAGGAAAATACATAGATGATGTCGTTGGCAGATATCATGTGGTCGTTTCTGTATAGAACTGGTTCCCTATCTTTTTTGTATTGCGACTTCCTGGCAAATTTTCGCCACCCAATATATTGCACCTCAGCAAGAACAGTGTCAAAACTAAAAAAACGCAATACTTGAGAAAAGCGACACGCTTTTCGCTATGACGAATCGTGAACTAACCTATTACTATTACTACCATCACTACCCTCATATGTACAAACTGTGAGAGACAGATATGACGTCCTTTCCACACTATTACTACGCTCACTACCTTCATACCCTCACTACCCTCATACGTACAAACTGCGAGAGACAGATGTGACGTTCTTCCTACACTATTACTACCCTCATACCCTCACAACCCTCATATGTGCAAACTGCGAGAGACAGATGTGACGTTCTTCCTACACTATTACTACCCTCACTACCCTCATACCCTCACAATCCTCATAGGGACAAACTACAAGATACAGATGTGACGTTCTTCCTACACTATTACTATCCTCACTACCCTCACAACATATGGACAAACTACGAGAGACAGATTTGACGTTCTTCCTACACTATTACTACCCTCATACCCTCACTACCCTCATATGTACAAACTGTGAGAGACAGATGTGACGTTCGTCCTACACGTAGAGCCTCTTCAAACATATCAATGATGACCTAAAACTTCTCGGGTTTTGACTTGTGTCATTATTCTTGCGATATATTTGAGAAAAATTAAAGTATCTGAAAAACGTTTGTGATCCTATATAATATTATCTAAAAGTTAAATGGTAAAATTAATGAGGGTATGAGACTATTAGCGTTTAATCATTGTGTTAAGGACACTTTCTATATCTAGTTGTTGATTTTTAGGCTTGGGTATAACGCAACGAAAATGCACGCACGTATGTATTTGCGGATCCAGTTGCTTTCTTCATAGCTATATCTGCAAGCACTTTATACTCGTCCTCCCGAATCAATATGGAAAAAGCTAGTCTTATCCAAGTTTGCGACACTTGCACCGACTGACACTAGCCCGGAAAGGAACCTGTTGACACTTGTCCGGAGCCCAGAACACTGCAGGCAGTGGACAGGTTGTTCCACAAGTAGGGTACACCGGCCTGACCGCCGTAGGTATACGAGTGGGCGCGCTCGCCGTTTGAGTTGTGAGAGCTCTCTGTAAAATGGAACGGTCCGACGTCGTTACGGAGAACAGCGCGGCACGACTGGAAGCACACAAGTGCGAACATTGTGCTGTTTTCAGAGGAAGGATCATAATTAGGTTAGGTGTAGACTTACATAAGAACGTATGGTATATACAGTGATGTGTTTAAAGGGACACTCGACCCAGGTTTTAAGTCTAGAACTTCATTCGTTTTCGAGGTCTTAATTTTTAATATATTTTAGTGGTATTCTAGAAAACAAACTGTTGGTGCTCTCACCACAATTTTCACATGACACATTGTGTAAATACATTCATAAGACATAGTTCAACGGTTCTATGCATTCATATTATGAGAAACAGATATCATTTGTTTTCAGTGTTTATTTCAAATTTCAGCCTTTACTTTTAATTATTGTACTTAAGTGTGATGAGAAAATAAATTATATGTTGGATAATATTAATTAATTGAAGTTAGCAAACATATCACCACATTAACACACACACACACACACACACACACACACACACATACACAAACACGAGGGAGGATTCCAGCCTCCGACAGGAACGACCGCTCAAGCTGAGACATGATTCCTTAGACCACGCGGCCATTCGTGCGCGGCTGGTTGACACTAAGTTTGGAAAAACAAACTTATTGTGAAATAGATTATAACATTTTATCAAAAAATGAATTTTACCACAGTTCATACCCATTAAAATTTACCGGCACCATAACGTTTCCCCTTCTTGCTTATAAGGAGCTGCTACTTGTAATTACAACTCAATGGTAGCCTTTTTCTTATATTTTGTGAATAAAAATCTACTCACAAACTTTTTGTGCAGAAGCTGTGGTACGGATGTCATCCACTTCCCATTTCCTTTGAGCTTTTTTATTCTACTGGAGTTCATTGTATTCCCTAATTTATATTTACACAATTAAGGCGAAGTAATTGCTATCCAACGATTGGTTGCCAATTTGTTTCGCTTCCGTATTCCTGGAAGTCTTGCAGCTTGTTTCTCCCTGTTTGAGTTTATGCCAAGTCCTGAGAAAAATGGTTCTGCTGGATGGTGCTACATCAGAAATTATGCATGGGATCTTTCCGTGTGCCACAGTCGCTTACACATTCCGTATTTCAAACATTTCTTAGACATATTTCTAATTCGAATACAGCGAAATCGTTTTGGAATCTAAGAGTAAACACTCCAAATATGTGAAATAGCCTTTAATTATTTTTAAATTGAAGCTTAAGCTTGGAGTCTTTCGTTTAAATGGAGAGTAACTGTTTCTAAAGAGATGGAAGTGGCATGAAGGTCGGTCAGTAGCTATAAAGCTGTGAGAAACAACATATTGGTGCAGGATATATATATATATATATATATATATATATATATATATATATATATATATATATATATATATATAAACGTCGCAATTTCTGTTGTTACATTTTTTTTTTTTGTAATTTTTCCTCTTTAACTTATGACACTTTCTGCATACTGTTATAGAGGGCAACACTGTACATTGTAAATCTTTCAAATTTTAATGTAGATTGCAGTTTAGACCTTGTTTTGTACACTACCATGTATAAAAAATTATTTCCTGGCTGACCATATCCTGTATCTTAGGTTAAATTTTGTATTATGTCATCCACAAAGTATGACTTATTGTAAATTACATTTTGTATAGAGGGCGCTGGATGCTATCCGCACACACGTAACTAGGTTTGTAGCTAAGAAATCAGTTTATGATTGACATCCTTCTTATGTACTGCCTATCTTATGTTAATATGCAAAGTGCAAGTTTTTGTAGGCCCATAGGGCTTGGATTCTAGGTATGACACTGTGTAGTATTTTTCTCTTCATATTGTGATAGCTTATACGTCCGCATGTTGTCAATTACGTTTCTTAATTTTGTTATGACTTCACGTCTAGAGGCTGATTTTGTGTTTTTTTTACTTTTTCCAGCACTGAGGATGGCCAGACACTGACCGAAATCGATCTGTATTATATATAAAAAATAAAGGTTTCAATGCGGACAAAGCTATTTCTTCTAATTTTAATAATTTTAATGTGGTCGCTCTGCACCAGATTCCGGATGGAGTCGCCCAAATGTTAAAGATAAGACATATCTTTATTTTTCTACATAATTTCCAAGTAGGCATGCATTGGGACATTTGTTATACCGCTTTATAAGCTTCAAAAAGCCTTCCAGAAAAAGTCAGGGTCTTGCATACAGAAGAAGTGTTGAACGGCTTGTTTGATGTCAGCACTACTTCCAAAGCGCTTTCCGCCGAGAGTCTTCTTCAAAGCTGAAAACAAACGGAAGTCACTTGGTGCCAGATCAGGACTGTTTGGTGGAAGGTGTGGGCGCTCCCAACCAAGAGTTGCAATGTGGTTTTACGTTGCCGTCGCCGATTGTGGTCTCGCATTGTCATCCAACAGCAGAACGACAGGTCAGAGAAGGCCAGGCCGCTTTCTCCCAATCACCTCTTTCAGTTTCGACATACGGCCACAGTACCGTGCAGAATTGATGGCTGCATACTCCAAAACGTCCAGCAACAAAACTCTTTGGGGGGTCCCAGAAAACGGTGAGTTGCACTTTACCTGCAGACGGAGTGCTTTTGAACTTCTTTCGGACAGGTGATGACCGATGTTTCCACTCCATAGCCGTTCAACGCTTCTTCCGTATGCAAGTCCTGATTTTTTCCTGCACGGCTTTTTGAAGCTTATAAATCGGTTTGACAAATGTCGCAATGTACTTGAAAATTATGTAGAAAAACAACGATATGTCTTATCTTTAATGTCTCATTCTATTTTTTTACTTTCATACTCAAATCTGCCCACAGTCGATAGGGGAAACTTATTTTCCAACTCTCCCTCGTACACTACTGTATACGAACTCATTTTGTTACCTGTATCCTGTATCCTAGCTAGATTTGATATATGTAACTTCTTGTGCTAATGTTGACATGTAGTAATCTGTGTAGAGGGTGCTATGTGCTGTCTCCACACGCACAGTTGTACAGAAAGCTCAATGAATCAGTTCAGTATTATGATTGATATTGACTGTATAGTTACACTCACACGATAAAATGCAAACTGCTAGTCTATGTGCGCCGACAGGGCTTCGTTTCTAGACATGACATTATGATTTCAGTTCCTGTTTTTTGTTCTTCGTACTATAAAGACATGTACGTCTACATATTTTATTTTGGTGTTTGATTTTATTACAGCACTGAAGATGGCCACTCGGTGACCGAAATCGATATGCAGTAGTCAAGTAATAATGTTCGAATGTTTGTTAAACTTACAAACTACTTATGAACTACCTTATACTAAAGACGACGCAAATATCCATGCCCGAGTGGGGATTCGAACCCCCGACCGTAGCGATCGTGCAGACTGTGACTGACGCGCCGCAGACCGCACGGCCACTGCGGCCAACAGTCAAGTAGTAAAGATTTCATGCGACCAAAGCTGTTTCCTGCATTATTAATGTTACTAATCTGGTCGCTCTGCACGAGGCTCCAGATGGAAACCTCTGTATGAGATATTATTTCCGGATAACTATTTAAAGCATATACATGGTTAAAATTCAGTTTTTCTGATCTTGTGCTCAAGTACGGTAATCACTGGGTCTCAGTAACTGATGATGATATCCCAAAAATTTAAAAATCAGCTTGTGAATACCGTCCGAAGGACGTATTGTATAAATTACGACTGTATGCAATGATTAGAGAGTACAGAAGTGGTCATCCCCACAATTTGTAGTTTTAGTATTCAGAAAATCACGATGTTTCGTGGTTTTCTGAGGAACCGCCTATTAACAAGAGAAGTGGTTTTATAAGACGTACTAGCTTAATTCCCGCTACTTCGCACGCGTAGACTGGATGTTCTGCATTGGTTGTTTGTACTTCTAAATATAAATTTTCATAGATTTAGCTTTCAAAATGCTTTCCCAATCAAGTATTTTGATACAACTTGCTACCCCCTATTGCACCATTGATGGCAGAATTCGAAACATACCGAAACATATTTTTTAAAATTTCTAACCATTGTTCCAAATCCAAATTTTCTCATTTCTAGCATCAAAATAGTCTTAGTAGCACTCTTAAAATATTTTCCCTTATTTCACCCGCTTAACGGTTGAATGTCCAAAAATATCGAAAGACGTGTTTTTAAAATTCCAATCAAAAAGGTCAAGTGTAAGATAAACAACGTCTACAAATTTCAAGTTTCTATCGTCTATAGATTCACTTTTAGCGCCGTTTTCTGTCTTTTAAAAACGGATGGAGAAAGGGAAATTTCTTTCTTACGCTTTGGCATCTTTCTTGGTAGTTTTACTTTTCAACCTGCAATGTGCACTTATTTTTCTTTGTTCGTACGCTTGTTGCAGAAAAAGAACTGAAGAATATACATCACGTTTCGCTGACGACATTCAAACTCTTATAGCTATCGACACGGAACTGCTATGGTGTACAATGGGAGACTGTGTACTACAACAATATAGAGAGATCGTTTGTCTCCATTGCGTAGTTTTTGCTGAAGAGCAAAATATTGACACTCACACGTAGAATTTTATATTAGTCGGTAACGTTCAACTCCCATATCTTCCACCCTCTACCACGATAGTGTACAATTGGAGACTGATACCTACTACCACATACTAACAAAAATGGTTGTATAGTCTATGGGACTTAACTACGGGGTCATCAGTCCCTAAACTTACAAACTACTTATGAACTACTTACGAACTAGGACGGCACAAATATCCATGCCCGAGGGGGGATTCGAACCCCCGACTGTAGTGGCCGTGGAGACCGTGACTGGAGCGCCTTAGTCCCCTCGGCCACCGCGGCCGGCACATACTAACACTATTCGTTTGCGATGTGTAGTTTTGGCTGAAAAGTGAAATATAGGCAGAAACACCTAGTTTTATGTATATTAACATAAAGCCCACACGTGACCACGTACAAAAGCCAACCATTTTTTTCAGTATGGTTGGGCCGCAGAAAGTGTGTAATGTTTAAATTTTGACCGTATACTGTGTACTCTAGTTCTTATAGGTATAAAAATTATCACTAAGACAAGGACTATTGGAAATACCTCATCTCTTGTCTCTTCTAGCAATAGAATCCAAGGTATGGGCCCCTGAAGAATAGCATTTTCGCACTATCGCACGACAGTGCGTATTGAAAATACCGTATGCCTCTTTAATCAGTTGACGGCATTTTGTATGTTCAGATGAGGTTGTTCACCTGGGCACGTCGGAGGAGACCAACGCAAAATACTTGAAGAACCGAACTACTTCACTTTTGTCTAGCTTTTTATGAGGCCAGTTTCGAAATTTTTTCATCTGACTGGGAATGAAGCAGTTCAGGGAACTGCACCAAACTGATGAAAAATATGTCTCGATTTCGCTGTTGACGGGAGGAAACTGTTTGTGAAATGGATTCTGCGCCGTCCATAAAATAGCCGGTCTCCGTTTTGTTAGAACTTTCATCCTCAATCAGTTTCAGGAAGAAAGTACCCCCTGATAAAGAAAAGTCGAGAGCCTATTACTCTAGCAATAATATTATGTCGTAACCCTTCACTTCAGACGGGCCGATTACGTCTGCTTAGACGCAACCATTCGCTCTTGGGGCGGTAACGCCGCCACACCTTTCACTGTTACCTCGAAACAACCGCACCGCATTGCCGAGACCACTCACTTTTCGCAGACTTGCACGTCGGTAATTGTGGGATTCTCTCACAGTCTGTTCAGACGACCGACCGTTACACGGAATTGCTTCGTTAACTTGGCTGTAATGCCTAAAGACGTTTTTGTGTTCATAAGATGCATGAAACCGAAGTAAATCGGCTTCCTTTGTTGAATTTTAACATCGCGGAAGTATCTGTTCTTGGCTTTACCGATTGTATTTTTTTAATGTGTACCGATCGTTCTGAAACATTTCAAATGACTTCCGAAGCGAATTAATTAGCCATGTTCCACATTGCTCGGCAGTGCTGTGAGGCAATACCTCTGCTTTGCGATTGTGCTTAGTGACATGCCTTGGCGTTACTCGTCGTTTTCTCTCATTCGATTAGTTGTTCGTTCCAACCATAGATTCATATTGAGGAGTTCCTCGTTGATGTGAAACATGTCAATATATATATATATATATATATATATATATATATATATATATATATATATATTAGTCTTTTGTTTTACAAGCTGATATAATACTAATAGCTAATAGCAGTGATCGAAATCTAGATCTGGTAATAAAATATTTACAACTGATTGCTGTCAATTTTCTACAAAAGCAGTGGGCCTAAGATGGAGCCTTGTAGGACAAAACATGTAATTTCTTCCAAATCTGATGACGACTGATGCCTTAATTCACTAGTCGCTTACACTGACACCCTTTGTTTTCTGTTAGCGAAGCTTCTCAAGGGCAGTCGTACCGCTGAAAAATGACAAAATTTCAATTTTCACTTTCATGCAAATTATGAAAATATGAATGTTTATGCTTAATTTGGTGTTGGTTTTATTGAAAAATTCGATTAATTAGTTACTATTTTAAATAAGTATTTGAAAGTAATCATGCTCTGACATTTCTGAGAGTTTTGTTTTCCATCATTTCGCATATTGGCATAGCCTAGAAGCTGTGGTTTCTTTTGTTTTGTAGAGAACTGTCCACTTCGTAAGTTGCCTACACTAACGGTATTTAGCAATAAATTATTTGAATTGTACATCTGTTTGTGTGCGACAATGACAGTTATCCACTAGCCGTGTTTTAGTTTCTCTGTTTCCTGTGGCAGTTTTCATCATGACTAAAACAAAAGAAGTGTTTAAGAATTACGAAACAAAGGAAACAGATATTACAAAACAAATATAGCGACAATAAAAAGAGTGGTTAGTGCCTTACGTGATAATTTGGTTGCTCCAAGAATAAACTGCTGGGAAATTAAGTAAAATACAACGCAACTTCAGAAAGTGAAAAAAAAAAAAAATATCTTTATTAGTTTCCATATAGTTATTTCAGCTTTGTGTGAAACGCATGGTGGTAAATGTTGAGGAGAAATTGAAATTTCAAAAGTTATCTCAACTCAATGCTCTGGTGTGCACTTTCCAAATAATGTGTTTGAACTGTAATATCGAAAAGACTTTCAAGACTTCAGAAGTAACTGTAACGAATGGACTTTTAGACACTAATCTAAGATACTTCTTTGGACTTAGCTGCATAACACCACAAAAAGTGTGATAGATTTGGACCAGCAGCGAATCATGAAGGTAGAGATTGCAAGAAACAATTTGTTGAAATAAGCCAGATCCAAGAGGAGGACGGCAGCACTGGGCGAGGAAGATGAAGGAGGATTCTAATATTTTTATGCATCAATTGGCTATACATTAAAATTTCGTTAAACACAATTTTCTGAGATACTATTCATGATCATATGTTGAAAACAGTAGACTGGCAGGGCGGGATTAGAATTGAAAACAAAATCGCATATGCGGATGACTTAGTTGTAATGGACGATTCGATTGAAAGGTTGCAAACTAATATTTCAGAGCTCGATCAGAGGTGCAAGGATTATGCTATGAAGATCAGCATCTACAAAACAAAAGTAATGTCTGTAGGAAAGATATTTAAACGGATTGAGTGCCAAATAGGAGGAACAAACTTAGAACAGGTAGTTTCATTAACCTGGGATGTATTTTCTCACAGGATTGCAACACAGTGAAAGAACTGGAATCGAGGTGCAGCAAAGCTAATGCAGTGAGTGCTCAGCTAAGATCTACTCTCTTTTGCAAGAAGGAAGTAAGTACCAAGACTAAGCTAGCAGTGCACTGTTCTATGTTTCAACCAACTTTGTTGTATGGGAGTGAAAGTTGAGTTGATACAGGTTACCTTATTCATTAGGTAGAGGTTACAGATATGAAAGTAGCAAGAATGATTGCAGGTACTAATAGATGGGAACAATGGCAGGAGAGTGTCCATAATGAAGAAATCAAAGAACAGCTGGGAATGAACATCATAGATGAAGCAGTTAGAGCGAACAGACTGAGATGGTGGGGTCATGTTACACGCATGGGAGAAGCGAGGTTACCTAAGAGACTCAAGATCTCGGGAGCAAAGGGTAAGAGGAGTCCATGTAGACCAAGAAGAAAGTACTTAGATTCGTTGCAGAATGATTTTGAAGTAAGAGGCGTAACATCAGACGTGCCATCAATGTTAACATTGAATAGGGGATCGTGGAGGAATTGTATTAGAGGCACTATGCTCCAGACTACGCTGAAAGGCACAATCAGTAATTATGATGATGACTTTTTTCAGTATAAGTGCAACTTTTTCTAAGAAACTTCTAATCTAGATCCATTAATTATTTACCACATAACACAGAACAACGATGTTCTAGCTCTATTTTAGTAATATTTACTGTAATAGTTACAATTTAAGAAATTAAATTGTGAAAATTTATACAGAAAATACTAACTTTTTCCAGCTGTGAAATTTAAACTGATTGTACAGCAATACTGTCACAAAGCATCCGAGAACATGTGATAAAAACACCACCTTTATATACTCAACGGTTCCTGAGAAAACGGGGCATTTGTACAGCCAATTTAACATTGTCGAGATAGTGCAGTAAGACTCCCCTTAAACACAAAGGCTACTGGACTGCAGTATCTATAAATACTAGTATTGCCTGTGGTATAAATTTAACGAATTGTGTTTACAAGGTAATGATACTAAATTTATAAAAAATGTATTTGGCATTTATTGGTACGCAGATACTTAGTTCTTAACTGAACCCTGCAGTTCCATATAATGAAGAAGACGTGGCTATTCAAAATAATACAATTAAAAATTAGGAACATTCTTGAAGTCTCTCGTAGCAGCAGCAGATGATCAGAAAGTTTTTCTTCCAGGAGTAACTCGGAATAGCGATGGCAAGAAATGACATTATTCCGTTACCCGGAAATTTTAATGTCCACTGCTGATAACCCGGTCGACGTCGCAGTTGCACGCACTGTGCAGCTGAGTGGATGTCGTGCCAGGCCTGAACCTCTCGCGGCATATCGCCTCTTTAAATATGAAAACTATTCGCAGCATATTTATAATATTCCCCTCTATGTGCCTTCAACATTGTTGTGGAATATATTGTTGGGGAGATATAACTTCGTAAGTACTGAGCTGGAAAGAAAACCAAAGCGCACAGAGCATATGTGGAAGGCGTAATGCCTGTTCTACGCCAAGCCTCCGTCTGGAGTCAGCTGGTGCAGTACGGCCGTGTAGGGCGTTGCTGCCTCTCTTACAGATGGGTGGGCCAGCATTCCTCACCGAAAGTAACGGGAAAAGGTCCCTTCCCATTACCTCACACTCAACAACACGGACATGTTACTTTGCAGGAACGATCCTTAACACTGGCAACGTTGTGTGTTCATAGCATGAAGTGCTTCAAGAAAAATAAGCATCTATCCAAGAATTAACACGCGTACAGGAAATAAAAAAAAGAAAAAGAAAAAAAAGAACAAACAAAAAACCAACACTTGATTGAAACATGGCCTGCTTTGACCATTCGTGACAGCAAGCAATTCTCTGACGCTAAACTTTGGGGGAAAAAAATATATAAAACGTTTGCAGTTTAGAACTTGTAAAATGTTTCCTGCCTGTATATGCCTGAAGTATAACAACAAAGAGATAGAAGAAGTTGAAAGTGTTAAATTCTTAGCGCTAGAAATTAAATTTAAGTGGGAGGAGCATACCTTAGAACTTTTGAAGCGCCTAAACAAGTCCCTGTTTGCTATCGGAATGTTGTCTGACATTGGAGAAATAAAGATGAAAAAGCTAGCGTATTACGTATACTTTCAATCCATAACGTTATGCGGGATAATTCTCTATGGCAACTCATCAGGGCAAGCTTAAGTTTTCAGAGCCCAAAACGTGCGGTACGAATCATTTATGGTGTCAACTCAAGAATATCCTGCAGAGGGCTATTTAAGGAACTGGGGATACTTACTACTGCTTCCCAGTACGTTTATTCTCTAATGAAATTTGTCATTAAAAATATCTTTTTTTCAAACGAATAACTCAGTTCATGGGATCAGTACTAGAAACAAAAATAACTTTCGCATAGGTTACAGTCACTTACTTTCGATCAGAAAGGTGTCCACTATACAGCAATACACATTTTCAGTAACAGCCTACAACTATAAAAATTTAACTCACAATGAAGGTCAGTTTGAAAAGAGTCTAAAGCATTTTTTCGTAGCCAACTCCTTCTACGCCATTGAGGAATTTCTTAGAAGTGATTGATATAAGTTATTGAATAATATATTCACAAATGTGTATATTGTGTTCCGTCTGATTTCAGTGTAATTTTGCGCGGTAATTTGATCATTGTAAATAAGTGTTATAACACAGGGACAAACGAGAAAAAAAACGAAAAAACAAACAAACAAAAACAAAGATAATTATATAATATTCACAGAATATGTCATCAACTGCGATTGTGCAAAGCTGAAAATGTGAACCCAGCCAGGATTCGAACCCAGGTCAGCGCAACTGCCTAGAAACCAGGAGACCCGGGTTCGAATCCCGGCTGGGTACACATTTTCAGCTTTGCCCAATCGCAGTTGATTTCATATATTCTGTGAATATTTAATAATAACAACTGCAGGATCAGAAGTGACGTCTGTTCTCTCGGAACAGACGCCACATGTATATATAAAAATAATTATAATATGCACTTACATTCCGCGTCACTTTATTTTATAATAAGGTGACCGGTTTCGATCTTATGCTACGATAGGTCGGTGAATTAATACTATTCACTACGGGTCTCAGTGGATACGATTCTTTGTGGATCTTTGGTACCCCATATATCCTTTGTGGTTGTGGAACTTGCGGAATGATGACGTAGTAATTTCCACAGACGGTCCCTGAAGAAAAAATTTTCCTCGAAGACCTAATGACGTAGTAATTTCCACATTATCTATTCCCTTGTAGACAGTAAGGTGCGAACGCCTGAATCTCCTCTATGCCCCATTAAAGGAGGAGATTCAAGCGTTCGCGCCTTACTGTCTACAAGGGAATAGATAATGTGGAAATTACTTAGTCATCAGGTCTTGGAGGACAAGTTTTTCTTCAGGGACCGTCTGTTTTTTGTGGAGGTGTTTTGAACTTCACAATTTCTCAGAAAGATGCAGATGGTCATGGCAATGTATGGACACTGTTGCTATAGTACGGTACGGCGGTAGTACTGTTAAGGCAGTTTCTGGATTGGAGAGTTTTAATAACAGAGATGTTATTGCTTTTCGTGCATTTTAAGTTGCTGAAGTGTACAACCGCGACCTTGGGAAGTCTTATTTCACCGCCGGAGTAATAGCGCGCCCCAGCCAACGCCAGGAAGCAAGTAAACAGAGTGTCGTCATAACCGCCGCCCGCCTCTCATTCGCCAATTTCCACTAATAGAAATAAACAGTGCAAACAGCAATGAAGTACCTCAATTCACTACAATTAAAGGCCATAATATAAAGACAAATAAAGCTGGCCCAATATCTTGATATCAGCTTCTCCCACTATTATATAAGTTCCTGCAATCCCTTGCATTCAGCAGTCAGCCAAACTCCTTGACAAAAGCCACTTGCAACAGTGGCCGAAACGTTGGATTTTATGGATTGATAGTGGTCAAAATCCTCGAAGAATTTTATTGAAAGTGACAACGGCCGCGGAAGCCTTACAAGGAAAGTACATGGGCTCGAACAAACATATCTATATGAAAGTTTGGTTACAGGATCTCTACGTACACCTCAATGTGCGGGTGGGTGTCGTTTTTCTGCAAAGCTCTGCAACCATGCTCTAGATAGCACTGTAGATTTAATTGTAGACGCCATACGCAATGAAAATATCTTAACTATAACTTATGTAATAATCATCGAACATGACCACAAAGGTTTTCCCGGCGTAATAACTGTTTGTAATATTCTCGGGTTTGCAGCCGGATACTAAAGTCAACTTGACACAATATTTCAGCGGCGCAACTGCCCGCCATCCTCAGGTGAGCTTGCTGATAGACAATCTTGCCGGAACTGAGATTGTCTATCAGCAAGCTCACCTGAGGATGGCGGGCAGTTGCGCCGCTGAAATATTGTGTCCGGCTGCAAACCCGAGAAGATTACAAATCATCGAACATGTTCTCTAGCGCATTTTCATCAAAAACCGTGATGATAGTTGCAACTTTAACCTTCTTCTCGGAAGACAGTTGGTATTCACTGCCACTGCTTCCATCGCCTCTTCCCGCAATTACCGTAGCACTACCGCTGGCAATGAGTTGTTCGTCATTATCATCCCTATTATCATCATTATGTGTTGGTGTTACAACAGTATCTAACTTATGCTTATATTTCTGTACCATAACAGATACGAGAAAGCGTGCGAATGAGTCATCTTCTACACTAATACCATCTTCACGAAGAAGGGTTCTTCGTAACTTCATCTCAACCAATGGCAATACATTAGCAGGATTGATTACCAATCGTCGTCCCATCTGACGCTTCACCACACAAATAACGTCACAAAACGCAACTTCGGAGGCACACTGCACCGCCCCTACTGGCGGGCGAGAGGTCAAAGTGCAATGCGGCATGGACACGCAGAGGCCTCTAACGGACGACTGCAGAGTTTTGCAGATGCGGGAGTATCACTAGTGCAATAAGGGACCGTTACATTATCTCTCATACGATTTTGGTGTATATGTGTTTGTTCGAGACCAAGTACTTTCCTAGTTAAAGTAGTTTGTAAGCTAAAAGGTAAAGCAGTCAACAATCCGAAGATTGGTTTGAACACCACAGTGCTTTACTAGGCATGGTCCTGTATGGAGGTGGTATGCCGTTGCCTTCCTCCGACCTTCGAACTGACTTACCCAGACAGCTATTGGGGGACCTACAATTTAACGTGGGTTCCGAACCACGTTGCTACTCGGTATTTTTCACATGAGCAATACTGCCAGAGGGGAAAAAGTGGAAAGTGACAGATAAAAACCCTAGGACCTGGCGGGGATCGAACCCGCGACCTTTGGATTTGCAGTCTGGCACGCTACCACTGTGCAACTGAGGCGCGCTATGGACTAATAATCAAGAAGTTAGGTCCCATACATTCACAAACGTTTGAACATTCGAATTTACTTGCAGTGATGTAGAATAATCACACCAAAGCTGTATCAGGATGTTCGGGAGTGGGTTTGAACTGCCGTCCTCTCGAATACGCAGCCGGTGCGTTACCACGGCGCCATCTCGCTCGGTCGTGATCGAAGAGCTTACGGCAAGGCAATCACCAACTGTGAAAACCTGCGAAGGGCTTTAAGAGAATGTTAACGATGCTTTGAGAGGTTTATTTCTTCGGTAAGTTCCTTTCATGTTGTTGGTGAGGACACCATCGACGGAATGAAAGGGAGTTATGAGCTGGGGGCACGGCGTTACGAGAGAGCGAACGCGGTTTACGACTGGCGCAGTGAACGGGTCGTAGAGTGACGGCGAGCAGGTAACAGCTGGGACGCTGGGCGGTGCTGTGAAATGCTGGACCACGGGACCAGGCAGTGGTCCACTGCCGCTCGCGCTTTCTACGCTTTATCCACGGCCATCGCGCCCGCTAACAACCCTACGCAGTCCTGAGCCGCCGTCCGCCCAGCGCACTTTATAGTCTCTGGTGCCGTACCAGGCAGTCACTTGTTTGCCAGAGAGATCTCGAGTGTCCGCCGGTTCCGAGTCACATTCACCGACAGTAAACCACTGCTAGTCCCAAAACGTAACTGTAATTGGGAACGAAATTCGTTCCTGCAGATGCCTGACAACTGTTCACGGTTTCTTGAACCATTTCCAGCCTTAGTCTGTCACGAACAATCTTAATAGTGTTCACCAGCGTAGAGGCAGAGAAGAGATAAGTTAATCTGTCGATCTCGTACCGTAGCACCGCCAGACATCCAGAACAGCCATAAATATATGTCTGAAATGAATTAGTCGTTATCTAACGACACCAACTCTTCTGGAACGTGTATTTAACTGTTGGAATTTAATTATCCTAAATAACGGATACATATTTCATTTCAACAGTCATCAGATTTATAGCAATCCACTTCACTTTAAATCAAATGTTCAAATGTTTGTATAGCCTATGGGACTCAACTACAGGGTCATCAGTCCCTAAACTTACAAACTACTTATGAACTACTTAATACTAAGGACGGCACAAATATCCATGGCCGAGGGGGGATTCGAACCCCCGACCGTAGTGGCCGTGCAGACCGTGAATGGAGCGCCTCAGTCCCCTCGGCCACCGCGGCCGGCACTTCACTTTAGATGGGGAAGATCGAACATAAATATTTTACTTATCTTGGTTCTTGAAGACGGACATCTGCGTTGTTGATGTTCAGCATTCAGCAAAATAGTAGAATATGTTTCAGGAGATTCAATTAAATAATCACAGATATTCTTGATGATATTTCCATTGTGACGGAAACAAATTTATTTAGTTGTGCAACACTGTAATGTTAGAAACATCACATAGATGTTAACAGGTTTGAAACCAGAGTGAGCAAACATGGCTTCTCTTCCAACATTTGTCCGCGTAATGAAGCTAATGCCAAGGTTTTTCGGTTATCAAATAAATAATTTAATAATACATGAAATATGCCAAAATACACAAATTAAAATATTACATTTAAGCTTGAACTATTTATCTCAATGTATGTACGTGTTTCATGAAATTTGTATTTAAAGTAGTACACAAATTAAAAGTCATCTTTTGATTTGTTTTAAAGTTACTCAAATTATTTACATTATTTGTGTTTTCGAAGTGCACACTTATCTGTTTTGCCAATATTGACAAGGTGTACTATTATTGAGTCACGTAATTTTAATGTATTTCACTTTGTGGTCTAATTTTTTATAAATACGGATTTGTATAAAGTCGTAGTTTTATCTAATTCGAAGCTAGTTCCTTAGTACCAAATGGATTATTAATTTTAGTATGTGAAAAATGATCAGTATTTAATTTAGGTTCCAGTGATATATAAAACATGGTCTGCCCCAATTTATTTAAACAAAAGATACGTATGTAATCATGTTGTGCAAGTTATTACATGTAGTAGTGTTGGTTTTATATAAATGAGTATCTTTATAGGTTCTGAAATTTCCGAAACTAAGTGTAATGCATTTTTAGTTTTTGTAGTTATTATTTACGAAAGTATAAAAATTGAAAATTACGTAAAAGGACAGCCAAAGTTATGTTTAAATCAACATACTATTTGTTAAACGTGTTTTACTAATAGTGTTAATAGTATTCCAAACTGAACGCGAAAATCTGATATTTTACATGTCCCGTAGCGAAGTTTTATTAGGTGTCGGATATTTCGTGTTTGTGATGTCGGCAACTGATTTTGGAAGGAGCGTGCAACATTGCAGAAACTTTAGAGATACCACAGCTCCACAGATACAACCAGGAAATACGAACAGAACTGAAAAACAAGCAGTTAAGAGAGTACGAAACAGCAGTTTCTTCTTCTGCTGTCTAATGGCTTCCTATTGTTGAAGGAAAAGGACTTTAAAAACCATCGGAGGATATGTCCAATACTCGGCGATAAATAAATAAAAAGCGGCCACCGCGACGGAGTGTCCAAACGCATTGAGACGCTATGAGGCGTATTCCTTGATTTCCAGAAGGCTTTTGACACCTCACCTCACAAGCGGCTTTTAATCAAATGGCGTGGTTACGGTATATCGCCACAAATTTGCGACTGGATAGGGGATTTCCTCTCAGAGAGGACACAGTTCGTAGTAATCGATGGTAAGGCATCGAATGAAACAGAGGTGATTTCGGGCGTTCCACAGGGTAGAGTTATTGGTCCTCTGCTGTTCCTTATTTATATAAATGATTTAGGGGAAAATCTAAGTAGTTCTGTTAGGTTGTTTGCAGATGACGCCGTCATTTACCGTCTAGCAAAATCGTCTGAAGATCAAAACCAACTGTAGAACGATCAGAATAAGATATCACTATGGTGTAAAAATTGGCAATTGACTCAAAGTAATGAGAAGTGTGAAGTCGTCCACATGAGTACGAAAAGAAATCCGTTAAACTTTGTTTCCAAGATAAAACAATCTAAAGTGAAGGCCGTAAACTCCACAAAATACCTTGGAATTACTATTACTTCAGACTTAAACTGCAAAGAACACGTAGATAATGTCGTGGGAAAGGAGAGCCAGAGACTGCGTTTTATTGGCAGAACCCTTAAAACATGCAACAGAACTACTGAGGAAACTACATACACTGCGCTTTTCAGTCCTTTTATGGAATATTGCTGCCCAATGTGGAATCCTTATCAGGTGGGTTTGACGGAGGACATCCAAAGAGTCCAAAGAAGGGCAGCTCGTTTCGTATTGTCACGATACAGGGGAGACAGCGTTACGGAAATGATACAGGATCTGGGATGGGAATCATTACAACAACGCCGCTTATCGCTGCGCCTTGGGCCACTTACGAAGCTACAATCGCCGAAATTGTCCTCCGAATGCGAAAACATATTGTTGACTCCCACTTACATAGGTAGAAATGACCATCAGAATAAAATACGAGAAATCAGAGCCCGAACGCAGAGATTCAGGTGTTCATTCTTCCCGCGCGCTATTCCAGAATGGAATGGGAGATAAAATAGTATAACGGTGGTTCGATGAACCCTCTGCCAGGCACTTAAATGTGATTTGCAGAGTATCCCATGTAGACGTAGATGTAGATGCTCCGATGCGCGAGGCCGCTGTCGGGGGTTCGAATCCTCCTTCGGGCACGGATGTTTGTGCTGTCTTTAATATAAGGTAGTTCATAAGTAGTGTGTAAGTTTAGGGACTGATGACCCCGCAATTAAGTCCCATAAGCTTAACAAACATTTGAACATTTTGAAAAAGCGGCCACCAACGTGCATTGATTTGATAGCTACAAGAACGGGGATGTTAAATTTTCTCGAAATTGCCTTTTCTGTAAGAGTAGCGAGGCATGAATCCTCTTTACGTCGTGTCAGTTTGTGTTAGTTCTAGAAGAGACGTTTAGACTGTTAGTGCATGCAGAAGTAGCGGAGAGTCCAACGGAAGAGTGGAGTCATAATTCTAGTAGGTATATTGATTTCTGATAAATTGTATTTGAGCCAAGGTCGATACCTCGTGAGTAACTTTCAAGTATCTCTGGTGCTACGACAGAGGTCCTCTTTGTTTTGTTTTTAATCTGGCTGGCAGTGGCGCGAGGGAAGTCGTTTCACGGTCGACGGAAAAAGGACGCTAGTGGCCCGCTGGGGTTGCGAAGGCGTTTCCGAGCTCCGTGGCCCAGCAAAAGGAAAACATCGGGGAAATGTCGAGCCGGACGTTCTTGCAGCGGCAACGAGCCACGACAAGATGTAGGGCCCGGGACAACTTCTGCTCTCCGGATCTCACCGGGGCTGCCGGTTTTACCAAAAGACCGAGTACTGCTGCCTTTGGACTTGCTAAGGACTGGGTGAGAGCCATAATTACCCTCGTGTTTTGGTGGTTTCGCACAGAGCCAGCCAGTGGAGTGTTCAGGACAGTGGAAATTATTCCAAGCGTACTGTTTGTCCGGTCGCGGGGAGCTCTTTCTTCGATTCGTGTCCGTTTTGCTCAAATACTGCCTTCTTAGCGTGTTTATGTCGACCTAGTAACGCTATGCTCAATTACCCTCTTGGATGTAATTTGTTTCCTTTTTGCATTTTATTGCCAAGCAAGGTTTCCCTGTTGATAAAACTTAGTTCGGGCTAGTGTACCCGTTGCAACTTTAAGTAGCATGTTTCGTTTGCATAGCACCCTTTAGTCTTCTTCTTTCTCTTTAGCCATGTTCCCGCACATGCAGGCTCGGCTTTGTTTATTTGTTTATTGGTGGCCGGATGCCCTTCCTGTCGCCACCCCCTGCCTTCCGGTAGGAAATATGTACCACAAATGCCTGCATATAGTATTATATGTGTGAAAGTTTAAAGTGTTATGAAATGTTTGCGAATCGTGTAACAGGGGGGACTTGGGGACCGCCCGTATTCACCTAGGGGTATGTGGAAAATCGCCAAAAACCACATCCAGGCTGGCCGGCACTCCGATCCCCTTCGTTAACCCGCCGGGCGGATTCGAACCGGGGCCGGTACGCCTCCCCGTCTCGGAAAGCGGTGCGTTAGACCACACGGCTAACCGAGCGGGTCATAGCACCCTTTAGTATTGGTGGTAATTTGTTAAAACTTTAATTTTCTCTTAAAGTGCCGTTCCTTTTACCTTATAAAATAAAAGGGTGGTTGCTATTCAATCTTTTCTTTTGTCTTAAAGAGTTTTGGTGTGTTTTAGTCAATTATGTCTTGCTGTGTGCCTGCGCGGCTTTGGAGGCATCTTGCGTCTGCCTGTTTTTGGTCAAGGTGCCTTTCTCTTAATGATTTATACCTCAACTCGTGCATCATTTCCGTGACACTCTCTCCCCTATATCGCGATAATAGAAAACGAGCTGCCCTTCTCTGAATCTTCTGTAAATCGTAGGTCAGTTCCACCTGGTGGCGATGCCACAATGCGCAACAATGCTCCAAAATAGGACACACGAGCGTAGTGTATCAGTTTCTTTAATGGAACTGTTGCATCTACTAAGTGTTCTACGGCCGTATCGAAGTCCTTCTTAAGGCCCTCTAATAGGGACTTTGTTATCGTCAGTCGCCTACGTATTGGCCATACATGGCTAATACATGGCCATCATCGCTGATGTGAGAAACCCGACCATGTCGCCGTGGCGCTTTCATGGCAGTAGTCCACATCCTGCTGCACTGTCTCCTTTTATCCTCTTTACAGCAGTCTCACAATCTACCTGCTGCGCTCCCTTTAATTCTTGGCGATGATGCCTCTACGGCTGATGGTACCCTACATGTTACCCGCGCAGCTGGTTTCTGTCATACCATCTAGTGGTAGGTATGTATGCCTGACTTCTCAGGCTTACACTTATTTTGAATTTGTTTTTGATTTTCGTTCGGTCTGTCCAGCATATATCTCCTCCTTTCTGTAATTCTTTTGTGTTGCGATAGTGATTTAGCTTATGGAGCCATTCTTTACACCTAGGGGATTCTCCTTTCCGTGTGCTGAGTGTTAGGTTTTACTTTGTTCAGTAGACTTGCACACAATAGATCGCGATCGGGAACGCGAACTAGTTCGTTCTTTTAGTTCGTCCGCTCCCAGTGACGGCTGATCGGCGTGGTCTGCGCATGCAGGTGGAGGGAGAAGTTCCTCCACCTAGCTGCTTCATGCGCTTGCTGTTTGAGCCGCTAACGATATCACGCAAACCAAAAGAAACAGTCTGCGGATAATTTTCTCGTAAGTTTAGAGTTATCTCTATATCTTGGCATTATAGAATTTATTAGTCAGTGTGGAGAATACTTCAAAGCAGAAATTTTGTAGCAGTGAACTATGTAATCTAGCAGGCAGACGCTAACCTCGATATGGCTCTCATCGGCAGAAGACAAACACGTGATTTTTAATTCTGTTCGCGACTTATCGCGCATATTTTAGTTCGCGACTTATCGCGCATATTTTAGTTCGCGACCTATCGCGCATATTTTAGTTCGCGACCTATAGCGAATATTTTATTTCGCGACCTATCGCGCATATTTTACATCGCGACCGGTAGCTCTCCTTTTAGTTCGCATCTCAGCCGCGAAATAGGTCGCTCTGTTTAGTTCGTCCGTTCGTTTTGGCTTTTGCTACCGCTACTAAAACAACAGCTGAGCTGCATCTCAGCTAGAAATGACGGCAACTGGCAGAAGGGATTCTGCGCGCTCTCGCGTCCTCTCGCTCTTACCCGCCAGTCTTGGGAAAAGGAGCGGGGGAACTAAGAGGCGAGGTAAATATAGGAAAGGTTGGGAAATGCCAGCCGACTATATTATAACCCCATACTGTTTCAACAAGCCTTTCAATATAACAAGTGGAAGTAGGGAGCAGTGGGAGAAAATAGTTCGACACCGTACGGGGGATATTGTCTGGTTCACCGGCGGGTCATAATCAGACCAAGGCGTTGGGGCCGGGGTATACGGGGTGCAGCCAAGACTGGAGGGCGTCATCTCTCTAGGGAAACTGGCCTCAGTATTCCAGGCCGAAATCACTGCCTTCAGGGCATGTGTGGAGGAGAATTTGCGTAGGTGCTACAAAGATCGTAGCATCTATATCTATACAGACAGCCAGGCATCACTGAGATCTCTGGCAGCTCCTGCAACAAGGTCTAAAATTGTTGCAGAATGTCACAGGGTTCTGGTGGAGCTAGGGTAAAGTAATAGAGTAAACCTAATGTGGGTCCCTGGCCACTCGGGGATCAGTGGCAACGAACATGCCGACAGATTAGCCAGGATGGGTGCAGAGACTCCATTTATTGGATCGGAACCTGCCCTGACAATCACCAAGGCAATGATCAAATTGGAGCTACGTAACTGACTCAGAAGACAGCACGTAGAATATTGGACCAAAGTCTACCAACAAAAACATGGCAAGGTAATGATGCCAAAGCCCTGTTTTAAAAGAAGCTCTGCAATCCTGGGTCTGAACAGGAGAGAGATTAGACTCATAGTTGGATTGCTTTCAGGCCATGGGAATTTCAAAAAACACCTATATACAATGGGAACAACAGAAGAGGACCCTAAATGTAGGATCTTTGATGACGGTGATGAAACTGCATCACATCTAATCTTCGAATGCATTGCATTGGAGAGTAAAAGGCACAGAACATTTGGGACAACCAGACCCGAAGAAATTGTGTCTAATAAAGAATTGGTAAAGGGACTCCTTGCACTGTTCAAGGGCATTGGTTGGCTTTACTAGATATACAGGGAGCGATACCGAACAATAAACTTAGTTTCGGTGCGGGCAGTGGCGAGTTGGACCAAGACTGTTTTGGCTTTCCTGAAAAAATCAAATCAAATCAAATCAAGAGGCGAGGGATCTGCGTACTAGTTCGCGTAGGTCGCCTGTGGGAGCGCTCTTCCGAACTAGTTCGTTCGCGAACTACACAAGACTGTTGTTCAGTCCTTGGCTTTAAAATCTCAGAAGGGAACAGGGGACTGATGACCTCGATGTTTAGTCCCCTTAAAACCCAAACAACCAACCAACGCTTTTGCGCTTGCTAACTGGACCTGTAATGAAGAGTGCTGCTCTCCTCTGGACCTTGCCTTCCTCTACCATCAGTACTAGCTGCGTTATGAGTACGTGGCGCAGAGTGGAAGAACTACTACACTGATTGGAAACCAGTTGAGGAAGAGGTGGGAGGACAAGTATCGCAGGTACCGGCAGTTGCTGGGAGACGCCGTCTGCAGACTCCGGTGGAGCAGGTGCCTGCTGGACGATATCGGCAGGCAGGATGCCATAACGGGGCGACGCCACTAGGCCCGAGCGAGCTGCTCTGTGGCCGCGGGTAACGGGACCGCGCCAGCGATTCCAAACACGCGGCTAGCCGCAGGCCAACGTGGACACCAGACGTCTAGCCACGCGTCTTCCTCCCGTAGCAGGCGGCAGGCGGCTCCTTAAAACGTCACAAGACTCGCGTCACAATCCTGTGACCTTCTCGCCCCGGCGAGTTCGCGCTGTGGTACTGCTATACGTGGTTTCAACATGCTGTGCGTAAATACACACACCAAAAACAAGTTGCATCAACACGATTCCAGGGGTCCACGATTCTTTACATAAATAAAAAATCCGCGTTCTTACTTAGTGTTAGGAGGGATTGTTATCAATGGAAGTACCCAGACGTCTCGGAGTGAATTAAAGCGAAGTTGTCGAACATGGAGGAGGTTCACAGATACAGGGTCGATGACTTGCCTCGCTCTAGTCGCCCAAATGCTATCACAGCACCTGATGATCGCTACTTATAGGTTTTAGTATGGAGAAACCATGATATGAACACCACCACACTGAATAATGATTTTCGTACAGCACGCTCAAACTGTACGTTATAGTTGATAAAACTCCTCTGGTTATTAGCCCGCATCGTCAATATATCAAATATTTCACCGACGTTTCGGCCACTATTGCAAACGTCCATCTTCAGTGTGTTACGTTTACTACTGGATGAGGGAAAGCTGGTGTCTTAAATATTGAATGTTGCCAGTTATGATTGGTGGTTTCTGCTCTCTTTCATTGGTGTTTCCTTTATTTCTTCCCACTGGTGGAAAGGGAAGTCCTTGATTGGTGTTTGCATTAATGTTTGCCATTGGTTGAAACTGGCGAATGAGGAGCGGTGGTAGCAGTGACGTAGCACTGGTGCCTAGCGCCGGCTAGAGCGTGCTGTTTGCTCTGTGTATGCGCGGCCGCTGTTGTCTCCGGGCTATGTGGGCCCCTATGGACTGCAATGCGCGCGGTGTCGTCGCGAAGCGCTGCTACTGCTGGCAGCCAAGACGCTGCAAGTCTATACCCGTCTTCTCTGTTCATATTTCCGTGTCATTTAGCTATTTCTATTGCTTCCCCGATTTTCCTCTTCAAAGTGAAGGGTTGTTTTTCCAGGTGTACATAGGAGAAACTGGGCGGCCGATTAACACAAGGATAGCTGAGCACGAGAGGTACATTCGGCTGGGACAACATACGAAGTCGGCAGTAGCAGAACACCAGGAAGAGTGCGGGAAACAGATAGGTTTTCAGGAAATCACTGTACTGGCAAAACAACCCTTCACTTCGAAGAGGAAAACCAGAGAAGCAATAGAAATAGCTAAGCGACCCGGAAATATGAATATTACATGTGCGTAATAGGTTGTATGACATGCAACTTCAGTCCCGACGTCGTTAGCGTAGTCCAGCTTTGACACTCTAATAAAAATTTACACACTACTGAAAGTATAAATACAAACTCTGCACCGCGGCACAGATCGGCCCAACAGCAAGCTGAATGGACTCCAGGGAATTGGCATCAAGTGCTATTCACAGATCAGACTGGCATTTGGTTTTAACCCTGTACTTGTCGAAGACGTTTTGGGATCGAGCCTGGTCAGCATGAACGTCATGCACACACTGTCCAGCAAGATGGTGCTTCCCTGATGTTTTGGGGAGCACTATGTGGGGCTACTGTACGACACAGGTGATCATTGAAGGAATCAAACGCCTATACCTTACAGGCATGACATCCTCCGATATATAATGCAACCATAACGACAGCATTTAAGTTACGAATCCGTGTTAATGGACGTCAATCCTCGTACTCATCGTGCACATGTTGCGAATGCACATGTGATAAGGACATCGCAAGATTAGAATGGCCATCTACATCTACATATACACCCATACACCCCTGACCATTAAAACTGCTACACCACGAAGATTACGTGCTACAGACGCGAAATTTAACCGACTGGAAGAAGATGCTGTGATGTGCAAATGATTAGCTTTTTAGAGCATTCACACAACGTTGGCGCCTGTGGCAACACCTACAACGTTCTGACATGAGGAAAGTTTCCAATCGATTTCTCATACACAAACAGCAGTTGACCGGTGTTGCCTGGTGAAACGTTGTTGTGATGCCTCGTCTAAGGAGGACAAATGCGTGCCATTACGTTTCCGACTTTGATAAAGGTCGGATTGTAGCCTATCGCGATTGCGGTTTGTCATATCGCGACTTCGAGCTCGCGTTGGTCGCGATCCAATGACTATTACCAGAATATGGAATCGATGGGTCCAGGAGGGCAATACGGAACGCCATGTTGGCTCCCAACGGCCTCGTATTACAAGCAGTCGAGATGACAGGCATTTTATCCGCATGGCTGTAACGGATCGTGCAGCCACGTCTCGATCTCTGAGTTAACAGATGGGGACGTTTGCAAGACAACAACCACCTGCATGAACAGCTCGACGACGTTTGCAGCAGCATGGACTATCAGCTCGGAGATCATGGCTGAGGTTACCCTTGACGCTACATCACAGACAGGAGCGCCTGCGATGGTGTACGCAACGACGAGCCCGGGTGCACGAATGCCAAAACGTCATTTTTTCGGATGAATCCAGGTTCTGTTTATAGCATCATGATGGTCGCATCCGTGTTTGGCGACATCGCGGTGGTCGCACATTGAACGCGTGTATTCGTCATCGCCATACTGGCGTATCACCCAGGATGATGGTATGGGATGCCATTGGTTACACGTCTCGGTCACCTCTTGTTCGCATCGACAGCACTTTGAACAGTGGCCGTTAAATTTCAGATGTGTTTCGACCCCTGGCTCTACCCTTAACTCGATCCCTGCGAAACCCGATCAGCAGGATAATGCCCGACTGCATATTGCAAGTCCTGTACGGGCCTTTCTGGATACGGAAAACGTTCGACTGCTGCCCTGGTCAGCACATTCCCCAGATCTCTCAGCAATTGAACACGTCTGCTCAATGGTAGCCGAGCAACTGGCTCGTCACAATACGCCAGTCACTACTCTTGATGAACTGCGGTTTTTACGGACAGAGGTTTTTGTTATTGGGTACTGATTTCTCAGGATCTATGTACCCAAATTACGTGAAAATGTAATCACATGTCAGTTCTAGTATAATATATTTGTCCACTGAATATCCGTTTATTATTTGCATTTCTTACTGGTGTAGTAATTTTAATGGCCAGTAGTGTACACTCCGCAATCCACCGAAAGTGCGAATACTTTTATGCATCCGTACGAGTCCTAATCTCTCTCAGTTCTCGATGCATTTCAGTAACACTCGCGCATTGATCGAATTTACCTGTTAAAAAACCTGTAAAACGCAATCATGTATATATTTCAGGCCACCGAAGATTGCTTTTCATATAAAGGCGAAAACGTATGGCAAAAGAATGATTTGTCTCAGTTGCATAGACGGTTCATATGAATACATATCTGTATATTAATATAAAAAGCAACTGAAGGAAGAAATGACAGAAAACAATAATGTCACATGCATTTTCTCGTTCAACTTTCACAAACTTTCGTCTGACATTTCAGTTATCTTTATTGCTAATGAAAACAGAATTTGACAAGTTGTACGACAATAACCTAGACATTCTGTATTTGTGTTCGAGATGCAGCATACTCCAGTACCCCTAATATTCAATAGCACGTCCTCTTGCACTGATGCATGTCTTTATTCGTCGTGACATACTGTCCACCAGATATCATCAAGGGACTGTTGGTCCAGATTGACCCACTCCTCAACGGCAATTCGGCATGGATCTCTCAATATGGTTAATGGGTCATCTCGTTAAAAAACACAAGCATGTTCGAAAGGGCTCATGGCTGGAACGTTAATACAGAGCAAAGTTCCAAAAGACGGGAAAGAGGCACAGGTAACTCCCTTGTAAAAGAGGCAAAAGAACGGACCCACGAAATTACAGATCTGTATAATTATCAGTTTGGTGTAGAATTCTTGAACATCTTCTCAGTTCTAATACAGCAAATTTCCATAAGATGGAAAACTATCTGTCCTTGCGTGAGCTCGACTTTAGGAAGCATCGATCGTGAAAAGCCCAGCTTCCCCTTTTCTCACATGACATGCTATGGATGAAGTGCAACAGGCTGATTGCAAATTTATCGATTTTCGAAACTGTACCATACTATAACAGTGTACCATACTATAAATTACTACCAAATGAAACGAGCTTATGAAATAGGTATCTAAATACGTGAGTGGCTCGAAGATTAAGTAATGGAACCCAATACGTTGTCCTTGAGGCCGAGTGTTGAGACTAATCGCAGGGTTTTCTATCTATATAAATGATCTGACGGGCAGAGTGAGTTGAAATCTGCGGCTGTTTGCAGATGCTGTGGTGTGCGGGAAGGTGTCGTCACTTAATGACTGTAGTAGGATGCAGGATGACTTGGACCTTATTTATAGGTGGTGTGAGGAATGGCAACAAGCGCTAAATGTCGAAAAATGTAAGATGATGCAGATGAGTAGGAGAAACAATCCCGTAACATTCGAATACAGCATTAATAGTGTGCCGCTTGACAGAGTCGCTTCTATTAAATACCTAGGCGTAACGCTGCTCAGCGATATGAAATGGAACGAGCGTATAAGGACAGTCGTGGGGAAGGCGAAAGGTTGACACTACGGTTTATTGGGAGAATTTTGGGAAGGTGTGATCCGTCTGTAAAGGAGACCGCATATAAAACGCTTGTTTGGGATCCCCACCAGATCGGTTTAAAGGAGGAGATAGAGGCAGTCCAGAGGCGTGCGGAGAGGTTTGTAACTGGTAGATTAGATCAATGCGCGACTGTTGCTGAAATGCTTCAGGAACTCGACTGGGAGTGACTGGAGGGAAGGCGACGTTCTTTTAGAGAAACACCGTTGAAGAAATTTAGAAGGCCGGAATTTGAGGCGGACTGTAGAACGATTCTACTGTCACCATCCTACATTTCGCTTGAAGAAAACAAGGATAAGATTAGAGAGATTAGAGCACGTACGGATGCATACAGGTATTCGTTTCCCTTCGTTCTATATGGGAGTGGAACAGGAAGACAATAACTAGTAGTGGTACTGAATACCCTTCGCCCTTGGGTGGATTGCGGAGTACGTATGTGTATATAGAAGGTCATTCTAATCTTTCTATGTCGTTATCATGAATGAACTCATTCGCAACATGTGCACGAGCAGTACGAGAATTGACGTCCATTAACACGAATCCCTAACCGAAACGTTGTCGTTATGGTTGCACTATACGTAGGAGGACGTCATCCCTGTTATGTGTAGCTGTATGATTGCCTTCAACGACCACCCGTGTCGTACAGTAGCCCCACCGTGCTATCCCGAAACATCAGGGAACCACCATCTTACTACTGTGTGTCCACGACTTTTAGCCTGAAGAGGCTGCCTCCAAAAAGGTCTCCGATGACTTTCTGGTTGAAATTAAATGCCTGCCTCAGCTGTAAATTGCACTTGATGCCAACTGTGACGAGTCAATTCAGTATGCTGCTGGGCCCATCTGTACCGCGCTGCATGGTGACTAGTTCTCAAAGCTGGAGTTAGCCATCGACGTCAGGAGTGAAGTTACATGCCATGCAGCCTATTACGTACAGTTTGAGTGTGCTGTACGAAAATCGTTAGTCAGTGTGGAGGGGTTCATCTCAGGGTTCCTCCAGGCTAAAACCCATTAAGTAACGATCATCAGCTACTGTAGTAGCCTTTTGGGCGGCTAGAGCGAGGCAAGTCATCGACCCTGTATTTCTGTACCTCCTCCACAATTTCGCTTTCGTTCACTGCGAGACGTCTGGAATGTTATCTTTCCTCCTAACACAAAGGAAGATTGCGGATACGAGCCGCGGTGATGTAGCCAAGCGGTCTAAAGCACCTCGCTGCGGAGCGTGCGGTTGCTCGCCGTGGAGGTTCGAGTCCTCCCTGGGGCATGGGTGTGTGTGTTTGTCAGTAGGTTAGTTTACCTAGGTTTAAGTAGTTTGTAAGCTACGGACTGATGACCAAGCAGTTTGGTCCGATAGATTTACATACATTTGAACTGATCAAATTTCAGAATTGGCCTCCTAGGCATGGGAAAACTACAGTCAGCACAGTTGTAATTCCCTCAAGTAATGCTGTCCCGTCGTTCAAATATCTAGGCGTAACATTGCAGAGCGATATGAAATGGAACGAACATGTAAGGACAGTCGTGAGTAAGGCGGACAGCCGACTTCGGTTTATTGGGAGAATTTTGGGAAGATGTACTTCATCTGTAAAGGAGACCGCGTATAAAACGCTTGTACGACCACGTCTTGAGTATTGCTCAAGGGTTTGGGATCGACAGCAGATCAGTTTAAAGGAAGACATAGAAGCAGTTCAGAGACGAGCAGCTAGGTTTGTTACTGGTAGGTTCGACCAATGCGCGAGTGTCAAGGAAATTCTCCGGCAACTCAGTTGGGGATTGCTGGAGCAAGACGACGTTCTTTTCGTGAATTTCTGTTGAGAAAATCTAGAGGGCCGGAATTTGAAGCTGAGTGTAGTACGATCTTGCTGCCGCCTGCTTATATTTCACGTACTGATCAGAAAGGTAAAATAAGAGAAATTAGGGCTCGTACGGAGGCATACAGGCATTATTTTTTTCTCGTTCTATTTGGGAGTGGGATTGGAAAGGAAATGCCTAGTCGTGGTGCAGTGTACCCTCCGCCACGCACCTTACGATGGATTGCGGAGTATGTATATAGATGTAAATGTAGAATTAAAAAGTTGAGAAAGCAAAATATCATACTGTATCGCACAAATTACAAATGTAACGCATATATGAATAAAATACGTTACCTGATCCCCTAATTGTTATGGGGAGTGTAGTATCCTCCCTCTCTGATATTAGAGATAGTGTGCGTCGTGGACTATGTGTTGTAGAAGGGTGCCCCCATGAAGAAAACTTTGGAAATCTGTAAGGGCTTTCTCCGGATGATGCTGTGGTGTATCGAGAAGTCGCAACGCTGTAAATCATCTGCAGCACATCGACATTCGGTGCAGGGAGCGGCACTTGACCCTCAACAAATGTAACGAAATGCGAACGCACAGTATGGAAAAAATAAATCCTTTACTGTTCACACTATCTGCCTATCTATTCCATATGCCCGTACGTGCATTAGCAGCCTGCACATCCTGCACGTGTTCTGTATGCAAAAATTTGAGCATTTTTTACTCGTAATAGGATTTCGATGTTCAACTTACAGGACGAATAGAATGTCTTAATGTTCGTTTTACTCTGTATCAACAAGTGTATTGGGTCGAAAGTTCGCTAATTATGATATTGTTGTCTCTCGCTGAGACTACTGAAAAAGAAACAACATCGAGTTCCACAGCTATGATTTCAGTCAGTAATCTCTACCGTTAGCTGCCTCTGCAGTTTTGGTTTCTTCTGCATATATTCAGTATGAAGTATTTCCACTGTCATCTTAACTATTATTGCGGACATAATCTGTTGTTTATTGTCCAATGACACGCTATGGAGAAGATAACTTTCGAAATATGGCATCGTAAATATTAGTAGCGGTGTCAACACAATATTACCACGCAGTTCAGAGGTCGTTATTGCCGCCGTACGCTACAGCGGGTCGTGTTCGTGTAGCACGTTCCTCTCGTCGGCTGCCTCCTTATAAGCAGATTATCTGTAGAATGCGATCAGTTTATCGCCGTGTAGAGGCCACGATGCGAAGCCGCCTGACATCAGAATGTTCATCCTTAGCTTTGTGGTACTCTGTAGCAGTCCACATACTTTTACTGTCCTACAAGCTGGTGAAACTAATTGGGTTGTCCCTTGCTGCACTAAGTGTAAAAAAGACCCACCACTTTATATTGTGTGTGTGTGTGTGTGTGTGTGTGTGTGTGTGTGAGTGTGTGTGTGGGGCGCTCTTCAGTCCGAAGACTGGTTTGGTGCTGCTCTCCACACTACTCTGCTCTGTGCGAGCTTCCTCATTTCTTAATAACAAAAACACTCCACATCCACATCTACATAGATACTCTGCAAATCACATTAAAGTGCCTGGCAGAGGGTTCATTAACCACTTTCATAACTTTTCTCTACCGTTCCATTCTCTAATAGCACGCGGGAAGAAAGAACACCTAAATCGTTCCGTTTTCGATCTGATTTCTCTCATTTTATTGGGATGGTCATGTCTCCCTAAGTAGGTGGGTGCTAGCAAAATATTTTCACATTCAGAACTAAAAGTCGGTGATTGAAACTTCGCAAACCGATCACGCCGCAATGAATAACGTCTTTTTTTTAATGATTTCCACCCCAATTCGTGCAACATTTCCGTGACGCTTCCCCCCCCCCCCCGTAACGTGATAAAAAAAACGAGCTGCCCTTCTCTGAACCTTCTCAATGTCTTCCGTCAGTCCCACCTGGTGAGGGTCCTACAAGGGGCAACAGTACTCCAGGAGAGGACGCACAAGTGTGATGTAGGCAGTCTCTTTGGTGGAGCTGGTGCATCGTCTAAGCGTTCTGCCAATGAAATGTAACCTTTGGTTCGCCTTCCCCACAATATTATCTGTGTGTTCTCTCCAGTCAAAGTTGTTCGTAATTGTAACTCCTAGGTATTTGGTATAATTTACGACTTTAAGGTTTGACTGATTTATCGCGTAATTGAAGTTCAGCGGATTTCTTTCAGTGGTCATGTGTATTACTTCACACTTTTCTTTATTTAGGGTCAATTGCCAATTTTCGCACCATGCAGAAATTTTGTCTAAATCGCTTTGCAGTTGCTTTTGATCCTCAATTGACTTCACTAACCGATAAACGACAGCATCATCCGTGAACAGTCTAAGAGAGCTATTCAGATTGTCTCCTAAATCGTTTATAAACACGAGGAGGAGTAGGGGACTTATAACGCTTCCATGTGGAACGCCAGATATCATTTCTGTTTTACTCGATGACTTACCGTCAATTACAACGAACTGTGTTCTTTCTGATAGGAAATCGTCAATCCAATCGCACAATTGGGGAGATATTCCATAAGCACGCAATTTCATAAGAAGCCGCTTACTATACCCGTCTCTGAGTCTCCCTCTGCGATTTTTATCCCCCCCCCTCCCCCCCCCCCCCACACACATACACACATTTCCTTCTGACGATTTCTTTATGTCTCAGAATGTGCTACCAATAAAAAGAACCTTTTTTCTTTAGAATAACAAATTTATTTACTATTCAGCTATGTCCAATACGTGCCCAATATCTGCCCATTTAATCTTCAAAATCCTTCTGTAGCACCACATTTCAAATTCTTTTCTGCACTTTTTATCGTCCATGTTTCTTTCAAGCACGCCACTCCAAACAAATGACCTCAGAAACATTTAATATTTATGTTAGCAAATTTCTCTTCTTTATAAAAGCTTTCTTTGCCTTTGACATTATGCAATTTATATCTTCTCTACTCTGGCCATTGCAAATTACTTTACTACCCCACCATTGCAAGTTTCTTTACTACCAAAATAACACCACTCATCTAGTACCTTTATTGCCTCGTTTCCTAATCTAATTCCCGCAGCATCGCTGATTTAATTCTGCATTCTATTACCCTTGTTTTGCTGTTGTTAGTAACGTTCATCTTATTCCCTCCTTCCAAGTCATTGAACTACAATGTCATCGCCAAACCGCAAAGGTTTTATTTCCTTTTCCATGAAATTTAATTTCAGTTCCAAATTTCTTCTTCCTTTCTTTCACGGCTTCCTTAGCGTACAAATTGAAAACAGTTAGGAAAGGCTAGAACTACATCTTACTCCCTTCTCAACCACTGCGTCGCCGTCATGTCCTTTTGACTCTTGTAACTTGTACTTTGTTTCTGTACAAGTTCTATATAACTACCCGTTCCCTATAGTTCATCCCTGATGCTTTGAGGTTTTTAAAGAGTGTATTCCAGTCAATAGCTTTTTGAAAATCTACAAAGGCTATAAACAAAGGTTTGTCTTTCCTTAAAAAAAAAAAATGTTCAAATGTTTGTATAGCTTATGGGACTTAACTACAGGGTCATCAGTCCCTAAGCTTACAAACTACTTATGAACTAGCTAAGACTAAAGACGGCACAAATATCCATGCCCGAGAGGGGATTCGAACCCCCGACCGTAGTGTTGCGCAGACCGTGACTAGAGCGCCTCAGTCCCCTCTGTCCTGTCTTTCCTTCTCCTACCTTCTAAGAAAGAGAGGCTCTGACGTGGGTCACTGTTTTCGATTTTGCATGGACATTCTGTATTGAATATAAAGACACGTGTCTCTGTTTTTTGCTAGACAGTAGATTTTAAAGGGTCAAAAGTTAATGAAGTTCGAATAAGTAACGTTTCTTCATGTTGTAGCTTGGCTACTCGTAAACATGGATGACTTTCCGAGGGCCACAGCAGGTCGAGCGGTAGCATAGCGCGCCCGGTCACAGGGCTCAACGCTCTCAGTAATAATAATAATAATAACAAAACAATCTGAGTCAAATACTCAACGAACAACAAGAATGAACGTGAACGAACGACCGAAAAGCATCGATATACCTGAGGAAGAGAAAAAAAAATTACGGTAAAGAGCTTGCACTGTCAATCCGTGGATCCAGGTTCGAACCTCCATCATGGAAATTTTTCTTCTTTATATTTTTCGATGTATTTGGAAGTGTTCTCATATTTGTATAACCTTTTCTTGCCTTATTTTGAAGTAGAGCATCGGGAAGTGAGATTAACATTAAAAAAAAAGTTAAAATGTTTGTATAGTCTATGGGACTTAACTACGGGGTTATCAGTCCCTAAACTTACAAACTACTTATGAACTACTTACGAACTAGGACGGCACAAATAACCATGCCCGAGGGGGGATTCGAACCCCCGACCGTAGTGGCCGTGCAGACCGTGACTGAAGCGCCTTACTCCCCTCGGCCACCGCGGCCGGCGATTAACATTCAATTAAGCGTATTATCTGTTTACATGTGGGTTATTTGTGACACACGTCACATAATAATAATCAATAATAATCAATGATCAATAATAATCAATAATAATAATCAAAATAAAATTAACTTCTAAAGTACATTATTACGTAATTCCAATTAGTGGCCGTCTATTCATTAGTTTTCTATCACATACAACATGACTTTTGTCGATGACGATGCTCAACCGAACTGCACCGTTAAAGTGATACCACCGAAATGCACCTTTCAATTGTCAGCTTTGTGACGTTTATTTGTTTCAACAGGTTAAAAATTTTACCGCTAGACTACAAAATCATGTCATATTATACGCGAGCAGAGAATTCATAATAGAGCAGATGGTAGTAAAATTCATGCCTTGGTCCATAATCAGTTGTCCGCACCTGTATTTCAAGATATGCTTTTATACTCTTTGTACAAATCTAAATTAATATCTGATAGATCCGTCTTCAGAAATATAAATATGATAAGTTTTCTACGAACGATATCTCGGACAACATGTGAATGTGGCAATTGTCGTTGGTGTGTTGTGCCTGGTGTGAGAAAGATATGTGTTTTGGTTGTTTTATGATAAGATTTATCCTACTGGCTGTGAGAAACCTGACGAATAGACGACCTGGAATTGAAAGTATGTAATAATATACTTTGCAAGTATTTTTTTTTTTTTTTTTTTTTTTTTTTTTTTTTTTTTTTTTTTTTTTTTTGCATTGTGTATCAGAAATAAAACAGCTGTGTACAGATAAAATACTTAATTGTATATTACTCACACTTCCCGATGCTCTACTTCAAAATAAGGCAAGTAAAGGTAATACAGATATTAGAATATCAAATACATCGGGAAAATGTAACAAAATTGCCATGATGGAGGTTTGCCAGTCCAAGACCTGACAGCTCGATCGGCGAAGGCACTCGGAAAGTCGCTCATGGTTACCCAACCTGCAGCATGAAAACACAAAAACGTTAATTACTCGAACGTCATTAACTTTTAACCCCATGTATATTAGTAAAAAATGTTCATCTTCAGACGATATTTTCGTGTTATTTTTTGAAAGCGCGATTTTCCATCATCAACTTTGACCATGATTTTTTTAAAATTACTGAGGTTCTATCAAAACGCCGAAAAACGAGTCTCTCTATATTCAACATAGAACGTCCATACATAATTCGATCGAAATCCGTGACCCGCATGCCAGATCCTCTTCTTTGTAAGCGAAGTCATGGTGATCAGTTTTACGAAACTCATCTTTACTGAGGTCAGGTTTTACCAGTTTTTCCATTCTTCTGCAAATAATTGACTGCCGGCATGGTGCAAGGGATAGCGTCACCAATTGCGGTGCTGAAGTTCGCCGATTCAAACCCGTCCACCGGCAAATCTTTGCCGCCGTAGCCGAGCGGTCTAAGGCGCCTCGCTGCGGAGCGCGCGGTTGCTCGCCGTCGGAGGTTCGAGTCTTCCCTGGGGCATGTGTGTGTGTGTGTGTGTGTGTGTGTGTGTGTGTGTGTGTGTGTGTGTGTGTGTTGTCCTTAGGTTAGTTTACCTTAGTTTAAGTAGTTTGTACTTTGTAAGCTATGGACTGATGACCACGCAGTTTGGTCCGATAAGATTTACAAACATTTGAACATTTTTACAAATGATTCATGTTATTATTTTGATAGGCATGTGATGTTTAGACATTTGTTACGTAGCTAATGAGCCTTATTTACGAATGTATGTCACGAACTTCACTTTGTACAGAAACAGCGTACGTACGTAAACGAAAATCATTGGGGATAGAGGGGAAAGTAGCGTTAACGTTAAAAAGTTTTATATGCTTGTGGTATTCAGTTCCTAGACTTAAAAATTACTTAAAGTAACTTACACTAAGGAAAACACACACACACACACACACACACACACACACACACACACACACACACGCACGCACGCGCGCACACACAAGCACGAAGGAGAACTTGAACCTCCGTCGAGAACGGGCGCCCGGTCTGTAGCCTTAGACTACGTGGCCATTTCACGTGGCTGTATCAGTGAAAATGTATGTATCTGATTTATATGAAAAGGTCAGACAAAGGTTTCGCAGTCTGTTGCATCTTTAAAGAGATAGACTACCTTTTTATGTTGCATTCCGACCATGATAAATAAGTAACAAATTTATGAATGGCAATAAATATGTGAATAAATAATACTTAAGATATAATAGGGACGTAAGATTGGCATAAGCTTGTCTTCACCTGAGTATTATACTTTTAAAATTAATAAATATTTAAAATAGTAGAAATAGAATTGGAAATTGGTTTTTGTGATTATTAATTAGTTAAAACAGTCATTCAACAAAGAAATTGCTACATATGAAATTTTAGAGTTATTGTTGACTTGAGTATATGTCCGGCTATATAAATCTGTAGTAATTTCGACGTTCGTGGATTCGTAGTTTTTTACCGGCCAATCATAGTACACTGAATCTAAATAAACTTAAAACACTAGTTAAAGTTTTTTATGTTATTATATTTCACAATGCTAAGACAACTTAAACATCACGTCTGATTCTGTTAACAAATAGTAGCAGACTGTCAAGGTACGTAGACTAGAAAGGTAGGCCAGTTTGGTCTTCTTCACTGTCATTGGTTAGCGCTGTATTACGTCACTCGGCAGCAAGCCTCTGTATTATAAGACCGCAGTGAACTCATTTTCTCCGTCTTTTCTTTTCTCATTCGACAAAAAACATTGCTTTTAAGCGGTGGAACACGCTTGTGATTAATATATATGTATTCTAACATACAAAGGACTGAAAAAGAAAAGCTTCAAACATTATGAACAACTAGCTAACCCGTCCTGACCCGCGACTTGGCACGGGTAATATTTAAACGTCTTTAACTCGAGAACCGCTGAACGTATCGTGATGAGGTTTGTTTTTAAATTGTAGACCTCATAAAGATTTAAAATACAGTCCGTGAGAGCACATGTCTAACTTTAATAGATTTCTCACAATAACTATTTATGTAGTCTGAAGCCATCCGGTGCCAGCGCCTTAGGAGAGAAAAATAGTAGATATGCTTCACTCGTAAAAGTTATACGTATCCTCTCGCTGACTTTTTTTTCTTAAACCTTTGTGAGATCTATAATTTAAAAGAAACCTCATCACGATACGTTCAGTAGTTCTCAAGTTATAGGAGGTTAAAGGGACAGACAGAGAGAAAATGTGCTTTTGTTTTATATATCATGATTTCATCCCTTAGAGTGCTAATTTAGAAATTTTACTATGCGTATAACCGTGACGTTAGTTCATGCAATAAGTTGAAGTTTTATCGCAATCGCCTGAATGATATTGACAGGTATAGCATACGGACAAACAGAGGCCTTCAGTTTTATATATTAGATAAAGAAAATTATTCCTTAAACGCAAACTTAGCAGCCGATTTTCGCATTAATGCTTTTGTTTTACTCATTTAAGTACTATGAACATTGAACAGCATACTACTTCCATACATACAATTTTATCAATAAAATATCGATGATCTGAATCTTTACAATTCATTCTGCAAGTCTCTTTTGTAATCGGCTTCACAAAAATGTTCGGAACAAATTCTGGCATTTTTGACATTTATCTCGTCTTCTTTCTTTTGGAAACCGATGGTACAAAATGCCTTCCGTCTTGCGTCCACTGTTATTGCACTCCGCAACAGCACAACACGAAGTATTCTTACTCATAATTACAGAAAGAATATATGGAAAAATTGTTTCCTAATACAAGAAAGCTACTTTCTATCCGAAGACTTAACAGGTCACGCCGGCCGCGGTGGCCGAGGGGACTGAGGCGCTCCAGTCACGGCCTGCACGACCACTACGGTCGGGGGTTCGAATCCCCCCTCGGGCATAGATATTTGTGCCGTCCTTAGTGTTAGCTAGTTCATAATTAGTTTGTAAGCTTAGGGACTGATGACCCCGTAGTTAAGTCCCATAAACTATACAAACATTTGAACAGGTCACGAAACGTGCGAACGCAAAACACAACGTCATGCTTGCACGTTTCATAAGGGTGCTGCGGCAGCTGCTCGGCGCTTGCTGCCAGGTGACGTCACGGAAGCAGAGCGCGCAAGTCAAATCTACACCCCCCCCCCCCCCCGGCAGACTGTCTTTATTCCTCTATCTTATAACAATTTTTTGTGTCCCAGCCTCGTCGCCGCTTTTGTGTCTCGTTTCCGTCGTAGGTGTCGGTGGCCGAGTAGAATGAGACCGACACAGGAATAAGGATGCACGCTTGTGCAGGTAGGAACTGACCAGCCAGTGGGACAGCAGAAACTAGAAACACTAGAGTAAATTAGAACGAGATATATATTGCACAGAATTTATACAATACTTAACTTTTACACAGTTCAGTACTGCAGAATGCTGATACATAGTTGAGCTAGTGCCTATCCGATAGCCAAATCTTCACTGGTTCCTATCTCAGTCCCAAGTGAACGATGTCGTTTCGTGGTGGCCACGAGCGGAGTTGTAGCAGAGGGTGCTCGTGGCTGACGTCGTAAGAACGCCGCGCCGTGCGTGCATGGCGGCGCGCGGCGAAAGTAGGTGGCGCGCACTTTAGACTTGTGCGACACCACACAATTGATAGTCCATTACTCTTTCGCTTGGTCAATCAGAGTTATTTAAATATAGCTCTCTTATTAATCTACAATCGATATTTTCTTTATCATGTGCTGGACCAAATGAAATATATTGTAATTCTGAATTTAAAAAAAATAAATAATAAAAAAAAGTAAAAAATAAAAAAAAAAAATATTTCGTCTTAAAATTGAGAGGAAAAATTAATCTCCCGAGTCTCTTTCCTGTTGCTTGTCTCCTTCCATATGTATCGTCACAGTATGAATCAAGGCCTAAACATAAAAAGATGAGTGCTTGCAAACAAAGCATCCTTTCTAAATTCCAGAAATTCGTGTGTTATTATGCTTGGTTAAAGTAATGAACCTCTCCGCATAGGCACACACGTGATGAACTTGGTCACTCACTAGCGCAGCACGACAAGTTCGCCTCGTGGACTAACGGCTGATCTAAAAGTAAAAACCGAATGAGGTGGCGCAGCGGTTAACTCACTGAACTCGCATTCAGCAGGACGGTGGTTCAAATCTGACTCACGCCATCACATTCAGATTTTCCGTAATTTCTCTCAATTACATAGATAAGGTGAAAATTTGCTTGCAGCGGGATACGTTCCAGAGTATTAGGTCCGGTAGTAGTAACCACTGTGCCCTAGTGGCGAAGTGGTCTGTGTAACTGTTTAGTAGGCAGGCGACCTTGGTTGGAATCCCGGCTGGGCACAGACTTTCACTTTGCCCATTGACTTAATAATTTAGTCATCACTGTTATCGTCAATTCTCCAGTCTCTTCTGCAATCGTTTGTTTCAGTCCAGCCTGAAACCGTACGTTACAGAGTAACGTTCGAAATTCAAGAAGTCGTTTATTGGAAACCGTCAAACGTTACTTTTAAGTATCTGTTTTTCATTTAGTCGACACAGGTAGCGAACGGGAGAGTGTTTTGTCTGCACCAAGAATTACGTTCTCCAGCCAAGTGTGACTTGCACAAACGAGAGCATTTTCTGAGGTCTGAGCCGTTTCGAGGCCACGTCAACAGTTGCTCAGCTTTCTTCCGATCCAACACAAAAAGTTGAGTGAGTTTTTCACAGTTCGCGGTTTGATAAACCGGAGCGCGGAATCGTAAGAAATGCTCAAGGACAACAACGAAATGTAAACAACTCGCCACGGCACAAGGAATTTAGTTCACACAAGTCTTGTGAAAATTCTTTCCAATAGACCTTTGGAAAATATTTGTAAAATACAATGGCTCTACAGGCATACTTTTCGATCTCATCGTATCAGAAGAATCAACGTTTACATAACATTGTGATGGTCGTTGGCAGAAGAGAAATAATTGTTAAAGAAATTCCTGTTTAGGTTTGGATTTATTTGGAATAATAAATAAATAAATATAACTAAAGAATTGCTGTGCAGTGCAAAATAACTTAGGGCCGAAGTTTAACACACTTGTAAAAAAAAAAAAAAAATAAGTAGTTTCAGATTAG